>JAUKNK010000285.1:502500-522500 GCA_030765055.1 Mantis religiosa
TAGCTACGCTGCCTAGTGCGCGAGAATATATGGCTTCCCTCAACCCCGTCCGGAGACGTACCCGATCTCCCACTGCCTCCTCGAGTCCAACCCAATCTGAACAACAATGTCTTCACGTTATATACTCTCAAACCCAATCTCAATTCAAAGCGATAACAGTAAGACAGGATCTGATGAGTACTATCAGCAAGCGGCAGTAGAATTTACCAGGGAATGTTTTCTTGTGACCTCTCTTCCAAAAAGTATAGTTACAGTTCAACTATTGCCTTACATATTGCATTTTACACATATATGTCTGCACAACGAGAACCTGAAAAAGTGCCCACTTCGGTAGCGTAGATGGTAGTGTGTCTGCCTCACGTTCAAGAGGTCCCGAGCTCGAATCTCGGTTATGGTGAGTTACCTGGATAAGGTTTTTCCGGGGTTTCCCTTATCCTGATAGACGAATATCGGGTAGCTCAAAGCGCCATGGACCACGGACTCATTTGAGCATCATTTCACCCATTTCATTCATCGTCCGATATGACTTTAATTTTCGAGGACGTAAATTATAAAAAAAAGAAAAAGTCACATGTGCAACATATATACTTAATTACGCCTGGTATTTCGAGAAAGCTTTTCTTAAACTAAACCAAGTTGCCACTGGAGGGGATACAATAGGACTCCCATTCCTCTCTTTTGTTTTATTGGATTTTCTCCTGTCCAAAAAGCATATATTCTATTAGCACTGTGTCGTCGAAAACTCTAACCACCCCTAATGCACGAGGTGGGGGGGGGGGAGAAAGGAGAATCATAATACGGAGTTTCACATAAATGGTCTAGACGACTACCTTTTCAGAATATTCCTTTATGTAAAAATGCTGGATCTTTCGTACTAGAGTGTGATATAGCATAATAGCTACGAGGACGTACAGTAACGATAAATAGTATAAATAGTTGCTGGGTGCAAATGATGCATCAATAACGGTTTCGGAGACGTAATTTGCCTTTGCCTTAGCTCTCCCTCCAGTGAACTGCTAACCGAACAAACAACCTGTTTCACATTTAACAAATAGATCCCATGCTCTTATCTACGAGGACTGTTCAATAAAGAATAATCACAACTTTTTTTGACAATGTACCTTTACTCATCCTCATAATTTTGAGGGTACTTCTCAAAATAGTCTCCGCTGAATGCGATGCACTTGTCTCAGCGTTTCTGCCAGTCTTCAAAGACATGCTGGAAACCATTTTTGAGAGATCCTTCAAAATCGCCTCCAGAGCCTTCACCACTGCTTCTGATGATGGATAATGCCTCCCACGAAGGCGTTTCTTCAAGTTAGGGAATAGAAAGAAGTCACATGGGGCTAAATCCGGACTATAGGGAGGGTGAGGGATGCACTTCACGTTGATTTTTGCAAGATATTCAGTAACAACATTGGCAATACGCTGATACGAATAGCAAAGAATGAGATGAGAATGAGAAGTTTGAATGAGAAGTTTGCTGCCAGTGTCTTCAACCAGTTGGAAACATTTCTTTCAGCTCTTCGTCATTGTTGGAATGTTGACTGCCAAGGAAAGATTTGAGATGCAAAAACAGATGAAAGTCGCTAGGAGCGAAGACAGGGCTGTGGTCAAACACGTCCCAGCCAAATCGCTGTAGGATGTTTTTCGTCGTATTGCAGTGTGTGGTCGTGCGTTGTCGTGAAGAAACACAACACCTTTTGACAGCATTCCTCGGCGCTTATTCTGTATTGCGCGGCGTAATTTCCTAAGTGTCTCGCAATAAACGTCTGCCTTCATTGTTTGACCGCGCAGTAAGGAATCAATGAGTAAGATGCCTTTCCTGTACCAGAACAATTCCCGTAGGGAAGGGGATCCATCCCCTTCAGCTACCGTGATGTGGGCGCTGCGGACCCTTAGCACTCGTGGTACCTCTGACGTTACTAGAGGAATCTAGGGCGGAACTGCCGAGCCCCTCCCGTAGGGGAGTTGTTCGGATTGGGTTGGACTCGAGGGGGCAGTGTGTTCCTGATGCCCACGGGTAAATGGGTACTTCCGGCCAGGCTAGGGCCGTCCGGAGGGGGTAGAGGGTTGCCTAAGAAGTCCCGGGTACTAGCCTGCAGAGCTAGTAGAAGGTGTGCTAGATCACCATTCGGTCCCACCGAGGTTTTCGGAAGTCTTCCCTGCGGGGTTGACGCGCGTAATTGGCGTATCCACTTCCCTCCCGTCTTGACGTTGTGTTCAGCGGGGGGGGGGGCTTTTTAGACTCCAGGTATTGCCCTATGGAAAGAGCCCCGGAGTATCCATCGCTCCCGGGTAGAAGGAGTCCTACGGGTCCAGGACTAATGGGAGTAGAACTCTGGACTCAACTGTCCCAGAACACTGTGCACATCATTTTTCGAGGTGTCAAGATTTGTTTCGGCTTACCTTTGCTGGGGATGAGGTGTGCCTCCATTCCATTGATTGACGCTTACTCTCAGGAGTGTCGTAAGAAACCCAAGTTTCATCTCCTGTGACTATCTGTGTCAGAAATTCTTCGCCGCCTTCATCATAACGGGTCAAAAACTGAAGTGCACTACCCATCCGTTTTGTTTTGAGTTGCTCAGTAAGAATCTTTGGCACCCAACGTGAGCAAAGTTTAGGAAATTTCAGTTTTTCGGTAACAATTTCATGAACTACTGATCGTGAGATCTGGGGAAATTTCATAACGAGAGCACTAATTGTAGCACTTGCGGGTTTCCTAGATCTTGTCATCAATCGCGTGAACCAGCTCTTCTGTAACCAAAGATGGACGCCCACTTCGTTCATCATCGTGCACTTCACTACGTCTTTCATTGAACTGTCGGACCCATCTTCTCAGCATTGTATCACTCATCGCATTTTGTCCGTAAACATCGGACATTTGCCGATAAATTTCAATTGGTTTCACTTTCCTAGCATTCAGAAAACGAATCACAGATCTGATTTCACAAGCGGCGGGATTTTCAATCAACACCGACATTGTAAACAAGCACAACAAAGCGTACGTGGCTGCCAGCGATCTCACAATGGCGCACGTTTCTTCTCCTTGATAATGAACGTCTACCGCGCATATGCGGAACTGTGATCGCAGCGCTGCAGCAGAGGTAAATTGAAACAGAACTTACTTTCTGGACGCCCCTTGTATATTTAAAAATGACAACATTTCTCATAGCCAACGGACACACTTGTTTTGTGATCCAGTTCTGAAAAGGATGAAGTAAACTGTGTATGATGAATGCCACTATAAAACAAAGATCAGTCATGCTCAATTTTTTCTCGGGCAGCAAGCCAGGTGAAAAGACGATTAGAAATCGACGTTTCGCGAGTGTGCATTTCTCCCATCAAGATATTTATAAAATGTTATAACCACAAATGAAACACTGGATATAACACAAATATGAACAAAGACAAAAGGCTATCAAAATTCTCATTACTGAACAAAAGACTGTTTTCAGTAAATTAAATGTCAGGTCAGGAGATGGCGTGAGTATAGAAAATTAATTGGATCAAAGAAACGTAACCACTTAACTTGATTATCAAGCTGTATTGATCTATGCTGTGATTTCCATTTTTAGGCCGGTTTCCAAGAGGAGCTGAACTGAAATCCAGCATCACGATTAAGCGTGCTCCTTTCAGAGGAAATGGCCAAAGCCTCCTTAATCCTCCGCTCCCAGTAACTGTTGCATTTTGCCAACATGGTCATCTCCCGAAAATTGGCTCTATGGTCGTTATCAAAACAATGCTCTGCCAGCTCAGACTTCTCAGGTTGCACTAAACAAATGCTTCGTTCATGTTCGATTATTCTGATAGTGCTGGTCATTCCAGTTTGTCCTATATACGATGTCTCACATTCACAGCGAATGCAGTACACTCCCGGAACTTGGAAGTCCAGTTTGTCTTTCACTGGTCTCAACAGATGTTTAATCTTTGGAGGTGGCTTGTGGATGGTCCTGATCTTTTATTGTACGAGAATTCTGCTGATGATGGGAGAGATGCACACTCCCGAAACGTCGATCTCTAATCGTCTTTTCACCTGGCTTGCTTCCCGAGAAGAAATTGAGCATATTCTTCGCCAGGAAATCTTCACGTCTTATTTTACAGATCAGTCAATTTATCAGATGAAGAAGAAGGAGATCTATACAAGAGGAGACAATATTTTTTTGCTTGCTTTGATTCAAAAGTGGTGTGACAGGTTTCCAGTATGAAAGGAACGGTACATAAAGTACCATCATTTATTTAACTGGTTATGCTGCGCAATTCTGTGTGAAGGTCTGGTTGCTCTTTAAGGTACATGTGCTTACGTCAATAGTACTTGGAGAGTTTCTGGAGGTGATCTACAGCTTGTTTTCTGTCTTTAGTCCTATAAGATCTCAAACTATTACTTCCTTCATAAGCAGAAACGATTCGTGAGTGTACATTTTGATGCTCAAAAAAGTTCAGAGTGAAATAGCATCTGCTCCATAATAGTTGTGATTGTGAACAAACTGCATTCACTCCTAACGACGATGATTAATAATAATAATAATAATAATAATAATAATAATAATAATAATAATAATAATAATAATAATAATAATAATAATAATAATAATAATAATAATAATAATAATAATAATAATAATAATAATAATAATAATAATAATAATAATAATAATAATAATAATAATAATAATAATAATAATAATAATAATAATAATAATAATAATAATAATAATAATAATAATAATAATAATAATAATAATAATAATAATAATAATAATAATAATAATAATAATAATAATAATAATAATAATAATAATAATAATAATAATAATAATAATAATAATAATAATAATAATAATAATAATAATAATAATAATAATAATAATAATAATAATAATAATAATAATAATAATAATAATAATAATAATAATAATAATAATAATAATAATAATAATAATAATAATAATAATAATAATAATAATAATAATAATAATAATAATAATAATAATAATAATAATAATAATAATAATAATAATAATAATAATAATAATAATAATAATAATAATAATAATAATAATAATAATAATAATAATAATAATAATAATAATAATAATAATAATAATAATAATAATAATAATAATAATAATAATAATAATAATAATAATAATAATAATAATAATAATAATAATAATAATAATAATAATAATAATAATAATAATAATAATAATAATAATAATAATAATAATAATAATAATAATAATAATAATAATAATAATAATAATAATAATAATAATAATAATAATAATAATAATAATAATAATAATAATAATAATAATAATAATAATAATAATAATAATAATAATAATAATAATAATAATAATGTTTGGAAATATAGAGTCATTCTGAAAAATTCAATGCCATAGCCGGGATTTGAGCCACGGGTCTTCTGGTTGCAGTCCAGCCGCTCTAACCCTTGAGCTACTATGGCCAACGTGCCGATATGACATCAAATGCTCCAACTAACTCGTGTTTTTTCCGGTAAACCACTTAGGAGTTAATATCGGACTACTGATGCAGAAATTTCAAAGAACAGGCAGTGTACAAGACGTGAAACTTTCGGGTAGACTCCAGGTGACCAATGAAACTGTACAGCAGGTAAGCGATGCTGTGACCAGAAGTCCGAAAGCATCAACCAGGAGGTTAAGTCGAGAGTCGGGTGTACCACAATCGACAGTGTGCAAGATTCGGCATTTCACTTTAAAAAATGGTCATACCACCTCCAAATTCGACATGCACTGGAACGGGAAGCAATGTTGAGGGCAGTTGAAGAAGCCAATTTGTAACAAAATGTGTTGTTTAGTGATGAGGTCACCTTCCACATATGTGCCATGGTCCACAGACACAACTACAGAGTGTGGACGGATGAACAACCAAATGCAATCATGGAGTGGGAACTAAATACCCCAAAAGTTAATGTGTGTTTGGGGCTGACAAAATCGAAATGTGTATGGGCCATTCTTCTTTGGAGAACAAACAGTGACAGGCATTTCGTACCTGTTCCTTCAACCACAATTACAGCAGGATGACGTTTTGGAAACTGTGGTTTACCAACAAGATGGAACTCAACATTCCCACCTTGAAGCATTGGCAGGGGTTCACACCGCATATGGGCGCCACGTTCTCCAGATGTGACACCTCTTGACTTTTTTGCATGGGGATACGTGAAATCACAATTCTAAAAGGTGAAAATCACCTCCATTGTCATTCTTAAGGAGCGTATCAGGCAGGCAGTGCGTAACATTACACCTGCAATGCTGAACAAAGTGTCTGAGACAGCAGTGCATCGCTGGGAAACCTGTATTGTAGTGGAAGATGGTCATATCGAATGAGACTAAGAAAAAACGTTCACGGATAATAAGTTAACATGTCATATGGCTTAAAATACCTGTATTTGTTTGAATCTAATATTACGTTTTCTCGAAAATGGCTCGAAGCTTTATGTTCATCCTGTATTTGTCTCTCCGAGTGTGTGCAGAAACAATTTTGTGTGTGCATCAAATATGCATAATTAGCGTGTACGCGAGAAAATAAATAGTTCACCGAGGTATCTACCGCTAGTTGTAAAAAGACTACATTAATAATATTTGTAATTGTTTCAAAGAATTTAAAATTGTTTATGAGGAATTAAATTCATCTTTAAACAAGAAAAGTATTGATTACACAGAAAATGAAGCTATTTACAGTGAGTAACAAACACTACACAAATAAAAATATTTAGTAAATATTCTCCACTTAACTTAAGAAGCCGATCACAATACTTCAATTATATTTTTGTGAGATTAATTTCATTTTTAAAACATGGTATTGATATGTTGATGACATTTTTGCTATTGTTCCTGAAAAACAAATTAATGATACTTTAAAATTACTGAATTTACAAGATAAAGCTATAAAATTCACATTAGAAACTGAAATGAACGGATTTCTTCCTTTTCTAGATTTGAATATAATAAGAAATAATAAAAAATTAGATTTTGGTATTTATAAGAAATCTACTCATATTGATAATTACATAAAAATAAGAGTTTTAAACCTTTCCCACATAAATTTGCTGTTTTTAATAGTTTGATTTATAGATTAATAAATATACCCCTGAATAAAGAAGAATTTAATAAAGAATATAAACATATTATGAATACTGCTTTAATTAATGGTTTTAATATACATTTTATACAACATAAAATTGAAACATTTAAATGTCAAAAGTATTAATGATATTTCTACTCTTAAAAAAATAAAAGATGATTAAACATTTAAAAAATTTACGTACCATCCTTGAGTTAATAAACATTTTCAATTTTTCTTTAAAGAAGTTGGTATAACCTTAGTTCCTCAAAATAAATATAGTATTACAAATTTATTACAATTTTCTAAAAAAGATAAAACTCCTAATAATAAAAAATCTGGTATTTATCAATTTAATTGCTTAGATTGTGATCAGGTTTATATTGTAAAGATGAAACGTAGTTTGGAAACCAGAAAGAAAGAACATTTTCGTAACATTAGATATAAACAAATTGATAAATCGGCCATGGCAGATCAGTTTTGGTCATTTAACCATGAAATAAATCCCGAAGTTAAATTATTAAAACAATTAAATGTTCCCATAGATTTAATAGTTTGGGAAAAAATATTTATTTTAAAAAATACAAATCGCGTAATGAATTTTGACATGCCAGCAATTGATTCTGTTTTTAGGTTTGTTTCGTCTTCAGATGTTGGTAATATGTAAATACGTAAATGCATGGTATCCTTGACAACGAAGTGTGTTGTCTGAAGATGTGGGCAAATGCTCATGAAATTAATTTCACAAAAACATAATTGAAGTATTGTCATCGGCTTCTTAAGTTAAGTGGAGAATATCTACTAAATATTTTTATTTGTGTAAATAAAGTTATTATTGATTCTTAAATAAATAATAATACTATCTTTATCAGCCCCGTTACGACGATCCTGGGATTGCTCAACAATTACAGATGTGCCTAATTATACGGAGTCGTAGGAGAAACTTCTAGGTTTCTTCAAGATCGTCACTAAAGGTGAGAAATTAATCTGTGCCCACCTTCATCCCAAATAGATGGTGTCACAACGTGGTGCATCATCATAGCATCTTCAAACATCGCATCATCTCAACAAAATTTCGCTTCAAGATGGCTTCCCAAACTGGGACTTCAAGATAATCAACTCGGAGATCATGTCATCATAATCCCAACAAAGATATCGTTTCAGCTCCCAGGAAATAAGTCATTTAACATTTTTAAGATATACTCGAATTATAAAATGTTAGCTACTATTCCACAGTGTTCACCTGTATATTTTGGAACAGAATTCTGGAGGCTAGGTACTAACCTTAGTAAGTATTGTAATCTGCAGGTACAACTATTCATTGATAATTACATACACTTGCTGTACTTTCCCAAGTATGATCGATCGAAAATAATTGGCTAGAGGCTAAAAAACCGACCACACGTTGGGCATGGTAGTTTTATTTCCGCAGATCAAGGCCATCTAAAGCGGGATGCACAATCACAAACATGCTAGTGCTCCATCTTCTTTTTAAAGAGAAAGAAAATCCACCGTGCATAGAATCTACATCTGGCACAACTTAACATGCCTCACAGAAGGAAAGCGATGTCCCACTCAAACTCAGACATTGCTTTTCTTCGGAGCTCAGGTTTAAGGTGATTGCACTTAAGGGTATAACTGCTACGCTATTTAAGGGGACACTCTGGTACCAAATGGATTTTCTTCCCTAACTAACCAATTTTAATGAGACTTTCAGATTAAGTTACACCTGCCATGATATACTCATGGTATAAGTTTCACCACTCTATATTAAATAGTTTTGAAACTAAAAATTATTTATCACGTGTTTTGAAAGAATTGTATAGTGATAAAGAGTACATTTTTTGTTGTTTAGAATTAAATTAGAGGCCTGAAATTTGGTATGATAGTTTTTCAATGTCTAGGCAATAAAACGGCATATTAGTTTTCCAAAATATTAATATGTATTAGAAATATGATTTTTTTTTCTATTTTAAAGAAAATAAAAACAATATTACTAATATTTACAAAAAAAAAAAATCTTATATTTTTATGTATGAGTGATATCAACAAACCAATGCACAATTTTCAGTAACAAGTTATATGCTACATATTCTGAAAATTTCACCTTTATTCATCAATATTTACTGCAAGAAAGTTTACACCAAGGCATGAAAATTGTTATACAGAGAAAAAGCTATTTAACGTCATGTTCCAGGAAAATTTAAAAGTAAGTGTTGTTTAGTGTCATTAATCGACTCCCTTTAAATTTATTATTAATATGTATTAGAAATATGAATTTTTTTCTCTTTTGAAGAGAATAAAAAGAAATATTACTAATATTTACAAAGAAAAGAAAAATCATATACTTTTATGTATGAGTGATATCAACAAACCAATGCACAATTTTCTTTAAGAAGTTATATTCTACATATTCCAAAAATTTCAACTTTATTCATCAATATTTACTGCAAAAAAGTTTACCCCAAAGCATGAAAATTGGAGAAAAAGCAATTTAAAGTTTTGGAACACACTTATTGGAAATATTGCTCTTCATTCACTCATTAGAATTCTCCTGCAACATACAACACTCCATCTTCTTTCAGGCTCAAATCTTCTTTGACACTCTTGTTGCATTTCTCCTTTTGATTTCTATGTCTAAATGTCGTAGAACACTCTGCTTGACACGACGTTCATCTCTGCATTTACTTATTTTGGTGGAAAGAAGAGAAATTTCTGACCTTTTTTGCCAATTCAGTCAAAAGTTGTCCTTGATTTACAAGGGATATAGCTTCTGCCACAACCATGTCAACCTTTTTGGCTGAAACAAAGACCACCTTGGGGCATATATTCTAAATTACACTCACTATATAGACTTTCATTTGCATTTTGAGTCTTTTCTCTGGTACATCTTTCTAACAACTCTCTTGAACACAATCTTTAGAATAGGGGTACCATTTTCTCCACTACATTGACATTTAGAGGTGTATGGATCTCATTTTTGTGGCATTATAAAAGCATCAGGAACTTATGCACACTGGACATTTTGGATGCATAGGGTTTTCATCTGAGCTGGAGCAGTGATAGTGTTGCATACCACATATAATGTTGTTACCATTTTCTTGTTTATGTCATGGGCACCTTTGGTTTTCTTTTCAGTGGTTGTACCTTTTTTTGTTTTGCTTGAAAAAGTTTCATACAAAACATAACCACTGGCTTGGCACTTCACTACAATCTTCATAGATAAACCATAGCACTCTCTAAAATTCACAGTAACACATTCACTACACAATACTGTTGAAAACAAGGTCTTCAAAACATTAGTGTCAACAAGAATGTAGTCTGCTTCTGCAACTTCATCCTTACACAGGGGAGCAAATAGAGCTATTAGCATAAGATTCTTCACTTTTATCTGATGTTTCAGCTAAAAGCTTAGTTTTCTTTTTCTTTATTATCTTTCCACTACACACTTGTCCCATTATATTTGCTAAAATGACTCTAGTATTACAGCAATTGAACTACACACATGGATGCTTAGCTACTTTATAAACAATATAATTTATTTGCTATATTTTTAATTTTCTGTCAACAGATAGCAGCACTTGTGCAATAAGAGCAGCCAACATCTATATTTTTAAGATAAATGTCTCATTAAAGTCTAAAAAGCACAAACAGACTTACTCTAGCTGTTATTACTGAAATCTAACATCTGCCACACCCACTTTTCACTGCAAGAGTCTAAATAAATTTGAAATACACCAACTTCCAGGTGGATTTGACACATATTTAATGGCCATATTCTAGACAAATTGAACACAACATTTATGCAAAAAAAGCGTTTTTGGAAAATATTGCATTTTTTTGCCATTTTGGTAACAGTGTCCCCTTAAGAGAGTATAAGGTCATCTGAAGGTTATAATGTTGCGATGATTTATTGCACAACTCAAATATACCTCGGCCGTTCTATCTCCGGCTCTGACATTTCTCGAGAGGGGGAAGCGGGCTGTTGCCAGTTCTTTAGCGGGAATTTCAAGCTAGAGGAACAACGCGTATTTTAAATATTTCATGTATTTGCGTATTTCACGAACCAGTAGCCATATTATTATAATAGCGATAATAATAGGACTTACGAACACTAAACATCGGAATTCACGCACGAAAAATATACCAAAGAAAGTTCACCAGTGCAAGTCGCTATTAGGCCACGTGGCTCAAACAAATTTAAGCTGGCAACACGGTGTTGGGTTTGGGAGCCACGCCTACCAGCGACAATGCTGATTGGCGCTAGCAGACAGTTTTAACTTCCTGACCACGACACCGGATGTAGAGACTCCCAGTACTACCAACAGATGCAGTTAGTGTGTGTGTGAAAGGTGTGAATGAAATATTCGAATAGAGTGGTGTTGCAATAAATATCTTGCATTGTGATGAAATTGTAAATTGTATTTCAGTGTTTTAAAGTTAATATAGTCCTATATTTTCATTCTAAAGATAATTTTGAGGATATGTTTTCAATTGCTCATTACTGTATATTGGTACTATTAGGTTTCCCTTCCAACTTTTACAGTCGCAAAACGTCAGAGCCGGAGATACAACGGCCGGACAGTAGATAAGAGTAGCAGCCGGTAAGAATAGGAACAAATGACATGGAACCGCAGTCCACTAGTGGAAAGTAATTAAAAATTAAACTTTGAAAAAATATAACAATTCAGCTCACCATAAACTACAGCGAGGATTGCAATCGTGCTGTCCCGGATTTGACTGCCGTCTTATCGGTCACTCCGACCAACATTTTCTTTTCTTGGGTCGGTAGGTGAATACCAAGATGGTTTTCTTTCCCTTACCCACCACAAATTACTTGTCGATCAGTTTCTGTAAAGTTTATTACAGCAAATACAATCTCAGGAAAATAAGCGGCGTGAGGGGTTACACACGGTTCCTATTTCCCTGCCTGGTAGGGTTTATGACACTCGGTTCAGTTCAGTCACTGCCCATTCAAAAACATTCTGACACCTTCTACTTTTGTGAATAAAATCTTCTCCGTACTTTATTTATTTATTAAATGTGAACATTATACAAGTTTCTCCAATTGCAATGTTCACTATAAAGTTACAATATGGATAAAATGTATAAAAAATAACACAAAATTAACTACAGAATAAATGATAACAAAACAAAAACAAACAAAAATAAGTTGGTAACATTGGTTCACATGTACAGTAAGCCAATCATTCTACAAGGGTTGTTCAATAAAGAAATATCACAAACTTTTTGACAACGCATCTTTGCTCATCCTCATAATTTTGATGGTCCTTCTCAAAATAGTCTCCCCTGAATGCGATGCACTTGTCCCAGCGTTTCTACCAGTCTTCAAAGACATGCTGGAAACCATTTATTGAGAGATCCTTCAAAATCCCCTCCGCAGCCTTCACCACTGCTTCTGATGATGGATAATGCCTCCCACGAAGGCGTTTCTTCAAGTTAGGGAATAGAAAAAGTCACATGGGGCTAAATCCGGATTATAGGGAGGGTAAGGGATACACTTCACGTTGATTTTTGCAAGATATGCAGCAACAACATTGGCAATATGGTGCCGCGCATTATCGTGGTGCAGCATACAGCCTGCTTCACGTAAATGTGGTCTTTTGCGCCTGATATGGACTTGCAATGTTTTCAGGACATACCTGTAGTATTGTCCAGTTACTGATGTGTGTGCAGGTACTACATGCTGATAAACCATTTCGTGAATATCAAAGAATGAGATGACCATAACTTTCCCAGCAGAAGCAACCACTTTTGCTTTTTGAGGGTGTTGGTGATGAAGGAGATTTCCACACTGAGCTTTGCTGTTTGCTCTCAGGATCAAAATGATGTAGCCAAGTTTCATCAGCAGTGATTATGTTTGAAAGAAACTACGGATCTTCCTCTAACATCAACTTAAACTGCCTGTTACCTCCATTACAGCGGTAGGCAATACTGAACATGTCGGAACTTGTCTGGTTCTTACAGGCGGGAACCAGGACTACCAACAATGAAACTACTACGGCGTGTTTGTTTCACATTAAGCTAACAGAATATAATAAGATTGAATTTTAGTGCGAAAAATTATGACCGTAAAAAATTATGATCATTCTTTATTGAACAGCCCTCGTATTTTGGTAATAAATAATCACAGGATAAAGCAAAGCTTCTGATTTCCATACTAAATATATCAATGTTTAAGGGATGTAATTTATTGTCTAATCACTGCATTCTATGCATAGGTTACTATTTATAGGAATCAGTATTGTCAGTATTGTCACCCAGGCACGACCAACTGACGGCTGAGTGAGGGCCGGGAAGCATTCAAGCACGCCTACCCATTTATCTTGTAGCACCAACTGAAGGGGTCGCAGGCCACTGTGCCGTCTCTTTCCCCTCCCCCTGAGTTCTGGAACATCCAGGATATTTCATCTAACCCGGAACCTTCTAGATTGGCCAGTTGGTCCTATATAAGCGACGCATCGGGTTGGAGGAGAGTTCAGTTCTTGGCGAGCAGCCGTGAGGAGCGCCGTGTGAGTGGACGGACAGGAACACGGTGTACGTGTATCAGAGGAGTTGTACGTAACTGTGAGCGTGCAATGGACCTGTGACAGACGAACTGGTGAATTGTAATTGTGTGCGCTAAGTAGTTCTATGTAATCGACAAGTGTTTCAATTGTAATTCGGTGGAAATAAAGAACATTTTGAGTTTGTGCAATTGGACTTTTAATTTCACGAACACACAAAGTCACAATATTTAACTTCTGAGAAAGAAAAATATTACGAAATTTTTTAGGTGCAACATTTGGAACGTAAAAGCATATTGACTGTCTTAGGTAAGGGTCATCAATCATATTATGAAGTAATTTATAAAGGAAAAGAAGTAACTGACAATTTCCTCTATGTGTTAGACTTCTCAAGTCGAATAAATGATATGAACTTAGCAATATAATGAAAAGTTTTTAAAAAACACATACCTTAGAAATTTGTATTGAATAACTTCGATAAGTTTAATAAATTTGGTGGTATAAGGACTCCATACCACTGAGTCTGGATCTTACAAATGAATTATATAATGTAACAAAACGTCTACTATCCTTGAAGTTGGCCGAGTTACAAATAATGAATCCCAAATTTCTATATGCTACACCGAATACTGTGTTAATATGTTTATTAAAAGATAGATCTTTATTAAAATTAACTCCTAAATCAGTCGTTGTTCCTAAAACTTTTAAATTAACCCCATCTATTTTATAGTAAAAAAATATTCATTTTAAACCTAGAGAAGACTATAACTTGGCATTTTTATATATTAAAGTATATTATACATATATATTATTGTCTTTGTGTTTATTTAATGCATTCGGGTCTTTTTGAAGTTTTGCACGATTAGAGATAAATTTTACGGAACTAAAGATTGTTAGATCATCCAAAAAACTAATATATTTGAACATGTAACAACAGATCATATATTATTTATAAACAAAAGAAATAGTAGTGGACCTAAATTAGAGCCCTGAGGCACGTCGGTTCTCCACCGAGTGAATAGGGCGCATATATTTTTTATGATTCTACACCTTGTACGAGATATTGCATTCCACCCAAAAATTCCATATTGACATTTCTCGGAAAATACGAGGGCTGTTCAATAAAGAGTGATAATACTTTTTTACGGTTATACTTTTTCGCACTAAAATTCAATCTTATTATATTCTTCCAATTTGTTACTTTCTCTACCATTTATTTCCAGAAGGAAGTATTGTATTATATAAAAATATCCGATACCAAAATCCCACGTAAAATAAATATTTTGAAGTCTATCAAAATCTCCTTTCGAAAAGCAAAACTTTTGAAATAAGGTCTCACAGCGTCTGTCTCTGACTGTACGTCTGCGAACAGCGTTATCTCGAAAGCAGAAACGATCCAAACGTCATAAGTCGGGCACATTTAGGAATGCAAGTCGAAGTTTTTCTTGGAATTTCCCCCACCGTAAGCAGCTAAGTATAGAACATTTTTTGTTACTTCTTATTTTCTTAGAAAGGCAAATGATTATAATCTAAATACGAGGGCTGTTCAATAAAGAATGATCATAATTTTTTACAATCATAGTTTTTCGCAATAAAATTCTATCTTATTATATTCTGTTACCTTAATGTGAAACAAACACGCAATAGTAGTTTCATTGTTGGTACTCCTGGTTACCGCCTGTGAGAACCAGGCAAGTTCAGACATGTACAGTATCGCCTACCGCTGCAATGGAAGTAACATGCGAGGAACAATACACGGCTTTGAAATTCAGCTTTCTTCTCAACAAACCTTCAGTTGAGGCCTATAAAATGTTACAGGAGGCCTATGGAGAGTCTGTTCTTCCCTACAGCACAGCTCGAAGGTGGACCCGGTGCTCAAGTTACTGCTCTTACGGAAGAAAACATCAACACTGCTGCTGTCTTTGTGAGAGAGGATCGACGAATTAACTTAAGATCACTTTGTGAAATACTGAACATTTCACTGGGTGCCACCCACACGTTGGTGACAGAAACATTACACATGAGACTTGTTTGTGCACGATGGGTTCCAAGACTGTTGATTCCCGAACAAAAGGACATTCGTATGCCGGTCTGCATGCAGTTAAAGTTGAAGTTAGAGGAAGATCCGGAGTTTCTTTCAAACGTAATCACTGCTGATGAAACTTGGCTACATCACTTTCATCCTGAGAGCAAACAGCAAAGATCATTGTGAAAATCTCCTTCATCACCAACCCCCCAAAAAGCAAAAGTCGTTGCTTCTGCTGAGAAAGTTATGGTCACCTCATTCTTTGATATTCATGGAATGGTTTATCACCATGTTGTACCTGCACACACATCAGTAGCTGGACAATACTACAGGGAGGACCTGAAAACATTGCAAGTCATATCAGGCGCAAAAGACCACATTTCCGTGAAGCAGGCTGGATGCTGCACCACGATAATGCGCGGCTGCATACTGCCAATATTGCTGCTGAATATCTTGCAAAAATCAACGTGAAGTGCATCCCTCACCCTCCCTATAATCCGGAGTTAGCCCCATGTGACTTTTGTCTATTCCCTAACTTGAAGAAACGCCTTTGTGGGAGGCATTATCCATCGTCAGTAACAGTGGGGAAGGCTGCGGAGACGATTTTGAAGGATCTCTCAAAAATGGTTTCCAGCGTGTCTTTGAAGACTGGCAGAAACACTGGGACAAGTGCATCGCATTCTGGGGAGACTATTTTGAGAAAGACCATGAAAATTGTGAGGATGAGTAAAGGTACGTTGTCAAAAAAGATTGTGATCATTCTTTATTGAACAGCCCTTGTATAACATGCGTTCTCTGTCACACACATCCCCTGTCTCTGTCCCTATCATTTCCTTTTTGTTTCAGAGCTGTATGGCCAAGCGACGGTGGTTGGTATGTGGCGGCAGACGGTGGAATTTGCACTACGGAAAGATCCGTCCCTAGCAGTTAGAGGGAATACTGGTGCCCCCTTACTTGCTGTGAGCTGCCTTGTCTGCAGCCAAAATTTTCTGGTAATACTTTCCATATTGAACGAATAAGTGCTGCTCATGGTGCACTCTGTAGCACTGCGGTAGTGTTGCTTCCTGTGCTGCGAGAGGTCAAGGATTCGATTCCCGTACATTCATGGGAAGTTTACCCGTACACTTAGTCTCATGGGGCCTTATTCATAGATATCACTTTGGTCTAGACTATCTTCCGACTAACTTGCTCCGTTTGGTATTCATAGACGATGAAAAGCCTCGCATCAGCACGGAGCGAATGTTACACGGCGTAGAATGGTTCTTTTGCGCATGCGCAAGTGTCATAGAGTGCTAAACAAACCACGGTGTACCTACAAGTTTATAAATCTCTGTGGTGGTTTCACAGCTTACGGTTGCTGCTGTTTGAGGTTAGGTAACAAAGTTTGATGTGCTGTGAATATAGATAATATGAAGCAGCGTGGTATCAGTTGGTCAGAGGAAGAGAAGAAGTTCTTGTTTTCTCTAGTCCAAAAAAGAATGAACATTATAGAAAATAAATCCGTGTCGACCAATACAAGCATAAGAAAGGAAGAGGATCTTATTTCATGAATTCTGCACACTACAGCTACATTCATCACTTCATTGTCGTCCATGTTGCAAAGATAGTCCGCCTTTAATCTACCCCTCGGTGGCGGACCAAAATTTGAGCCGGAACAACGTGTTTGGTCCCCGGACTATCGCTAATCCCGGCTTATGAATAAGAAAATCGATGGTCCATCGACAGTCCACCGGAAGTAGCAAGTTGATCCGGACAAAGTCTGACTATGAATACGGCCCATGGTGTCCTTGGACATCAAAATGTTGAGCTAATTGATGAAAAATGAAAACCTAAGTCTTAAAAACCGCCGAGCGATGAAGTATGATGAAGTATGCCACGTGGAGGTATAAAATGCAACATCCGTAAAGGTCGGTCCTTCGAGTAACAGACGGAAAGGATGCCACATGAGCCTATAGTGGGACTGCTGTATGTCAGACTCCGGAGTAAGGGTGGGGTCCCCAATAGTGTTGAAGATTCATCTTGGCTCCAGGTTTCTTCGTGCAGCCATCAGCTTCACGGGCTTCAGCAGCGCGTCTACTCCGAGGACAGCAGTTACAGAGTGCCAATTCCACCATAGCTGTACCACGTTCGTCCTTCACTATGCTTTTCAGATCCTGGAAGGACTGCATCGAATGGTGAAATGATATGGAGGGACCGGATTTCGTAGAAAGAGGTAAGTAACTATCAGGATAGAAGTGTCGGCGGGTGTCTCGGCGGTGCGTGGCAGTTTTCTTTTAATTTACGTCCTACAACGTTAAGACATATCGGACGATGAATGGAATGGGTGAAATGAAGCTCAAATGAGTCCGCGGTCCATGGAGCTTAACGTTACCCGACAATTCGTCTTTCAGGATAAGGGATACCCCTGGAAAGAGCCTTACCCGGATTACTCACCCTGAGCAAGATTCGAACTCGGGACCTCTTGAATGTGAGGCAGACACGCTAGCATCTACGCTACCGAGGCGGGCGCATGGCAGAATGATATGTTCTGAGTGAACTACTTCCTCCTCCAGTAGCTCGGTTGCCGGTATCCGAAGCGACTGCTTGGGTTGGCTTCCGAACCACAGTACGGAGGAACATCCGTTTTCGTGGTCTGCCAGGGGAGATTTCCATCTAAGTAAAATATAGGGACCCTGCCCTCTGCACTGTTGTGTCTCCTTTTACGGCCGCACTCTGTCTCATCTCGCCTCTTCCTTACTCCCGGGGATGCCCCACTTGAGGGCATAGGTGCAATAGATCAAGAATGGTTGCAGTACTTGATTCCCAGGCTTCATCATTTAACTTATTATTTTAGTTAATTGATGGAAATTAATCATTTCTTCATACTAGCCATATATAGGCTAAGGGTTTTCAGAGATAGAGTCAACATGAAAAAGTCAATGACACTGCCGGGATTTGAACCACGGGTTTACTGGTTTCCCTCCAGTCGCTCTAACCCATTGAGCCACCATGGCCAACCTGCCGTCCTGACATTAAGTTCTCCAGTTGACTCCTATATTTTCCCGTTGAACCACTAGGGGCTCCAGGGGATTCAAGTACTTACGATAGTAAGTCGCCACAAACGGTGTATCTCGAATGCCAGAGCCCCTAGTGGTTTACCAGGGAAATATACGAATCAAATGGAGAATTTAGTGTCATGACGGCAAGTTGGCCGTGGTAGCTCATTGGGTTAGAGCGACTGGACGGAAACCAGGAGATCTGTGGTTCAAATCCCTGCCGTGGCATTGAAACTTTCAAGTTGACTCTATCAAAAACATTTGCGTATATACGGCTAGTGTGAAGAAATGATTAATTTCTATCAGTTACCTAAAATAATTGATTGAATGATTGATTGATTGAGATATTTCAAGGGAGGTAAAATTCCTCATTGTTAAGGTATCAAAATTTGAGCAGCGTGTTCTTTAAATTTGAGGGGGAAAAAAGTGTTTTTCTATCTACTTCTACATCTACGAATATTGCACACAGATGTTTAGATCCCCTGTTGACCAGTTAGTGGCAGTTTCCAGTGCAGCCCACGCAAGTCATACAGCGCCGCAAGAGGAAGAGCGCAGGCGAAAGGAGACCCAAGCTGGCTCATTCTGCTGTCAGACGTTGTGCGGTCCAGTCTAGTGAGTGGAGAGGAGTGGAGTGGAGCGTACTCAACGACTGAGCACCATGGATTCCTCCGGGTGAGTGTTAAAAGATTCACACTACTTTCTTGTAAAAGTGAAGTGCTTCTCTGTGAAAGTTATCAAATTACGTTCTTATTTCAGTGTTTAAGCTAGGAGTTGCGTTTCCTTCTGTCAGGCTACAAAAAGTGATCTTGTCAACATCAAAATGTGTTTGACATGTCATTTACTAAAATCAGCGATCACCGTGTTGTCAAATATACCAAAACATTTACTTCGATTGTGTGTGTCGGTGATATGTCTGTGAAATTTGACGAAGACTTGTGAACATATAAAAACGGTTTGTTATAAATAGGGTTGGATTTTGCCCTATTTGCCCATTTTATTCCTTTGTTCAGAAACGTATGCTTTTAAGTTAATAACACGTTTCCCACAGTTATTCTAATTTCTTAGTTTTATAGTTTTTAGACAATTTCTTCTGCTTGTAATTTGTGACAACAGCTTTTGCATTTGTTGGTTTCAACGTGAAGTTTTCGGGGAAGAGAAACTTCTTACTGTGACACTTTCGATATACAAAAAGGGGCTTAGCTAGTTAAAGGGGTTTAACTAGGATTCTGAAGCCTTAGCTTTTAATTAATTTTTGTTCTGTGTTTTGTATCTTTCTCACATATCGTGACATCATTTTAAGTG
>JAUKNK010000285.1:525000-825193 GCA_030765055.1 Mantis religiosa
ACCAGGCGGGCTGAGTATGGGTGCCAACCTCTCAGGTACATTTGTAGCGGATATGTGTGGCATCTGCTAACGTGTGTTTCGGTGTGATGGTTTGGATGCAACATTCAAAACATCCATTTGCCCGATTTCACCAACAGATGTTAAAATCGACGTTAACAGATGTAAAGTAACAATTGTAATAGTGATAACAAAGCTGTTAAATTTCTTGCATTTCACCAACCTGTTTTCTGAAAATTTTAACAAACACTTGTTAACACCAAGAGACTTGTAAATATTACAGCTATAGAAGGCTGTGGGTGAGTCGTATTATTTTCTGAACGTACTGCGATGCTCTTTTGTTTTCATTTTGTTCTGCACACAGAAAAAAATGGCGGATAAACAAAATCGTTAACAAAAGCCGTGAAACAAATTTCTCGTGGATTGAAAAAAATTGCTAATTAATTGGTGACGAAGTATAAGGATATCGTGGAAAATAGGAGGACGGATGCGGTGAATGTAAAAGAGAAATATGTCACGGGGAAAAATTGGAAACGAAATTAATTGAAATGTATGTGTCACTACTAGAAACACGAAACGTATTACGTAAATTTAAAACGAGGTGTGAAGAAGTACCAGTGACGAATGACTTGAGCGTGTCAAGACGAGAGGTGGACAGTGTATTATACATATAATTCAGTGAATTATAAAATAGCAAAGTTATTAATACTTGAAGCAAAGGCGAGATCGGCATATTCCTTTCGATGCATGTTCTAACTCAGTGTTACGTAAATTTAAATAATCCTTTCGATGCATGTTCTAAGTATTACGTAAATTTAAAACGAGGTGCTAAGGACGAGTGACTTGCACGTTTCAAGACGGGAGGTGGAGAGAGTATTATCCACATAATTCAGTGAATTATAAAATCGCACAGTTATTAATACTTGAAGCAAAGGCGAGATCGGTATATCCCTTTCGATGCATGTTCTAACCTCTCTTGTACTTCCGCAGTAACCTTCATAACAACATGTTTCGACAGTCTATACCTCTGTAGACAATTTTCTTCTGATAACTCCTCAAAGTCATATCTCCTCATAGGCCGTACTCTATTACGAATGTCATTTAGACGGTCTTAAATATAGAAAATCGACATCAACAGGTGCGTTCATGCCCGTCATCTTGACTGTTTACAATTGTTAAGGACTTAACATCAGAAATTTGACTTGGTTTAATAAGAGATTTAACACGATTGTTACGCTAACATTGTTGGTGAAATTGGGCAATAGAGTAAAGTCACCTGACCTTATAAAATACTATTGCTTGCACTTTCTTTTAAACAAACGACTATCAGAGACCATATTCTTGCTATGTTAAACAAATGAGCAGCAGTGTAATATGGAATTCTTCTGCATGTAACCATCACTGAATACGGACGTGTGTAAGTGTCTGTACGAAATCTTGCAGATTTTTTTAAATGCATTTAGCATTTATGGTTAGCGTGTGTCCGCGAGTATATAAAATAGCTAATGCATCAGGCATTCTTTAGATTATTTGTAAAGTATAGGAGAAAGTTGTTTTCAAATGCTAGGCTTTGGTAATGAAGCTATTAGCTCTCTTGCTCTCCAATATTTCTGTGTAGTGGGTCCGGCAAGTAGGGCTTCAGGTTAAAAGATGTTCTTCAGTCATTTCCTCTTTGTTGTCAAATGCTAGGCTTTGGCAATGAAGCCATTAGCTCTCTTGCTCTCCAATATTTCTGTGTAGTGGGTCCGGCAGGTAGGACTTCACAGGTTAAAAGATATTCTTCAGTCATTTCCTCTTCTTTGTTGTCAAATGTTAGGCTTTGGCAATGAAGCTATTAGCTCTCTTGCTCTCCAATATTTCTGTGTAGTGGGTCCGGCAGGTAGGGCTTCACAGGTTAAAAGATGTTCTCCAGTCATTTCCTCTTCTTTGTTGTCAAATGCTAGGCTTTGGCAATGAAGCTATTAGCTCTCTTGCTCTCTAATATTACTGTGTAGTGGGTCCGGCAGGTAGGACTTCACAGGTTAGAAGATGTTGTTCAGTCATTTCCTCTTCTTTGTTGTCAAATGCTAAGCTTTGGTAATGAAGCTATTAGCTCTCTTGCTCTCCAATATTTCTGTGTAGTGGGTCCGGCAGGTAGGACTTCTCAGGTTAAAAGATGTTCTTCAGTCATTTCCTCTTCTTTGTTGTCAAATGTTAGGCTTTGGTAATGAAGCTATTAGCTCTCTTGCTCTCCAATATTTCTGTGTAGTGGGTCCGGCAGGTAGGGCTTCACAGGTTAAAAGATGTTCTTCAGTCATTTCCTCTTCTTTGTTGTCAAATGCTAGGCTTTGGCAATGAAGCCATTAGCTCTCTTGCCCTCCAATATTTCTGTGTAGTGGGTCCGGCAGGTAGGGCTTCACAGGTTAGAAGATGTTCTTCAGTCATTTCCCCTTCTTTGTTGTCAAATGCTAGACTTTGACAATGAAGACATTAGCTCTCTTGCCCTCCAATATTTCTGTGTAGTGGGTCCGGCAGGTAGGGCTTCACAGGTTAGAAGATGTTCTTCAGTCTTTTCCTCTTCTTTGTTGCACAGAGGACAATTTGGACTTATATAAATTCCTATTCTGTGTAAGTGTATGGCCAAATAATCATGCTCCATAAGTAATCTAAAATTTACTACTGCAGCTTTACGTGGGATTTCTGGAATAATTTCTGGATTTTTAATTAAAATGCTCCAATTTTTATCTTTGGCTTTGTTAGATATTGATTGGTTTTGTTTGTTTTTATATTTGCTTTTATTATTTTTATAGATGTAAAGGGTAAGTTTTTACTTTTGTTCTGAATTAAATGTGCACCTTTTTTTGGCAAGAAAATCAGCTGATTCATTTCCAGCAATTCCACAATGTGCAGGTATCCACTGTAATATAATTCTTTTCTGTAGTTTTTGAATTTTTTGGATCATTTTGTGACATTCTATAATTTGGATTGACCTCATTTTATATGAACTTATTGCATATAATGCTGCTTTAGAATCAGAAAGTATGACAGCATTTTTGAATTTATCAGTTCTGTATAGGTGTTGGAGTGAAATATGAGAAAGTTGATTTAGTAATTTTAATTGAAAACTGAATAGTATCGACTAAAAGAATTATTTTGTAAAATGTCCTCAATAATTTCAAGATACCAGGTACGTCCAGAAAGTAAGTTCTGCTTGGTAATAACATTAAATTGTGTACAGATACACGAAAATTACTTATTGCACAAAATTCTACAACTCTTAAACTACTTTCCCACATAACTGCCGAAATTTTGCAGGCATTTGTCATAGCGAGGCACAAGTTTTTGTATACCTTCTTCATAGAAGTTTGCCGCCTGTGTCTTCAACAAGTTGGAAACATTTTCTCTCAGCTCTTCGTCATTGTTGAAGGGTTGAACACCAAGGAAAGATTTTAGATGCAAAAACAGATGGAAGTTGCTAGGAGCGAGGTCAGGGCTGTAGGGGGGGTGGTCAACCACGGCCCAGCCAAATCCCTGTAGGAGGTTTTTCGTCGCATTTGCAGTATGTGGTCGTGCGTTGTCATGAAGAAACACAACACCTTTTGACGTCGCAAATTTACCGATAAATTTCAAATGGTTTCACTTTTCTAGCATTCATAAAACGAATCAAAGATCTGATTTCAGAAGTGGCGGGATTTTCAATGAACACCGACATTATAAACAGGCGCAACAAAGCGTACATGGCTGGCAGTGATCTCACAATGGCGCACGTTTCTTCTTGATACAGAGCGTCTACCGCATATGTGCGGAACTGCTATCGCGGCGCTGCAGCGGAGATAAATTGAAACAGAACTTACTTTCTGGACGCCCCTTGTATTTTGTTATAATTAAAACATCAGTTTGCAAAAGAAATAAATCGAATGAAGAGTAATTATTTCACAATCCCAAAAGATTATATTATTTCTCCGTTCCGACACTACGACCCTGGATGCAGAGGTCATTGTTCGAGAGCAGCCGTGGTGAGCAACAATTCTGCAAGAACGTCACCAAAGGTGAGAATTCCATCATCAAACACCTTCATTACCCCAAAATAAACCGCTGCACATTTGAATAATTTAGTAGTTAATTGCTTGTTTCATGGTATGGATATTAACAGAAACCTGTTTTGGACTTCGGTGTACACTTTAAAATTGCTGTAAGTTTTTTCGCATCTTTTAAGCTTTATGTAACTGTTTCTCAGGGATTATGGAGCAGATAAAATATTTAACATGTCATTATATCTAATATGGCACTAAGTTAAGGTACTAGTTTTGTAATTTACGTCTTCCACCGTTAAGTCATGTTATGGGCTGTTTAATTTCGACACTACCTTTGATGCCCACCTCGGTAGCGTGGTGGTAGCGTGTCTGCCTCACGTTCAAGAGGTCCCGAGTTCGAATCTCGGTCAGGGTGAGTTACCTGGATAAGGTTTTTTCCGGGGTTTTCCCTTATCCTGAAAGATGAATGTCGGGTAACTCTAAGCTCTATGGACCCTGGGCTCATTTGAGCATCATTTCACCCATTCCATTCATCGTCCGATATGACTTAACGTTGGAAGACGTAAAATTACAAAAGAACTACCTTTGATGAAAACCCAAACATCAAGATACCGACAGAGATGCACCTATCACCTCCACTGAGTTCACCAAACCAACGTCCATTAGTCGACAACAGCTGATGTTAGGAAGAGTATTAGTTCGACTCAAAATTGTATTAAGTTTACTTGTAATGTAAACATTATTTAAAAACATAACTGATCAATTTGAAAAGCGTTTGTGCACATCCAAGTATGTGCTTGATAAAGCCATAAAGAATAGAACCTGCAGTAGAACCTATGCTTCTCTAAACAGTTGCTCTTTGTTTGGCATGTGCACAAAAGATCACGAACTGTTGTTGCTATTAACAGAACTTTGCCACTATTTATTTAACCAAGAGGATTATTTGCATAATCGCTGCATATACAAGTGACTACACACCTGTTTACCCATTATAAATGAAAGACATTCATAGAATCAACAAAGAACTTAAATATACCTTCAACCATATGTATTAGTGTTTATGATCGAAGATACACTACTGAAACAGTGATGATTTTATCCCTTTCATAGCTCGGAAAATATGGCATCATACGGTTTGACCGAAATACAGGTGTTAATGAAGTATACTGAAATATTTTCAGAGCAAGTGGATATACCAGGTGAGTCACCTGCCCCTATTTATTTTTGAATTTATGCAACTTGCTAAGCAACATATGTGTTTTATGCATTTCTTGAATGTCTTCTTATGGATAATTTCTAGAACAGTTTATAGAGAATGGGTCGATAATTCAGTGCATAAGTGTTGTATGGGACAAAAAGCAATTACTATGTATGTCGATTCCAAAAACATCATACCCAGACAAGAAAGCTACAGTAATAATTTTAGACAGTTTACAAACTTTTATTCATTAACGTACATTCACGCACAACTTTAAACACGCCCCTGAAGGAACAGTCTATCACATGCTTCAGTTAATAACATTGGAACACAAAACGGCAGATCCATACAGTGGGACCAACTGGATTTAATTCCTCAGCCATCACGTGTTTTCATTGTACAGCTATGTCAAAAAATACTAAGAATTAGGTAGATAGTTTTCACTTCTGTCACAAATTATGGCAGTTTTTAACTCATACAGTAATTGTATAGGAAGATACAGTTCTTTTATCTGTGTTAAAACTACCCAAAGGAGCTCAAAACACTCTATAAAGCTGTTGAAAGCGTGATGGGTCTTAGGTTCAAGATTATTTAATTCATATATAAACCTTCCCTAGCAACGCAGCGTTGGCTAAGTGGTTACTTCACTAGAATGTCTGTTTGAATTGGGTTCAAATCTTACGTGATTAGCTCAAAAATGTTATTACCCTTTGTTTTATCTCTTGGGGCCTATAATTTGTTATTATAATAAAAATAACACTTTTATAACATTATAGGTGTTTAGAAACACAACATTAGTAATGTTTTCCGCTGGCAGATAGTTATATATGTGTAGTTCCTAGTAGATATTTTGTTATGGTGGGTATTGTGCTTGACCCATTCAACTAAGTTTCAAACATTTCACAAATGCAAAATGAAACATAAGATATAAGCATGAAACAAAAATTATTAGATTTAATGTCGTCGATATTCTGCTAAAAATGAAAGGCAACTACGGAACCTAGTTTACAACACATATACTGTACAGATTATAAAGGTCACAAAGTTAAACATGATCCCTAATAAAAATAAAGTAGCCCGTGGTTACCATTTAAAAGTCAAGGGCTACAAGTACCTGACGTTAGGATGAGCTCAGCGAGCAAATCCCTACAGGTCCCTAATTATCGGATTGTAATTCTTTTGTCTTTGGCTGACAAGTGAACCAATAGCAACAATAAACAAATTAGTAACTAAAATACAGGCAATAAAAATTGGTAGAAAGGAAGAAAAAAGCTATGTGACGTCGTTTCGAACCTAGCCTTCATATCACAACGTTCCAGCAAGCTCACTCCACCAGCTGCCACGTACTCTCTGGTCCCCTTCAGGAAAGCATTCATTTGTCACCTTGTTAGTATAATATGCATGAAAAACCGTTTATTTAAGCTTTTTGCAACTTCTTGGTCCTCATTCAGGGCTGCAAGTATTAATGCTGGACGACTAGAGTACCGAATAGAAGGACAAAGCTGCAATAACGACTTTTATGCTAAAAGGATAAATATTCTCATATTAGACTATAAACTTCGGATTGCATAGATCACAATAAATAGGGGCAGAAGACTCGCCTGATATATTAAACAAGTAATTTGAGAGAGGGAGTTGCGGCCTCTTGGTTCAAATGTAAAAGTTACGGCTATGAGTTTCTAAAGTGCCAGTACGCTACTGCTGCTGATGATACCACTTGAGTGCACAACACACGAAATTGGTGTGACAGAATACTCCCTTTGGCACAATGGTTATAACATTAGCTTGCAAGTGACAGTAAACGAGTTCGAGCCTCCTTCACTTCTTTTTTTATTTTTGTTTTGTTTGTTTGGTTGTTTGTTTAATAAGTTGTCTAAGCTTTTCTTATATAAATATATGCATTTACGGAATAATTTCACCTTGCCAGTGCAATTAATTAAAAATATTTCTAACAAAGTTTGAATCTTGCTTGATACCTTCACATGCTGTACACCTAAATGGGAGGTGGCTTAAAAGTATGAACGAACTTACACAAAGTACAAACTTATATAAAATAGGAACTGCTCGAAATGGATACCTACGTTTTCAATACAGAGGTTCCCGAGTCAAGGAAATCATAGTAGTGTTACTGCAGTAGCCAATTAAATTCACGTTCTTAGTTATGAATCCTATTAAAAAGACGAAGAAAATAGTCAACTACATGGCAGTAACCAAACCAACGACCTTTAGAACAGTAGTTTTTAGTGCTACGGATTCGGCCAGCAGAACAGATACAGGAAGGGCACCAGAGTGGGGTACATGATATATGAAGGTAGGTAATCGCTGTTCAGTGTCGTACTTGTATACTCAAAACTGGCTTTCTTTGTGAATACAAACATCTCGGCTAACGCGCTGATTATTTTCGGAAGTGTGAGAGGGGTACTAAAGCGCTTCTCGGACGAGTGCTAAGCAACAATAACCGCATCACTTCAGCCAATGGAATGCGAAGAAAGCACATTTTCGATGTTTCGCTTTTGAAAGTATATAAAATGCACAGTCTGGAAAGTACCTCAAAGACTATTCACAAAAAGATTAATAATGTATATTTAAGGGTGCTTAACCATTAGGTTACCAGTGGCCTGAAAGAAAGCTCAAAATATATGTTTTATCATTAAAGAAATTAGCTGAAATATGTAGTATTTAAATCAAAACTGTAGAGAAATATTTTAGGTGGGGTAAAACTGAAGAGTTTGCCATGTATAGACTGAGGGACAGAAAAGTTTTTTGAAAATCTTCATATCACATCAGCAAGATATTTGTATTTATCATCTTTTCGTTTACATGCACACACGTTCATGGGACCTCAAAACAGGCATTACCGGTTGAACTTCCATATCTAATTTTTGGCAGGAATCTAATTGTTTCCTGCCTGCATACTACATACCTAGTAGATAAAGTAAAGATTAACAAAAGGACATTAACTGAATATAAAGGGGCACTACTGTCCATTTTAAAAGTTTGGACAAACGATTCAATTTTGTGTAAAACTATAAAGTTTCTTAGTTTGGTAGAACAGAATTAGGGATAGAGGTATCAAACCTAACAGTTGAAGTCTATTAATAACCTACTTGGAGTATAGTTGATCCTTTCATATATAATATTTGACTGCACCGATGTGTACGCTATGCTTTCCCCGCATTGAATCTCTTGTTTGTATCGGTAGGAAAGAAAGCGCATAACTGGAGCAGTGGTTTTCTTGAGTGACTCTCATTTGTCGCTTTATGTTCAGTTTTGTTGTTTTATATGTTCTAAAATGGAAGTTCTGCACAATTTATAAATCATGTTTTACTAACTTCGACGGATTGACAATTCATGAAGCTAATAAAAAGAAAGATAACGATAAATGAAAGTAAATATAAAGTATTTTTTGTGGGAAATAATGGATAAAGAGTACGTCAAGTAATACATTTATAAATGTTTAAAAATCTAAAAATTACGTAAGATATTATTGAAATTTTCCGCAGTGGTTAAACTAACCAGCTTTACTTTTGCAATTACCTATTTTAGTACTAGAAATTAATTGTTCTTTCACACTAGCCGTGTGTAGGACGCACTATGAAAGGGTAGAGCCAGACTGAAAAATTTAATGCCATAGCCGAGATTTGAACCACAGATCTTCTGCTCTCCGGCTAGCCGCTCTAACCATTGAGCTACATCGGTCAACGTGCCGACATGACATTAAATTCTCCAAATAACTCGTGTTTTTTTCCGGTAAACCACTTAGGAGTACTCATAAACGCAAGGGACAACTACCTTAATGGCGACTTACTATGCTGTAAGACTGAAAAATTCAATGCCATATCCGGAATTTGAACCACGGATCTTCTGGTCTCCGTCCAGCCGCTCTAACCATTGAGCTACTGTGGCCAACGTGCCGACATGACATACTTTAGCCTACACACGGCCATTGTGAAAGAACTAGTTTCCATTGTTACACAGTGTTTTGCATTTCGTTTGTCATTCCAAATATATGTTAAACACCTGTTCTTTATACATTCTATATAGAAATTATTTATGTACTACATAGGTATTCAGAGATCATATATCCTGCGTGCTAAATGAGGAGCTCGGAATCACATTATGGTATGTCTACAGATCAAACCCTTTCAGGAAACATGAAAAATCATAGTATCTAAAGTTTCGAGAATTTAAATGAAAACGGGGAAAAAAGGTATAGTTGCTCACGAAGTTAAACTATGGTTATAAATAAAATTTAAAATTATATCCAAGGCTAGTGTCTGACTTCAAATGTTGAAAATTACGCACAAAATTTAATTTGCACCAACCTCATGGTACAACAATAAAGTAAGTTTAGCAAAAGTCACATGTATTTGTGTTAGATTTTTTTTGTAGTCTTTGCAGAATCTGAAGTAAACTAGAGACTTCAAAAGCAATATTTAATCATTTTGGTCATTATTTTGTTGATTTTGCCTTTTGTTAGTACTATTAATTCATTAATTCCTTGGAGCAAAGAAAAATAATTTATAAGCATTGTTGCTCTATAATTATTTAATATTTCACGCTCATCTGTGCATAAAATCCAGTTCTTTCGCCAGCCATCAGGATTTCATATTTCTTACTTGGTAATTAATGGGTGTCCTTTAATGGACTAGGACGATGAAAGAATAAAACTGGTGAAATGATGCTCAAATTAGACTGGGGTCCCTAAAGCTTAGAGCCCTCTGCCATTTGTTTCCTCAAGATCACAGAAAACCCCGCAAAATCGCTTCCGGGTAATTCACTCTGTCCGGGTCGCTCTCCGTAGGAGGGGGGGAGGGTCCGTCCCCTTCAGCTGCTGTGGTACGGGCACTGCGGACCTTTAGCACTCGTAGTAACTCTTGACGTTACGAGAGGAACCTCGGGGCGAAATTTGGATCCTCTTCCGAAGGGCAGTTGTTCGGATTGGGTTGTACTCGAGGGGGCAATATGTTCCCGACACCCGCGGGAGATTGGGTACCTCCGGCCAGGCCTCGGCCACCCGAAGGGGGTAGAGGGTTGCCTAAGAAGTCCCAGGTACTAGCCTGCAGAGCTAGTAAAGTCTGTCTAATCAACGTGAGTGCAGTTGCCGCACAAAGGAAACGGGCCCTACCGCCCACTAATGACCGTCATAAAGCTCCACACTTCAGAAATGGAACACTGTCGTTGAGCACCAATAGCAACCCTGATTTTCTGGAAATGACAGTTGCATGTCTAGTCCACGTGGAGTCTGAGTTATCGAAGTTCCAACTGCCAGTTGATCTGTTTCATTACGTGCAGAAATTCGTGATGTCTCACGATGTGGAGACCGTGGGAGGGAAATGCAGTGGTAAATGCAATTGAAGTAGTAGATCACTTTCAGTCAAGTGAAAATAATCAAAGTGAAGACAAAAGTGTGAATGAATTGGAAAGTGCTGCTGGGCCCAGTTATGTTACTGGAAAAGCCTAAAAAAACAAAGTTACAACGGGAAGTGATTCTAAGCAAATTCAAGCGCTTGTTTTGAACACATAGATAAGTGGTGAAAAATAATCTTGGTAAGGGGTCATGCAATGAACCTGATGAATTTTGGATATTCACAGAAATACAGTAAGAAACGTATTGACGAAAGGAATACCAAAGACGCCGATCAAGTGTGAAAACAAAAAGAAACGTTTCTCTAACTTTTCAATAATTTCACATGCGATTTAATTCGCCGAGAAATTTATAGATTCTATGCAAAAGGAAGAGTGCCCACCTTAGATGAATTGGTTGTACATCTGCAACAAATTTGTGATATTCCTTATAGGCACTGCACTTTGCGTGGCCTCCTAAAGGAGCTGGGTTTCAAATACCACACTTTGAGTAAGTTAAGGGTTATTATGGAATCCAGTAGAATTGCAGCTTGGCGATATATATTTGTCAGAACTAAGGAAATTTCGCAGTAATGGACATAAGATAATTTTAGACGAAACCTTTTACGATATCCATGACGTATTGAGAAAGGTGTCAACCTTGCAGGAAGTACTTTGAGAAGGAGGGCCGGTGTTGTAAAACGATTATAAGGGTTCGTCAAAAGAGGCGGCCGAACTGCACTCGTGTTAAATAAACAGACTTTAAAAGGTGTGCTAGATCACCAATCTGCCCCACAGAGGTTTTCGGTAGTCTTATCTGCGGGGTTGACGCGCCTAAGTGACGTATCCACTTCCATCCTGTCTTGTTGATGGGAGGGGAGGCTTTTTAAAGTAATAAAGTATATTGCCCTAGGAAAGAGCCCCGAAGTTTCCATCGCTCCCGGGTCGAAGGAGGCCAGGGTCTTTGGACAGATATGCAGATATCTGTCCGGGTTGCTCTCAATTCTTACTTGTAGCAGGTAAAAACTATTGAGAAATGGAGATATGTTAATTCATACACATTTGTTGTTTGTTGAACCTGTTTATCTGGTAGTACGCGATTAGTTACCACGGATCGCTCACAGTCAATTAAGTCTCCCGGGGTACACACGCCTACATCACCACAGAAGTTTATAGTATGCAGAGTGAAAATATTGCCTTTATTCGTGGGGAATGGTTATACATTTTTAAACATTACATATCTGTCAAGAACAATTGCATATGGCACTGCGTCCGATCAATTTGTCCAGCCTTCTCGATTAGAAAAACGAAGGCGGTGAAGAAAGGGGCGTTTATAAAAGAAGATATGCGTCAGTAATGAAGTGTGTGCAGGAAAAAAATCAATAAAAATAAAATATCAATATAAAAATATCAATACGTTTTTGATTTTTCAATTATATTATTTCGACGATGGATTAAGATTTCATTTTTAACACACTAATCAATATCATGATTGCACAGTCCCAAGTTTGTACGAAGTATGAGGGCAAATTTTATCTTGCAATTTTCAAATCATTTTAATTATGCTAACAGCAACTTTGAAGGAATTCACTTAACTTAATTTTGTAGGAATTCGCATATCACTTTGTAGGAATTCACATTTCCGGAACCTAACCAAGATTCGAGCTAGCAACCTCTTGAATATGAGGCAGACACGTTAACCCCACATTACAAAAACCGACAATGGAAAAGAATACGTTATTAACAAGTCAAAAATTAATGTCTGTTGTAGATAGCAGAAAACGTTTGCTGTTTCCCGAGTGTGGTAGTTTTGTAAATTTGTGGACTCATCGCAGTTCGAATCGATCGAGGTAATGGACACTATTCGTTTTGATCAAGACGCTGTACAGGGTTAACATAAAGTTTCGATCCATTTTCGAGAAAACGTAATATTAGATTCAAACAAATACAGGTATTTTGTAAACCATCACCTTGCACTTCCATACAGGTTTCCCAGAGATGCACTGCTGCCTCAAAGACTTTGTTCAGCATTGCAGGTGAGATGCTGCGCACTGACTGCCTGATACACTCCTTAAGAATGACAATGGAGGTGATTTTATCTTTGTAGACTTGTGATTACACGTATCTACATGCAAAAGAGTCAAGAGGTGTCAGATCTGGGGAACAACCATTACGAAATGAGGAGAGGCTCCATCCGGTTGGAAAACCAGTTTCCAAAATGTCATCCTGCTGTAATTATGGTTGAAGAAACAGTTGTAGCATATCAAGGTACTAAATGCCTGTCACTGTTTGTTCTCCAAAGAAGAATGGTCCATACACCTTCGAATTAGTCAGCCCCAAACACACGTTAACTTTTGGGGTGTTTTGATCCCACTCCATGATCGCATTTGGTTGTTCATCCCCCCACACTCTGCAGTTGTGTCTGTGGGCCATGGCAGATGTGTGGAAGGTGACCTCATTGCTAAACAACACATTTTGCAACAAATTGGCTTCTTCAACTGCCCTCGACATGTCATATTGCTTAGCGACAAGCGTAGTCCTCTCGTTGCAGTTCATGTCGAGTTTGGAGGTGGTATGACCGTTTTTTTTTAACTGAAATGCAGAATCTTGCACGCTGTTGATTGTGCTACACCCAACTCTCGACTTAACCTCCTGGTTGAACCTTTCGGACTTCTGGTCACAGAATCACTTACCTGCTGCACAGTTTCATTGGTCACCTGGAGTCTACCCGAACATTTCACGTCTTGTACACTGCCTGTTCTTTGAAATTTCTGCATCAGTAGTCTGATATTAGCTCTTTTAGGACTGGGTTTGTGCAATTTTCATTCAAAATCCACTTGAACCTCCTGATATGTAAATCCCCTAAAAACGTGCAGAAACAGCGATTCGTTCTTCAGTTGACACTGTGTTTCAGATCTCCCGTAACAGAGGTTCAAAATCAATCGTTTTCTCAAAAATTGATCGAGACTATGTTCACCCTGTATTTGCCTGAGTGTGTAGTTCAATGAAGGGCATTGGACAAATGGAAATTTCAAACAGTTTTACGTCAAAAGTTGGCACAGATGGTAGTGCGTGAGGTTCGCGTTCAGGAGGTCAACAGTGAATTTTCACGGCCGACCTTCCTAATCAGTTCTTTTTTTTTTTCGGGAGACTTCCGGGTCGTTGGGCGGTTATTGGCAAGAAGTATCTGTCCCTCCAATTCACCTTGCTTCTCATTTGACTTCACCTTTCATCTGCTTAGTTGTTTGAGGCCCAGTTGGACAAAAGACAATCTAAGTTCAAGCATATGAAAACGATCTTCAATCAAGCTGAACTTAGAATTTTGGTGGTATAAACATTGATCTAAGTTCATGGCGCCCGCCTCGGTAGCGTGGTGGTAGCATGTCTGTCTCACGTTCAAGAGGTCCCGAGTTCGAATCTTGGTCAGGGCGAGTTACCTGGATAAGGCTTTTTCCGGGATTTTCCCTTAATCTGAAAGACGAATGTCGGGTAACTCTAAGCTCTATGTACCCCGGACTCATTTGAGCATCATTTCACCCATTTCATTCATCGTCCGATATGACTTAACGTTGGAGGCAAATTACAAAAAAAAAAAAAAAAAAAAAAAAAAAAAAATTAAAAAAAAAAATTCATGGCCTCTTGATCTAAGATGAAACCTAACTAGTGAATTTTCTCCAGTTAACTTGGTTGAACTTAGATCAGCAGAACTGCAGAATTTACACAATAGTTTCTGAGAAGAAATAAGTACTGCAGCTTTAAATAAATAGTAATGTAGTTACTTGTATAAATAATTAGCCTCTTTATTTCACAAATGTATGTTAAAGATGCATTGTTTGTGTTTATAACCTATACATTTTTATTATTGTCAGAATTCAGATTACTCTGATATCTCTGATGATTAGAATTTTCAATTTAAAGGTCTCCTCGTGTTTTCCAACATAGAGGAAATCCCAACTCAGAACTAAATGACAGAAAATTCAAAATGAGATTTCTACTATCAAAGCATGTAGTTGAAGAACTGGAGCATAGGCTACATACACAATTAAGAACACAAACCCTGAGGAAATATGCACTCAATCCAATATTTATGATCTTTTTCGCATTACGGTTCTATGCAACTGAAAGCTTCCAAATGGTGATTGGCGATATATTTAATATAAATAAAGGAACTGCGTTTAGAACAATACACAAAGTTACAAGGGAGATTGCAGCTTTAAGATCTCATTTCATCAGGATGCCTATGGAAGAGGGTGAACTAAGAAGGGTTTTGTGAGATTTACGCATTTTCTCTTTTGCTTGAACTTCAAATTTTTATATACAAATTTAATTATTTCTAACTTAAAACTTCACTTATCTTCTATTTTTGGTTTATATTTACAACTCACAATATTGTAAACAGACGAAAATGAAAAAGATGTACATTGGGCATATAATGGAGATAAAGTAAGCGAAATTATTAACTTTTGATAAATACTGTTTCAATTCTTATATTTAAAATAACGTTATTTCTAGGACAAATGACCATAAAACGAAACATTTATTTAGTTTTTGTTATGTCTAGATTGGCTACTCTGTGTACTTTAATTAAACAGAGTCGAATAGTTCCGATAATTCTGGAATCCTTTCGATACAACACGAAAGCTGCAACATGTTTGGCGATGTTGCTGCATTTGTTTTTGTGATCTCGGATCAGTACTAAACGGCGTTCACCTGATCTAAGATCAGCATTTTACAACCCACGCGGGTTCGCAAACTTAGTTCAATTTTGATCTTCGATTATAAATAGAGTGCAGTTAGCGATTTTTATGCAACCGGGCCTGAGAGCGCAAGTGCCGGTGGGAGTTGTGGCGTTGCATGCTATGGCAAAATGATGCTCTCTGTAAATCTGAGTCATATAACGGGAGATCTCCCCAGTTTCCGCGCCCCTCCCCCCCCCCCAATGGGATGAGCAAGTCTGTTGTATCAAATGACCGACTGTATTATACAACGGTGGGGAGCTTGAACCTTAACATCGTAGTAATCCCGCCCTCTGCTCTTTCGCAACTCCTAATTCGATCGCCCTCTCATCTCATCCCTCCCTCCCTGGTCATGCTCTTGTGGGACCTAGGTACAAAAGACCACCTGAGCCGCGGTGCCGAAATCCTCCCATCTGCTGTCCATAGGTTACCTTGACAAAATGTAGGCCGCTCCGTGGCTCAGTGGTTAGACCGCTTGGCTCTCACCAAGGCGGCCCGGGTTCGATCCCAGGCGACCGCAAAGTGAGAATTGTGGTGGACAACACGGCGTTGGGGCGGGTTTTCTCCGGGACCTCCGGTTTCCCCCGCCATCTCATTCCACCGATGCTCCATCTTCATCTCACGTATCATCAGTGTCATCGCCTGCGGTGCCGTATGTAGTAAAAGCGGACGTTAAACACATTTGTCAAAATGCGGATTTAACGCGTTTTCATTTGGAGCACCTCAAGTTGTGTTCAAATTAAATTTTTCCGAGATGATGTATTTTTACTTCCTCTGTCACGCTCTGTCATCTACTAGCCCTGTTTCTCGTTATATTGGCCAGTGTTAGGGGGCAAATGTAGCAGAGATTAGCACCCGTTTCCTATAGCTTAGACATTAAATAACCCTAAGTTCCAGCGGAAATTTAACTACGTACATATGTAGATACTTAAGTAGACCTGCAAATAATCCAAAGGCTGTGGAAGTCTACTTCGAAAGATCGGGCTGAAATGGACTGAAATTTGTCAAAATATACGCTATTTACTTTAAAGCTAGCGCCAGGATTTTGGTTGTAGCAGAAACTTACTACTATACTAAGAAGCCGCCCCTTAACGGAATATAATTGTGCTAAATTTCTTATCGGGCAGCAAGTCAGGTGAAAAGACGATTAGATATCGACGTTTCGGAAGTGTGTATTCTCCCATCATCGGGATATTTATAAAATGTTATAACCACAAATGAAGCACCGGATATAACACAAATATAAACAAAGAGAAAAAGCTATCAAAATTCGCATTACTGAACAAAAGACTGTTCAGTAAATTAAATGCCAGGTCAGGAGATGGCGTGAGTATAGAAAATTAATTGGGTCAAAGAAACGTAACTACTTAACTTGATTATCAAGCTGTATTGATCTGTTCTTCATAAGTAGACGGATTTCCATTTTTAAGGCCGGTTTCCAAGAGGAGCTGTACTGAAATCCAGCATCACGATTAAGCTTGCTCCTTTCGGAGGAAATCGCCAAAGCCTCTCGGCTTCCAGTGCCAGCATAGTTAGTAGAAGGTGTGCTAGATCACCAGGAGGCCCCACCGAGGTCATATCGGTAGCCTTCCCCATTGGGGTTGGCGCGGTAATTGGCGTATCCACTTCCATCCCGTCTTGAGTCCACAGGAACAGATGGGGGGGGGGGGGGCTTGTTAGTATCTAGGTCTTGCCCTATGGAAAACCAAACGGAGGCGCAGGGCGCCCTTTCGGGACAGCTCGGTAACTCCCTGGTCGTCAGGGGGGGTCAGTCTTCACTGAGTGTGGATTGCCCTGATAGATACCCTCGAGTTTATATCCCAACTCCCAGTAACTGTTGCATATTGCCAAGATGGTCGTCTCCCGAAAATTGGCCCTATGGTCGTTATCAAAACAATGCTCTGCCAGCCCAAACTTCTCAGGTTGCATTCAACGAATGTTCCGTTCATGTTCGATTATTCTAGTAGTGATGGTCCTTCCGGTTTGTCCTATATACGGTGTCACACATTCACAGGGAATGCGGTACACTCTCGGAACTTGGAAGTCCAGTTTGTCTCTCAGTGGTCTCAACAGATGTTTAATTTTCAGAGGTGGCTTGTGGATGGTCCTGATGTTGTATTTGGCAACAATTCTGCTGATTCTGCCGGTAAATGGGATGCAGGCTGTAGCAGTAGGCTTATCTGACGCTTGCTGTATTACAGGTTTGTCTTTCCTAGCTTTGGTGATCGAGGCTGCTAATTCTGCCGGATAGATTGCCGGTAGACGGGATGCAGGCTGTAGCGGTAGGCTTATCTGATGCTTGCTGTATTACAGGTTTGTCGTTCCTAGTTTTGGTGATCGAGGCTGCTAATTCTGCCGGATAGATTGCCGGTAAACGGGATGTAGGCTGTAGCGGTAGGCTTATCTGACGCTTGCTGTATTACAGATTTCCCTTTCCTAGCTTTGGTGATCGAGGCTGCTAATTCTGCCGGATAGATTGCCGGTAAACGGGATGCAGGCTGTAGCAGTAGACTTATCTGACGCTTGCTGTATTACAGATTTCCCTTTCCTAGCTTTGGTGATCGAGGCTGCTAATTCTGCCGGATAGATTGCCGGTAGACGGGATGCAGGCTGTAGCAGTAGACTTATCTGACGCTTGCTGTATTACAGATTTCCCTTTCCTAGCTTTGGTGATCGAGGTTGCTAATTCTGCCGGATAGATTGCCGGTAAACGGGATGTAGGCTGTAGCGGTAGGCTTATCTGACGCTTGCTGTATTACAGGTTTCTCTTTCCTAGCTTTGGTGATCGAGGCTGCTAATTCTGCCGGATAGATTGCCGGTAAACGGGATGTAGGCTGTAGCGGTAGACTTATCTGACGCTTGCTGTATTACAGGTTTCTCTTTCCTAGCTTTGGTGATCGAGGCTGCTAATTCTGCTGGATAGATTGCCGGTAAACGGGATGCAGGCTGTAGCAGTAGGCTTACCTGACGCTTGCTGTATTACAGGTTTCTCTTTCCTAGCTTTGGTGATCGAGGCTGCTGATTCTGCCGGATAGATTGCCGGTAAACGGGATGTAGGCTGTAGCGGTAGGCTTATCTGACGCTTGCTGAATTACAGGTTTCCCTTTCCTAGCTTTGGTGATCGAGGCTGCTAATTCTGCCGGATAGACTGCCGGTAAACGGGATGTAGGCTGTAGCAGTAGGCTTATCTGACGCTTGCTGTATTACAGGTTTCCCTTTCCTAGCTTTGGTGATCGAGGCTGCTAATTCTGCCGGATAGATTGCCGGTAGACGGGATGCAGGCTGTAGCGGTAGTCTTATCTGACGCTTGCTGTATTACAGGTTTCTCTTTCCTAGCTTTGGTGATCGAGGCTGCTAATTCTGCCGGATAGATTGCCGGTAAACGGGATGTAGGCTGTAGCGGTAGGCTTATCTGGCGCTTGCTGTATTACAGGTTTCCCTTTCCTAGCTTTGGTGATCGAGGCTGCTAATTCTGCCGGATAGACTGCCGGTAAACGGGATGTAGGCTGTAACGGTAGGCTTATCTGATGCTTGCTGTATTACAGGTTTCCCTTTCCTAGCTTTGGTGATCGAGGCTGCTAATTCTGCCGGATAGATTGGCGGTAAACGGGATGCAGGCTGTAGCGGTAGACTTATCTGACGCTTGCTGTATTACAGGTTTCCCTTTCCTAGCTTTGGTGATCGAGGCTGCTAATTCTGTCGGATAGATTGCCGGTAAACGGGATGCAGGCTGTAACGGTAGGCTTATCTGACGCTTGCTGTATTACAGGTTTCCCTTTCCTAGCTTTGGTGATCGAGGCTGCTAATTCTGCCGGATAGATTGCCGGTAAACGGGATGCAGGCTGTAGCGGTAGGCTTATCTGACGCTTGCTGTATTACAGGTTTCCCTTTCCTAGCTTTGGTGATAGAGGCTGCTAATTCTGCCGGATAGACTGCCGGTAAACGGGATGTAGGCTGTAACGGTAGGCTTATCTGATGCTTGCTGTATTACAGGTTTCCCTTTCCTAGCTTTGGTGATCGAGGCTGCTAATTCTGCCGGATAGATTGCCGGTAAACGGGATGCAGGCTGTAGCGGTAGGCTTATCTGACGCTTGCTGTATTACAGGTTTCCCTTTCCTAGCTCTGGTGATCGAGGCTGCTAATTCTACTGGATAGATTGCCGGTAAACGGGATGCAGGCTGTAGCGGTAGGCTTATCTGACGCTTGCTGTATTACAGGTTTCCCTTTCCTAGCTCTGGTGATCGAGGCTGCTAATTCTGCCGGATAGATTGCCGGTAAACGGGATGTAGGCTGTAGCGGTAGGCTTATCTGACGCTTGCTGTATTACAGGTTTCCCTTTTCTAGCTCTGGTGATCGAGGCTGCTAATTCTGCCGGATAGATTGCCGGTAAACGGGATGCAGGCTGTAGCGGTAGGCTTATCTGACGCTTGCTGTATTACAGGTTTCCCTTTCCTAGCTTTGGTGATAGAGGCTGCTAATTCTGCCGGATAGACTGCCGGTAAACGGGATGTAGGCTGTAACGGTAGGCTTATCTGATGCTTGCTGTATTACAGGTTTCCCTTTCCTAGCTTTGGTGATCGAGGCTGCTAATTCTGCCGGATAGATTGCCGGTAAACGGGATGCAGGCTGTAGCGGTAGGCTTATCTGACGCTTGCTGTATTACAGGTTTCCCTTTCCTAGCTCTGGTGATCGAGGCTGCTAATTCTACTGGATAGATTGCCGGTAAACGGGATGCAGGCTGTAGCGGTAGGCTTATCTGACGCTTGCTGTATTACAGGTTTCCCTTTCCTAGCTCTGGTGATCGAGGCTGCTAATTCTGCCGGATAGATTGCCGGTAAACGGGATGTAGGCTGTAACGGTAGGCTTATCTGACGCTTGCTGTATTACAGGTTTCCCTTTCCTAGCTCCGGTGATCGAGGCTTCAACGTCATATTCGGAGTAGCCGCTTTGACGGAAAGCGAGTCTCAGGTGCTGGAATTCTTGTTTAAAGTGGCTGGGATCAGAGATAGACAAAGCTATGTAAGCAAGTGTATTGAGAACTCCTAGTCGTTAGAGACATATGTTTCATTTACTGAGAACAATTTGTTCAGTAATGCAAATTTTGATATGTTTTGTCTTTGTTTAATTTGTGTTTATAACATTTAATAAATATCCTGATGATGGGAGAGATGTACACTCCCGAAACGTCGATATCTAATCGTCTTTTCACCTGGCTTGCTTCCCGAGAAGAAATTGAGCATATTCGTCGCCAGGAAAGCTTCACGTCTTATTTTATAATTGTGCTATTTCTGCAAGAGTTTATCTCCAATAATACAAAGCAGATACAAAAATAGGTTTTCGCAGACATAATTATTGAACGTTGCATAGAAAATAAATGATTAAAGCTAGAGGAAGTCATGTGAGTAACACATCAAACCTTTAAATTTTATGTTTTTAGGGCAGTATCATTCTGAAAATTGCATTAGTATTTCATGATGTTGTCTGCGAGTTTATTCTCATTAGCGAAGTTCTCCCCGCGATTTGTCGAATATTAAGAGAAAATGGTACTTGGCTCAAATAGATAGTCGCTGCCTGTAGTAATTTATTATTGAAACTTCAGATAATGCTTTGCATGATTGTGATTGATCGTGTAACTAAGTGCGTGTTTCACTTCCTCATTTAATACTGGAGAGGAGCGTGATATAACCTATGAATTGCATGTCTTGTCTAAGCTATAATTATCCCTTTCTTTAGTGTTCCTTGCTTCATAATGCAGATGACGTTATGTGGACCTTTCATTATCTTTCTACAGCGTCCCGTAATGCTGCATTAGACACAAAAATTGGTAGATATTTCACTGGAAATTTAAATTGTAAGGCCTCATAAAATATGCTTAGGCTTTTTAGGGAGGGGGAATTCCGGGAGAAAACTGTTAACTAAAATGCAAAAAATTCTATAAGTGAAAAACTTAACTTTAAGTCCAGCCTCTTAAAAAGACTGCAAGATACTTCTCAACTGGAACAACCCTTTGGATAGAAAAGATATACTTTTTTCTCAAAAATGACTTAACTACCAGGGCTGTTCAATAAAGAATGATCATAACCTTTTTACGGTGATAAATTTTCGCACTAAAATTCAAACTTATATACTGTTAGCTTAATGTGAAACAAACATGCCGTTGTAGTTTCATTTTTGGTACTCCTGGTTCCCGCCTGTGAGAACCAGGCAAGTTCAGACATGTTTAGTATTGCCTATCGCTGCAATGGAGGTAACATGCAATTAAAGTTGATGTTAGAGGAAGATCCGGAGTTTCTTTCAAACGTAATCACTGCTGATGAAATTTGGCGACATAATTTTGATCTTGAGAGCAAACAGCAAAGCTCAGTGTGGAAATCTCCTACATCACCAACCCCCAAAAACAGTAAAAGTGGTTGCTTCTGCTGGAAAAGTTATGGTCATCTCATTCTTTGATATTCATGGAATAGTTTTTCACCATGTTGTACCTGCACACACATCAGTAACTGAGTGCAGAGAGTCTACTCCCATTAGCCCTGTCCCCGTAGGAACAAGACCCGGGTCTCTTACAACCAGGGAGAAGATCTCTCCGTGGGGCTTTCCATTAGGACAGTACCTAGTTTCCTAAACTGCCCCCCCCCGCTTGTACTCAAGACGGGACGGAAGTGGATACGCCACTTACGCGCGTCAACACACAAGGTGAAGACTACCGATATGACCTCGGTGGGGCCGCCTGGCGATCTAGCACACCTTCTACTAGCTGAGCAGGCTAGTACCCGGAAACTTATGGCTTCCCTCAACCCCGTCCGAAGACGTACCCAATCTCCCACGGGTATCGGGAACACACTGCCCCTCCGAGACCTCCCCATCCGAACAACTCCCGAAGGAGGGGCTCGGCTGTTCGGCCCGGAGTTCCTCTAGTAACGTCAGAGGTACCACGAGTGCTAAGGGTCCGCAGCGCCCGCACTTTGGCAGCTGAAGGGGACGGATCCCCTCCCCCACGGGAACACATCAGTAACTGGACAATACGACAGGGATGTCCTGAAAACATTGCAAGTCCATATTTCCGTGAACCAGGCTGGATGCTGCACCACGATAATGCGCGGCCGCGTATTGTCAAGGTTGTTGCTGAATATCTTGCAAAAACCAACGTGAAGTGCATCCCTCACCCTTCCTATAGTCCGAATTTAGTCCCATACGACTTTTTTCTATTTCCTAATTTGAAGGAACGCCATCGTGGGAGGCATTGTCCATCATCAGAAGCAGTGGTGAAGGCTGCGGAGACGATTTTGAAGGATCTCTCAAAAAATGGTGTGCAGCATCTCTTTGAAGACTGGCAGAGACGCTGGGACAAGTGCATCGCATTCAGGGGAGATTATTTTGAGGACCATAAAAATTGAGGATGAGTACGTTGGCAAAATAAAATTGTAATCATTCTTTATTGAACAACCCTCGTATTTTGATTATGCCCGATTTCACCAATAGATGTTACAATTGACGCTAACAAATGCAACGTAACAATTGTAACAGCGATAACAAAGCTGTTAAATTTCTTGCATTTCACCAACCTGTTTTCTGAAAATGTTAACAAACACGTGTTAACCCAAGTGACTTGTAAATATTACAGCTATAGAAGGCTGTGGATGAGTCATATTATTTTCTGAACGTACTGTGATGCGCTTTTGTTTTCATTTTGGTCTGCACAAGTTGAAAAATGGCGGGTGAACAAAATCGTAAACAAAAGCCGTGAGACAAATTTCTCATCGATGGAGAAAGAATTTTTAATTGAATTGGTGACGAAGTGTAAGGATATCGTGGAAAATAAAGAGGATGGATGCGGTGAATGTAAAAGAGAAAGATGTCACGGGGAAAAAAATTGGAAACGAATTTAATTCAAATGCATGTATCATTACTAGAAACACGAAATATCTTCAGTATTACGTAAATTTACAACGAGGTGTGGATGCATGTTCTAACCTCTCTTGTACTTCCGCAGTAACCTTCATAGCAACTTGTTTCGACAGTCTATACCTCTGTAGACAATTTTCTTCTGTCAGCTCCTCAAAATAATTTCACCTCATAGGTCGTACTCTATTACGAATGCCATTTAGACGGTCTTAAATATAGCAAATCGATATCAACAGCTGAGTTCATGCCCACCATCTCGATTATTTACAATTGTTAAGCACTTAACATCAGAAATTTGTCTTGTTATTTTAATAAGAGATTTAACGCGAGTGTTAAGCTAACACTTGTTAGTGAAATGCCATTTTTGTTACAACTATTGCTAAACTCGTGTTAATTCCACATTTATACTGACTGTTAAGCCGATTATATTCGTATTTAATTGTGTGGCATATTGTATATCTGGTAAAAAGTAATAAGACATGGATTTACTATGAGAAAAATGTAGATCGGGCCCCTGCAGTTGGATGTTTCATAGCAACCAAATGCTGTACCTCTGAATACATTCATGGTCATTAATTATGTTACTGTTTAATTATTTTTTGTAAATTAAAATAGCAAAAGGTGTTATGTTGTTATATCCAAATAAACCTGTTCCCCACTTTCTAGGTCTTCTAGCCATAAACATTCTATTGAATGAAAATGTAAGCAGCAAAAAGTATAAATAACTTATTTCATAGTATATGTTGGGCGAAACTTGTATCAAATAAATCAGCCAATGAAGTGTTTGCAATTTAACTTTTTTCCTTAATGTTGATACACTCTTGATCACTTCTGAAAGCACCAAGTGTTGAAGTTCCTTCGGAATGTTGTTAGATTTTATTTTATATTCTGTGGCACTAAGAAGAAACTGAGTCACTAGCTATGGAAAAACGTATTTTGACCACTTCCCTTCTCTCCATGCCAATGGGAAGGAAGTTGATACTGAAGCCTAAAACTTTTATCAGCGAAATGATTTCTTCCGCTTTCTTCAAGCGTACCTTAATAGACCCTTGATTATAAAGTTATCTATCTTTGAAGCGTTGTATAGGCCCATCCAGGCCTAAGAAGGACTATAGTAACAACACGCGGTGGTCATTTTTATCTGTGATTTTACCGCGCAAAATTTGACGTCATCAATAGCATCGCTGATGGAGCGAGCCGTTTGCTCTTCCACCACCAATCTTGTATATATTCTCAGGGGATTATTATGTACACTCATTTATTATATATTGCCCGCCTCGGTAGCGTGGTGGTAGTGTCTACCTCACGTTCAAGAGGTCCCGAGTTTGAATCTCGGTCAGGGTGAGTTACCTGGATAAGGTTTCTCCGGGGTTTTCTCTTATCCTGATAGACGATTGTTGGGTAACTCTAAGCTCTGTGGACCCTGGGCTCATTTGAGCATCATTTCACCCATTTCATTCATCGTCCGATATGACTTAACGTTGGAGGACGTAAATTACACACACACACACACACACACACACACACACACACACACACACACACACACACACACACACACACGCAATATCATTATTCACCTATTGATTTGTCTTTTTTCCATCCTTTCTTCCCTTTTTTGTCACTACAAGCATTGATGTAGATTTTCAGAATATTCTTTATGCTTGGTAGAATAATAGAGCACTACCTTACATTTTATTTCAGAACGAAGATCCTAAGTTGTAATACCTGCTAAATGGGGAAATATTATTTGAACTTTCTTGGCAGCAAAATATTTAGAGGATTAAGCTAATGAAAATGGAGGAACTTTTACCACCTTTCTAAGTGTGAAGTTATTACGCATTGAGAAAGCTTTTGATACCATAAACAGAAAAGCTTTATGGAAACTAAGAGTCAGACTGAAAAATTCAATGACATAGCCGGGATCTGAACCACGGATCTTCTGGTCTCCGTCCAGCCGCTCTAACCATTGAGCTACTATGGTCAACGTGCCAACGTGACATTAAATTCTCCAACTGACTCATATTTTTCTCGGTAAACCACTAGGAGTTCTCATAAACACATGAGACTGCCTTAATGACGACTTACTATGCTGTAAGTACTTTAAGGTCCGGGCTTTATAGTTCGGACCACTATTAGGTACAACTGACTCGTGTTTCTCCCGGTAAACCACTAGGAGTTCTCATAAACACATGAGACAACTACCTTAATGGCGACTTACTATGCTGTAAGTACTTTAAGGCCCGGGCTTTATAGTTCGGACCACTATTAGGTACAATTAATGGAAATTAGTTGTTCTTTCACACCATCTTCGCAGGATGTGAGGATAGAGCCAGAGTGAAGAATTCAATTCCATAGCTGGGATTTAAACTAGGGATCTTCTGGTCTCCGTCCAGACGCTCTAAACCATTGAGCTACAATGGCCAACGGGCCTTAAAGTACTTAGAGCATAGTAAGTTCCCATTAAGGTAGTTGTCTCATGTGTTTATGAGAACTCCTAAGTGGTTTACCCGGAAAACACGAGTCAGTTGGAGAATTTAATGTCATGTCGGCACGTTGGCCATAGTAGCTCAAGGGTTAGAGCTGCTGGATGCAGACCAGAAGATACGTGGCTCAAATCCCGGCTATGACATTGAATTTTTCAGACTGGCTCTACCGTTTCATAGTAGGTCCTACACACGACCAGTGTGAAAGAACAATTAATTTCCAATAATGCCATTTCATTAGGAAAATTTTCATTTAAAATGAATAAGTACGCTATAAATGGACGAATGAGTTTGTAATTTTAATTTATGTCCGCCAACGTTATGTCATAGAGAATGGTGAATGAAATGATGTACAAATGACCCCAGGGTCCATAGAACCTGAAGAGTTAGCCTGATATCTTTCAGGAAAGGAAAACCCTGAAAAAAGCCTTATCAAACTCACCCTGACTGATATTTGACTTCGGCACCTCTTGGACGTGAGGCAGACACGCTACTTGTAACAAGTTGTACGTTTACTCATGTTTCAGCATTTTTAATATAAAAGGGATAAGTGTGAAAGGCATCTTAACCATTTACGACTTATTTGACATCTGCATGTAAGCATATCAGTACCATTTATACCTTGGAGCATTTCAGCGTGTCTCAAGAATTTCCATGCAGACGATTTCAGGGAGCTGGTTGAGGCCTGTAATACTTGTCACTGTATTAAAGTTGCAGAGACAGGGAACCTCGTTGTATTTTGCTAGTGTAAATATTTTGTGTTGACGAAACAGGAAGTTGCGCTTGTGCAAAGTCTCTATCGATCCATCATATCAAACTGAACAGGTATATCTATCACTATTTTCACCTGATGAAGCTTCATAAAATATAAAAATCCTATCGATACAACTGTGTGGATGATACTACAAACAAGACTATGGAGGAAAATTATTAAATGGAAATGCATATACAGACCAAACTGTGCGTGTAAATTAGTCTGGAATGAAAATGTTAACGAGCAAGATGCTTTATCCCACAGAATGTTCAAGACTCAGAGAGGGTATCATGTGCACTAAATGACTAACACACCTATTAGCTACCAGTAAGTCATATCTACGGGGCGGATTTTGCCCTATTTGCCTCAGAAACGTTCCCTACAATTATTAACATAATTTCTTAGTTTTACAGTGCCTATAAATGCCTACTTCATACACTTGTGCCTATTCTGCTTATTAGTGCCTAAAACTGCACTTTTAGCCAATTTCTTCTGCTTGTAATTTGTGACAACAGCTTTTGCATTTGTTGGTTTCAACGTAAAGTTTTCGGGGAAGAGAAATTTCTTACTGCTGCACATTGGATATACAAAAAGGGGTTTAGCCTTACAGACGTGTCACAATGCGCTAATGACGCCATGGGAAAATCTTAAAATTCGCTCAAGGACGAGCAGCAAAATGATACTTCAATGGATTGACAAATGACCAGTCTTTATGTGGAGTGGCCGCGCCGTGGCTCAGTGGTTAGACCGCTTGGCTGTCACCAAGGCGGCCCGGGTTCGATCCCAGGCGACCGAAAAGTGAGATTTGTGATGGACAACACGGCGTTGGGGCGGGTTTCCCCCGCCATCTCATTCCACCGGTGCTCCATCTTCATCTCCTGTATCATCAGTGTCAGCGCCTGCGGTGCCGCATGTAGTAAAAGTCGGCGTTAAACACTACACACACACATTTATGTGGAGAACAGAAAGCCCATTCTGTAAGCAGTGTTTCTAGTGCACACATAGATCAGTTTCCTACACAAATATGCCAAAAGAGAGGAGCAACAGAAATGTACTTCTTAAACAGTGGATAAATAGTGTGACTTTGTGTGGATTGTAGAATTAAAAGTCCAATTTGCCGAAATTCTAAATGTTCTTTATTTCTGTAGCAATACACTGTTCAGTTCTCGTGTAACAATGTTACAAAACCAAGATCGACGACAGTAACAAACAGCTTAATCAACTTCCACTGTTGACAACACTCTCGTTACATGTCTTTACAGTAACTCTTGTTACACAACTACTCTGCTTACTCACGCTGTTTACAACTGTCTCATCATTAGCCATGGCTTCTTTTTATACACCCATTCATGATTACCAGACTGTTCTGTCAATCACTAGATGTTTCTGGAAAACAAAGCATCTAATGACGTAATCCGAATATTGTATCACATTCTAGAAGCGTAACTTAATCTATGCCGGCGAGGCGTTTACCTCAGTTATCTTGCTTGCCGGCGCTTGTTTACAATAGCCACGCTATCATTAACTGCTTAGCAAGGCTCATTATTACCATGAAACTTTATCCACCGACTGTTTTCTTATTTGTGCCGAAACTTTTATACCTGTTGCCGTGACACTAGTGATCCATCGTTCAGCACAGATTGTGTGAAACAGGTGAATCTAATCATTCATATTTGTATTAATACTATATTATACTAGTTTCAAAAACCTTGTAAAAGTCAGTCCCTTTAGCAACATTATGCCTAATAAAAATCAGTACGTTGAGCAGGGCCGAAAGATGAGAAACTGAATTTTTCAGTTTTCCAAAGTAAAGCAAAAATTTTCCTAATGGGAAACCTTGCATCACATGATACGACTTTACATTGAGATTCAGCTTAAGCATGTCTGAATCGTTAAACACGCCTTTCTAATGCATTTAATCTTGAATAGAATATTATTAATTCGAAACTTAAAGGCATAGCTTTGCAAACTCATTGTACTGGATTTCACAGTTTTGTTATGAGTATTATCTTCTGGCAGTTTCAGTGCAGTAGCATGATATTTTTGTGCTGGTGTAAAGGCTTATTTCTTGAGCTATTAGTAATACTTATGGGAGGGATTATTAATTAAATTATTAATGGCGCCAATTGTTAGCAATCATATCAGATCATAATCAGTACCGCTGGTAAGAAGGAATTTATTCCCGTAAGATTTATTTTACGTGTGTGTAAATCTACTGACACAAAGCTGTTGTTTTACCCAATCTTAAAGTCACCACTCTGGGACTCTGTTTAGGTTACAACTTAAACGTGTAAGGCCAGCGCTTAATTACCTAGGCTACACACACTAAGATTATATATATAAATTGAGATTTTCTCATGCTTACGTTTTTCTACATGTATCTCAAGGAATCATGAAATCGATCGCTTGGAGACTTCCAGTGTTGTTTCCAACATTGAAAATGAAACTGCAGACCAATAAATCTTAATGGTTTGTGTAAAATTTTACAGAAATGCCTTTATAAAAATGGGTACGAGAATTCTTTTCACGATGACTTAATTGTTGTAATTCTGTTTGAATGAACGGAAAATGCTTACTACAAAGCTGTGCTTTATTATTTGTTCTTAGTCGACAATGGGGCATTTAGGGTTTTTGTTACAAAAACTAGGATTCTGTAGCTTTAGCTTTTAGTTAATCTGTGTTCTCTGCTTAGTATCTTTCTGACACATCGTGACATTTTAAGTGATATTAAGATTGCTATGACGAACTTTTGAATTTCTTATCGTTCCAACAATCGTTTCTATTAAGGGGACACATCTGTGCAAATTGGCCCAAAACTTACAACATTCCCAAATTTAGTTTCTTTGTCTTAAAATTAATATAGACGTACTTCAATAATATAGTTTTTTTAGTGGCACTACAGAAAACGTGACATGACTATTTAAATAACCTTACACCTGTATCGTAGCTGCTATTACGTAATTTTAACCCCAGATTTCTCAGATTCCATATTTTCTACATTTTCCTAACTTCAAAATGTTCCACAGGATGCAGTTTTCTATTAATCTGTATGAAATTCTAAACATGTCTGTAAGGGCAACTGCATATTAAGTGTACCCATTTACATTTGTTGTGTTTTTGTTATTTGTATTGAAAAGGATTATAATGTTTACTTCTTACTGAAAACGCTTAGGAAAATAAAACTTGTTAAATATGTATGATTATTTTTTTCCCTTCGTTGATATGGCGAAGACAAATATTTCACATAGGTACAGGTCATTAATAGGTTAAAATGGGTGCAGAAACTTATACCCCAAGCATTCATTTTTAAAATTACAATATGTGGGACATTTTGAAAATCGCCTGTAATTTAGACATAAACTGTTAATTTCTCAGAAACTATTGTAACTAGAAAGCTGGAACTTGGTATTATTCCATTCCTGATCAATCACAAAAATAAATGGTATAAATTTGAAACAAATCTAACAAAAGCTTCAGATATTTCAATTTTCAGCCTTAAGCCTCCCCCCCCAAACCCATGTTTTTGTTTTTTTACATAGTTAATTACTTCACATTTTTCTGCTCATTGTGGTTCTTACTTGGTGAAGTGGATTTATATGTATTTTAGAATTTTTTGCAGCATATGTTTCAATGACTGCCACTTTGTTACCTGTATGGTCGTTATTAATTTAAGTTCGTTGTATAATGGTTTTTAAAATTATAATCGTCTTTTATGTTTTGAAGGTAGAAATATCATTAAAAATAAATCGGCCGTAGCAGATCATTTTTGGCCATTTAACCATAATGTGACTTTGTGGGTTCGTGAAATTAAAAGTCCAATTGCACAAACTGAAAATGTTCTTCATTTCCGCCGAATTACAGTTGGTACACTTGCCGATTACATAGAATTACGTAGCGCACACAATTACAATTCACCAGTTCGTCTGTTACAGGTCCACACCACACTCGCAATTACGTACAAGAACTCTGATACATGTATAGTCGCCCTGTTCAAACTGTTACCATGGATTTATCTTGGATAATAGATACCTCTCAGATAACGTACTGATTATTCTTGTAAGAGTGAGAGAGGAACTGACGCGCCTCCCGGTCGTGTGATAAACACCAATGAACGCATCACTTCAACCAATGGAATTCGCAGAAATCACAAATGACAGATATACGTTTACTCCGCGTGGAGTAATCAGTGCGTTATCTGAGAGGTATCTATTACCCAAGATAAATCCATGGTAAGCGTTTGAGCAGGGCGATTATACACAGTCTTCCAGTCCGGCGCGTCGCTTATATAAGACCAATTGGCCAATCTAGAAGGTTCCGGGTTAGATGAATAATCCCGACTTTTCCAGACGTCAGGGGGAGGGGAAAGAGGTGGCCAGTGACCAGTACCATTTTACTAATCATCGCCTCAGTTAGTGACACGAGATAAATGGGTAGGCGTGGTCTGAATGCCCCCTGTCCCCCACTCATCTATCAGTTGGTGGTGCCTTCCGATAATTGGGTGACAATAAAATAAATCCTGAAGTTAAATTATTAAAACAATTATATGCTCAGATAGATTTAATGGTTTGGGAAAAGCTATTTTAAAAATAAACATCGCGTAATGAATTTTGGAATACCAGCACTTGATTTTGTTAAGTTTGTTTCGGTTTCAGATTTTGGTAACACTGAAAAAAACATAATATAGTAACTTCCTTAACGACGAATTTGTTTTCTCCTGCGGTTTTCTTTGACTGATGACGTGAACAAAGGTTCGTGAAATCGATTTCAACATCAACTAATTCAACTAATAAGAAAAATCATTTTTCTTAAGATAAATGAATTTTTTTTGCCCACCTCGGTAGCGTAGATGGTAGCCTGTCTGCCTCACGTTCAAGAGGCCCCAAGTTCGAATCTCGGTCAGGGTGAGTTACCTGGATAAGGCTTTTCCGGGGTTTTTCCTTATCAAAGACGAATGTCGGGTAACTTTAAGCTCCATGGATCCTGGACACATTTGAGCATCATTTCATCCATTTCATTCACCTTCCGATATGACAACGTTGGAGGACGTAAATTACACATAAAAGTTTTTTTGTTACAAATTGTCATTTTGTATAATACTTACTACTTCACTGTAACTAGCTTCATTTTCTACGTAAATAATCTTATTTAAATATTTAGTAATAAGAATAAAAACTAAATCATGTTATTTTGTTTAAATATAAAACCAAGGAATACACCCATTTGAAATAAAGCTTCTAGCTTTATGGTCGTGGTCGACCACAAAGTCCAAATCGACACCGGCCATGAAAGCCCAAATATATACAACGTAACGGTATTTATACGGAAGGTACCTCGATAAGCTAGCAAATGATTATCATAGCAGTCTGGGGAGTGTGTGCAGTGAATAATTTAGCCGCTGTTGTAACATAGCTCCGGGATTTGTACAAAACCAAAGTGCTAGATGGAAGTGAAATGAGGTGCTCACGCAAAATGCGAAGATAAAAGATCCAGTCAGGTTGCCGTTTATTCATACATCTCAGGGTTCCCTTTATTCGCTTTTTCTTTATTTGCCTTCGTCCTTAAAGTTGACTGAAGTACGAGGGCTGTTCAATAAAGAATGATCACAATTTTTTGACAACGTACCTTTACTCATCCTCATAATTTTGATGGTCCTTCTCAAAATAGTCTCCCCTGAATGCGATGCATTTGTCCCAGCGTTTCTGCCAGTCTTCAAAGACATGTTGGAAACCATTTTTGAGAAATCCTTCAAAATCGCCTCCGCAGCCTTCACCACTATTTCTGATGGTGGATAATGCCTCCCACGAAGACGTTTCTTCAAGTTAGGAAATATAAAAAAGTCACATGGGGCTAAATCTGGACTATAGGCAGGGTGAGGGATGCACTTCACGTTGATTTTTGCAAGATATTCAGCAACAACATTGACAATATGCAGCCGCGCATTATCGTGGTGCAGCATCCAGCCTGCTTCATGGAAATGTGGTCTTTTGCGCCTGATATGTACCTGCAATATTATCATGACATCCCTGTAGTATTGTCCAGTTACTGATGTGTGTGCAGATACAACATGCTGATAAACCATTCTATGAATATCAAATAATGAGATGGCCATAACTTTCCCAGCAGAAGCAACCACTTTTGCTGTTTTGGGGGTTGGTGATGGAGATTTCCACACTGAGCTTTGCTGTTTGTTCTCAGGATCAAAATGATGTAGCCAAGTTTCATCAGCAGTGATTACGTTTGAAAGAAACTCCGGATCTTCCCCTAACATCAACTTTAACTGCATACAGACCTGCATGCGAATGTCCTTTTGTTCGGGAATCAACAGTCTTGGAACCCATCGCGCACAAACACGTCTCATGTGTAATGATTCTGTCACCAACGTGTGGGTGGCACCCAATGAAATATTCAGTATTTCAGAGAGTGATCTTAAGGTAATACGTCGGTTCTCTCACAGTGAGAGCAGCAGTGTTGATGTTTACTTACGTAAGAGAACCGGGTCCACCTCCTTTGAAATTGATTGTCTCCCCTCTTTAATGCTACTGCTGATGAAACTTGGCTACATCATTTTGATCCTGAGAGCAAACAGCAAAGCTCAGTGTAGAAATCTCCTTCATCACCAACCACCAGAAAAGCAAGAGTGGTTGCTTCTGCTGGGAAAGTTATGGTCATCTCATTCTTTGGTATTCGTATCAGCATATTGCTAATGTTGTTGCTGAATATCTTGCAAAAATCAACGTGAAGTGCATCTCTCACCCTCCCTATAGTCCGGATTTAGCCCCATGTGACATTTTTCTATTCCCTAACTTGAAGGAACGCCTCCGTGGGAGGCATTATCCATCAGAAGCAGTGATGAAGGCTGCGGAGGCGATTTTGAAGGAGCTCTCAAAAATGGTTTCCAGCATGTCTTTGAAGACTGGCAGAAACGCTGGGTCAAGTGTAATGCATTCAGGGGAGACTATTTTGAGAAGGACCATGAAAATTATGAGGATGAGTAAAGGTACGTTGTCAAAGAAATTGTGGTCATTCTTTATTGAACAGCCGTCGTATTTATAAAGTCTGAACCTTGGGCTCAGAGCATTTGACAATAGTGTAGCAAAAATGCCAGGTCATAAATTACAGGGCAGACAGGGAAGAGGCTACCCTAATTTAAAGTGTCGAGAGACCATGGAATGGGGAGGCGATGTTAAAGAACCTGGACAAACTATCCTCTTGTCTCACCGTGCATATGCAATAGGCTCACGTAAACATCTGTTGGTTCATATTCCTTCCGATACGCTTCCACGCTTTGCCATGTAGTACGTTATATATATATATATATATATATATATCAAAAGAATGGGCCAGTATATGTGTTTGTGTAGGAAACATGGGAAATCAGATGTCTAAGCAGTCATAAATAAATGGGAAGTGTTCTCCCAAATGACAATTTGCTAGTTTCTCAAAACTACATACTTCTTGTCAGTTATCCTTATATTCATGTGGATGTTAGACAACAGGTTTGTTATGACCTCACAGAGCACTGCAGTGTGCTCTAGCATAAACTCCCAACAAGCACCGATATATCTCGAGGTTCAAGGATGCGTGCTTCTCTGGCCCACATTCCTTTTAAGTTTGGGAGAACAATAAACTTGAAGGGCATGAATAGATGGCCAGCAAAGATAGGCACCCCATTCGGTGTCAGCTAACTGCTGAAGGATTAAGAGAGTAAGTTCGTACGGGGAAAATTGGACATACAGATACTCCAAAAAGTATTCTTTAAATAATAGCACATAGAATATAACAAGCACAATCAGAAAATTATGGATAAAAACGAACAATAACTAGTTTCTTACATCGGTTTGTATCTAGATTGAAAAATAACACAATTTGGGTTCTTATATTGCTTAATTATTGAACAACTCTACGTTATTATAATCATATCCCATTTGATGTCAAACAAGTATTCGTCTAGTAAACCAGATCCTAGGTGACAAACACCCCTTCCCTTTTCTTATGCAGTTATGCTTCATCCACTGTCATTGAGAGTTCCATATCTGTTTTCAGAGTCGTTCACTGCTATTTAAGTAATATGGGTCGACAACATATTGAAACTACAAAAGAAGAGAGAGACATTTGCATCAGGTTATTTAAAAAGAAAAATCTATTTAAGAAATTGGTGAAACCATTGGAAGACCTACCAGTACAGTGAAGAATATTACATACAGGTTTGATCAAAACAAAACTTACGAAAATAAATCGAGAAGCAGTCGTCCTGCAGTCTATCCGAGATGGAAAAACGAAAGTTGCTTAGAGAAGTCAAGAAAAATCCTAAACTAAGTGCTTCAAATCTTGCTATTGCACTACAAACACACACAGAAAAGTCCGTTTTAGTACAAACTGTAAGAAATGTGCTTTATGAAGCTGAGTATGGAGGCCGAAGAGGCTGTAGAAAGCATGCACTAGTAAAATCAAAGAAAGAAGCGAGTTGCTTTAGCAAAAGAACATAAATACGATGGATTTGATTTCTGGAAGAAGGTTGTATTTACTGACGAGAGTCAATTTGAGCTCTTTAAGTCAAAAGGACGAGTAATAGTATGGAGAAGAAAGAATTGTGAGCTTGATGAGAGAAGTATAACAGCTTCAGTTAAACAAGGAGGCGGGTCAGTACTTGTCAGGGGCTGCACGAGTGCAAATGGAGTGGGGGGGGGGGATTAGTGTTTTGTTGATGGAATTATGAACCCCAAGGTTTATATAAACATGGTAAAAACACATCTGTCCAGAAGTGTGAATGATATGGGTCTTTCTGACGTTTATATTCTCACACAAGATAATGAACCAAAACACACACAGCTCCAGATGCAAGGTTATGGTTGTTGTATAATACTCCAAGATGGATGTCGACACCACCGCAATTCCCAGACATGAATCCAATAGAGAATTTGTAGAGTATACTGGACAAAAATATTATGAATTATCAGATATCTAATATAAAAGATCTAATGAACGGTCTAATAGAAGAATGGCGTAAAATTACAATGAAAACAACACGATCTTTGGTGAAATCCATGCCAAGGAGAATGCAAGAGATTATAAAGAGGAATGGAGGGTCTACTAAGTACTAAGCGTAACTTTCTACACCATTTTCAGTATGCAGACGAATACTTATTTTACATCCTATATTACATCTTTACTTCTGACTGTTTAACTATGTTTATGTGAATAGATACTATATGTTTCTTTATTGCATTATCTTTTTCACTAAGCAATAAATAACACTATGTCCCTGCTGTACTTTATTCTGATGATTTTCCACTATCCATACATCCATAAACATAAACTCATGCATTAGACGAATACCTTTTGGAGTAACTGTGTTCTATTGTGGATAAGAATAATTCCTTCTTTCTCTTTTATATAGGTAATCGACCTCTAGCCTAATCCTGTCATATTTGTGTACGCTGTCATGATTTAATATGTTGGTATCGAAGAGAGTACTCCGATACGAAATTTCCAGACGTTACAGTTTTGCCCAAATATTTTCAACATTTTTTTCGCTGCTCTATCGCATGTTGTATGTTTCAAATTTCATGAAGATATCTTTAATAATTTTAAGAAAATATATTACCAGTCAGGCATTGCACAGATGTGCAAATCCTAATTTTAGCAAGCACAAATTTAAACCCAGATGAGCAAAGGTTTATGTCGTAATGTTAACTCTAAATAAATAACTCCTCTGGTGTTTCAGAAAAAAAAAGGTCTAATTTTCTGTTTATCCTATTTTTCCACTGCAACTGTTGAGGTTTTAAATCTCGTTCTGAAACCAGACTAGTTGTGAACTGCTGGCTTTTTCATTTTAGCCTGTCCTATATCTCGTCTTCCTATGCATGCAACGGAGCAGTCGAATTCAAGTCTGTTCAGTTAACGCGTGTGCAGTTCGGCCGCAATCGTTTTACAACACACACCCTCCTTCTCCCAGTCCTTTCTTTCTCGATAAGTCATGAATATCGTACGAGGTTTAGTCTAAATAAATTTTCTTATGTCCATTACTGCGAAACTTCCTTAGTTATATATATATATATATATATATATATATATATATATATATATATATATATATATATATTATATAGTCGCGGCAACGCGCACAAATGGTTCGGTACAGAGAGATAAGCGCGGCTTGTGTATAGTCGCGCTGGTGGAACGGTCACATGTCTTTATCTTTGGTAACAGAAACTTCCCAGATAACGCACTGATTATTCTTGTAAGAGTGAGAGGGGTACTGAGGGGCCTCGCGGTCGTGTGCTAAGCACCAATGAACGCATCACTTCAACCAATGGAATTCGCAGGAATCACAAATGACAGATGTATGTTCACTCCACATGGAGTAATCAGTGAGTTATCTCTTACCGTTCGAACAGCGCCACAATACACAGAGTCGGCAAATAAAGATAGCGGAGATACGGTAATTGCTGGCACAGATTAAGTTACGCTTCTGTAAGTTTCGGATTTCGCCTAGTGACAGAACATTCTATATCTTGTTTATTCCACAAATATCTAGTGATTGTTACAGAACAGTCTCGAATTATCAATGAGGTATTTAAGGAAGCGACCACTCGCCAAGGGTCAGTCGTAAACAGGAGTAAACAGTTGTAACGAGAGCTGTTGTCATCGACCTTGGTAGATTGTGATTGTGTATGTGACGTAATACTGCTACTGTGAGTGTATTTCTACGCAAATAAGGAACGATTTGAATTTCTGGAAATTGGACTTTTAATTCTACGAACCCACAAAGTCACATTTGGTGTCAGGAAGTGGAACATTCAGCAATGGACGCGGCATTGAAAAAGATTTTGGAGAAGATGATGGAAATGAAGGCCGAACTAAGCTCAGAAATGAAAGCAGCAACTAATAGCCTGGCCGCGGAACTAACAGAAATGAAGACGGCTATCGACATCACCGAGAAAATGGAAGAAATGAAGGCCGAATTATCAACGAAGACGGAAGCTGCAAATAGCAACTTGGCCACGACGATGACCGCGAAGATGACAAAATTAACCACGGAAATGAGGGCCTCGTTCGCAGGAGGAGGAAGGACTTGAAGGCCGACGCGCCGGGAGGCGACGCTATTCATCATGCTAAACTTCCTTAGTTTTGACAAATATATGCATATATCGCCAAGCTACAATTCTACTGGATTCCTTTTTAACCCTTATCTTATTCTGAAACCCAGCTCCTTTAGGAGACCGCGCCAGTAAGGAAAATCACCAATTTCTTGTTAACGTGCAACCAATTCGTCTAAGGTGGGCGCTCTCCCTTTTGCACAGAATCTATATATTTCTCGGCGAATTAAATCGAACGAAATTATCCAAACGTTAGAGAAACGTTTCCTTTTGTTTTCACACTTGATCGGCCTCTTTGGTATTCCTTTCATCACACTTTTTCTTATTGTATTTCTGTGAATACCCAGAATTCATCAGGTTCATTGCATGACCCCTTACCAAGATTATTTTTCAGCACATTTATGTGTTCAAAACAAGCGCTTGAATTTGCTTAGAAACATTTTCCGTTATAACTTTTTTTAGGTTTCTCCAGTAACTAATTTCTGCATGTAATGAAACAGATCAACTGGAAGTTGGAACTTAGGCAACTGAGACTCCACGTGGGGTAAACATGCGACTGTCATTTCCAGAAAATCAGGGTTGCTATTGGTCCTCAACGGCAGTGTTCCATTTCTGAAGTGTGGAGATAGATTTATGACTGTCATTAGTGGGCGGTAGGGTCCCTTTACTTTGTGAGGTAACTGCGGAAAATTGGCCATGGTAGCTCAATGAGTAAAAGCGCCTGGACGGATTCAAAATTTGGCGGTGGCATTGAATTTTTCATGTCAACTCCATCAATCCTTAGCCTGTATACAGCTAGTGTGAAGAAATGAATAATTTCCATCAATTAACTTAAATAGCCAGAGTTATTTATAGTAACCAAATGCGGATCTTGACTGAATCTCTGAATCTCTACACTGGGCAACACAAAAATAATTTTTAAATGTTTCGAGCACTTCACGAGGCAATTCCTACTAATTTTAGGTTGAGAAAAACAAATATGACAATAAAAACTTGTTATTAGCTCTAGTTTCTATGATATACACAAGGTGGAAGTATTACATATTAAGGATTGAGCGAAAAGGATACATTTTAATTACATACATGCTAGCAACAATGAAAGTGCATTTGATTTTTTAAGCTGGTAATTACATGCTAAGAGTTCTAAATTGCTGGAAAAATACTTCGCAGATAGTTGTGTCTGAAGAGAATCATATGGTGGCCTATTGACTTCGTCGTCTTTTAGCTTGCCTCTTGTGATGGAGTTCCGCAGAATCCCTATACAAAGACCAAGCATTACTTCATTCCAACGGCCCTGATATATTTGTTCCATAACAGAAATGTCCTGATGGAATCTCTCCCCATGTTCATCACTAAGAGCTCCACAACTAGGAGGGAAAAAGTCTAGGTGGGAGTGGAGAAAATGGATCTTAAGGGACTTGTTGCACCCAAGGTTACGGTATTTTTGCAGGAGCACTGTCACTAAATGCTTGTAGTTGTCATCTCTTTTGTTGCCTAAAAATCCATGAGCAACACCCTTGAAGACCTCCCAAGCTTCCTTTTCTTTCCCCTCCAAAACTTGGTCAAATATAGGATCCTTTAAAAGTTCTCTTATTTGTGGTCCGACAAAAATGCCTTCCTTAAATTTTGCATTACTTAATTTCCAAAATTTCTCTATAATTGTGTTTTTTTATTTGACAGGTGTGCCAACTCCCAAAAAAAGTTCCCCCAAATTTAAAATTTTTATTCTAAAAAATGAAATGTCACTATCTTCAAAACAAGAGCTAATCTATCATTTTTATGGTGAGTTTTGAATTCAGCAGATGGAAATACAGTAAATTCACTATTTTTAAGCCCGAAACATTTTCATTTTTGCCCATTGATATCAACAATAACTTGGAAATATAACAGAACTAAGTACTTATATGCCTCTTGCTTACTTGTGTATCTGGACAAGGATGTAGTTTCTGGTTCTTTTAAAACAGATAACGCTAGAGAATCAAAATATTAAATATCAGATTACATTGTAGCTGACATTGTTTCTCCAGGAAAGCAGAACTCTTGTCGATTGTAATCGACACAATAGATAACGTATCTGTATAACAGCGAATGCCATTACCGTACAATGTAATACATGCAACAGTTCGGTAATTCATCGATGGCTGCGCTAGATAATTACTCTGTGTAGGCAGTGGCGTGGTCTCTAGGATCAAACCCTTATCTACTAAACGAACTTCTATTCAAATTAGCACGAGATGGCTCCAACGAGAAATGTTTTAAACGTATTCTTCTCAAATTTCCTTTCTCAATCATCGTTCCATTTCATATACGAGGGCTATTCAATAAAGAATGATCACAATTTTTTTTTAACAACGTACCTTTACTCATCCTCATAATTTTGATGGTCCTTCTCAAAATAGTCTCCCCTGAATGTGATGTACTTGTTCCAGCGTTTCTGCCAGTCTTCAAAGACATGCTGGAAGCCACTTTTTGAAAGATCCTTCAAAATCGCCTCCGCAGCCTTCACCACTGCTTCTGATGATGGATAATGCCTCCCAAGAAGGCGTTTCTTCAAGTTAGGAAATAGGAAAAAGTCACATGGAGTTAAATCCGGACTATATGGAGGGTGAGAGATTCACTTCACGTTGATTATTGCAAGATATTCAGCAAAAACATTGGCACTATGCGGCCGCGCATTATCGTGGTGCAGCATCCAGCCTGTTTCACGGAAATGTGGTCTTTAGCGCCTGATATGGACTTGCAATGTTTTCAGGACATCCCCGTAATATTTTCCAGTTACTGATGTGTGTGCAGGTACAACATGCTGATAAACCATTCCATGAATATCAAAGAATTAGATGACCATAACTTTCCCAGTATGAGCAACCACTTTTGCTTTTTGGGGGTTGGTGATGAACGAGATTTCCACACTGAGCATTGCTGTTTGCTCTCTGGATCAAAACGATGTAGCCAAGTTTCATCGGCAGTGATTACGTTTGAAAGAAACTCCGGATATTCCTCTAACATCAACTTTAACTGCATGCAGACCCGCATGCGAATGTCCTTTTTTTCGGGAATCAAGTGTTGGAACCCATCGCGCACAAACACGTCTCATGTGTAATGTTTCTGTCACCAACGTGTGGGTGGCACCCAATGAAATGTTCAGTATTTCAGAAAGTGATCCTAAGTTAATTCATCGATCCTCTCTCACAATGGCAGCAGCAGTGCTCATGTTTTCTGCCGTAAGAGCAGTCTGGATTACCGGGTGCACCTTCCTTTGAAATTGATTGTCTCCCCTCTTTAAACATTTGAAACCAGCTTCGAGCTGTGCTCGAACAGACTCTACATAGGCCTCCTGTAACATTGTGTAGGCATCAACTGAAGATTTGTTGAGAAGAAAGCAGAATTTCAAAGCCACATTGTTCCTCGCATGTTACCTCCATTGCAGCGGTAGGCGATGCTGAACATGTCTGAACTTGGAAATAAATTGTTCTTTCACACCGGCCGTGTGTAAGGTTAAGTATGGAAAGACAGTCAGACTGAAAAATTCAATGCCATAGGCGGGATTTGAACCACGGATCTTCTGGTCTCTGTCCAGCCGATCTAAACCATTGAGCTACTGTGGTCAACGTGGCGACATGTGATTAAATTCTCCAACTGACTCGTATTTTTCCCGGTAAACCACTTAGGAGTTCTCATAAATACATGAGGCAACTACCTTAATGACGACTTACTATGCTGTAAGTACTTTAAGGCCCGGGCTTTATAGTTAACCACTATTAGGTACAATTAATGGAAATTAATTGTATGAAATGACAACTAATTACAAATTGAGATAACAAGAAAAATCAGCGACAAAACGCTACCTATACTCGCATTCCTGAACAAAAGACTATTTTCAGTAAATTAAACATCAGATTAGGAGATGGTGCGAGTGTAGAAAACGAATTGGGTCATAGAAACGTAACTACTAATTTGATGATCAAGCTGTGCTTCTTAAGTCGACGGATTTTCATTTTAAGGCCTATTTCCAAGAGGAGCTAAACTGAAATCCAGCATCACGATAATCAAGTTAAGTAGTGACGTTTCTTTGACTCAATTAATGTTCTATACTCACGCCCTCTCCTGACCTGGCATTTAATTTACTGAAAACAGTCTTTTGTTCAGTGATGCGAGTATTGGTAGTGTTTTGTCTTTGTTCGTATTTGTGTTATATCCAGTATTTCATTTGTGGTTATAACATTTAATAACTATACTGATGATGCGTATATTGGTCGCCAGGAAAGATTCAGATCTTATTTTAAACTAAAGTATATTTGTTACCTTATTTATATTACCAGGAGCCAGCAGAGGTAATTAACATGTGCGTGTGAAGATTAGAACTCGGTTTATGTGGCAGTATGTAAACATTTCGAAAGATAATACACATAAATTAGGCGAACCAGATACATAAACAACGAACCGCACAGTTATTATAATACTCTTCATTCTAAACCTGATGTAAACAAACGCACGTGCTTCTGCTTGTCACGAACCCAAGCACGTGCTGGTCACGCTAAGGTAAATAAATTGCTCTATCATGAAATATTAGGGAAGGAAAGGTATGCAAGTGCACATTTTACTGCGGCTAATGTAACAGCTGTAAAAGTTGTGTCGATTTATATTTAGAAAGGGTTTGAAAAATTATACGAGGGGTGTCAATAAAGAATGATATTTTTTACGGACATAATTTTGCGCACTAAAATTCAATCTTACTATATTCTGTTAGCCTAATGTGAAGCAAACACGCCGTAGTAGTTTCACTGTTGGTACTCTTGCTTCGCGCATGTGAGAACCAGGCAAGTTTAAGACATGTTCAGTATCGCCTATCGCTGCAATGGAGGTAACATGCAGTTAAAGTTGATGTTAGATGAAGATCCGGAGTTTCTTTCAAACGTAATCACTGCTGATGAAACTTGGCTACATTATTTTGATCCTGAGAGCAAACAGCAAAGCTCAGTGTGGAAATCTCCTTCATCACCAACCACCAAAATAACAAAAGTGGTTGATTCTGTTGGGAAATTTACGGCCATCTCATTCTTTCAGTTCAATTCCAGGCTGGCAGGCTGTTTGGAACAGTCCGAAGGGTGGTCAAGTCGTGTACCTGCTCTGGGAAGAGCTTTACCACGTAGTGGCGGGATGTGGATGTTGTAGGATGACGGGTGTAAATTAAGTGCGTGTAGAGAAGTGAGGTAGCTTGTTGCTCCTCGAGGAATGTTGAACCGGGTGCTACAGTCAGCGTGCACCGCTGGTGGATGTGTTAATAAACTTGGAAGAAGATAAGTAGAATTTTGAGTTTTCCAGAATAAATATTGGATAGCTGTAATTTAGTTTAGGCTGGAATGGGGATACTGTGGTTAGCGGTAATGACCGCAAGACATGCGGGGTACCCGGTATCGCTTTAAGCGAAGCTCACGAGGTACATAGTCCCCAAGGGATCTGACTAGGGCGCTCTGATGGCGAGGCAAACTCTCGAAGAATTTGGTGGCCCGGTGCCTAATTTCATCCTCCACATAGCGGAGGGATGAAGCCTCGTGAAGTAGTCTCACGTGGAACCTTTTGCATACAGAATAAATAATCCGAAGACATCTCATTCTTTGATATTCATGAAATGGTTTATCAGCATGTTGTACTTGCACACACATCAGTAACTGGACAATACTACAGGGATGTCCTGAAAAGTCTATATCAGGCGTAAAAGACCACATTTCCGTGAAGCAGGCTGGATGCTGCACCACGATAATGCGCGGCCGCATATTGCCAATGTTGTTGCTGAATATCTTGCAAAACTCAACGTGAAGTGCATCCCTCACCCTCCCTTTAGTACGAATTTAGCCCCATGGGACTTTTTTCTATCCCTAAGTTGAATAAATGCCTTAAATGCCTTCGTGGGAGGTATTATCTATCATCAGAAGCAGTGGTGAAGGCTGCGGAGGCGATTTTGAAGGATCTCTCAAAAATTGTTTCCAGCATATCTTTAAACACTGGCAGAAACGCTGGGACAAGTGCATCGCATTCAGGGGATACTATTTTGAAAAGGACCATTAAAATTATGAGGATGAGTATAGGTAGGTTATCAAAAAATTGTGATCATTCTTTATTGAACAGCCCACTTTATTGAACAAACAAAATTGTGTAAAAATATATCAAAGTTTGTGATTGGCCGTAGTAGTAATTGTATTACGTAATGCAGTGACGTAATAGCAAATCGGCCAATCATATAAAAGTAATATATGGATAGCGATAGTAACGAAGGATTAAATAATCTTGGCATAGAAACCAAAAGAAAATTCGTCTTTCTTTTTGGAACGCCGAAGAGAAAATAAGTAATTTTCATTGTTGAAAAAGGACGTAAAGAAAGTTTTTATACTGGACGTGCAGGAGTGAGCAATTTTATGTAATCAACGGAAACTATTTATAAAGGAAGTAAGGATTTATGGATATGCTGGACGTAACCTGCAATGATTGACTAGGAAAGACAGTCCGAGTAAAAAGACGATACACTTGGTGACCTGAACAAACTGATAGCCGCACAAACTGACACGAGATGTGGAAAGATCGTGCTGAGAAAGAGATACACAATATTCAACGACCAATTCAATCTACAACGAATAGAAATCCTGTTACACAACTCATTGCTAAATATAACTGAACTGAGGAGTATGTGATTCACCAGTGTATCCAATCTGGCAACCTTTGTTTTCGTTACCATAGCAACGACCTTCCCTTTTTACCCTTCGCGTCCCTTGCCTGATGACCTTCACGTATCTTCTTTTAAACATCAGACTGTAGTTTTGTGCCGAGAAACAAGAGTTTGCTTGAGTCAGTTACGTTGCGTATTGTTAGCCTGCTTTGTGAAAGCAAAATAATTAAAGTACGTTGTTTTGTCGCAAGACGCAGTGGAGGTAGGATTAGAGGTGGACCGAGGAATCATGGCCGAAGGCGAAGTTCAGCTTACGGTCGTTTTTTTACCTGGCATGCCCGATTCCTTAGGAATACTACATGCCTTATTTTATTTATACAACTTTTACAAAAATTTACAATTACAATTACAATTTATCTTGTATTTGTATTGAAATGTTTCCTACAATATTTTACAATATTCTTATTAAAATAGTTGTAATTAATTAGCAGTTTTATTGAATTTTTATGCTTCATTTGCCTACTCTATATCTGTGAAGTTTATTGATTTAACAAATTTGACGAAACATTTTAGATGTGTGTTAGTAAGTTCCTCTTTGGTGGCCACGCGCACTGTCTGCTTTTTATTTTCCTGATCATTTCGGTTCTTTGTTTGTTTATGATTGGACATCGGAATATTATGTGGTCAACTGTTTGGTCCTCTTCTTGACATTTGCATACTGGGCTATCTAGTAAAGCAAATCGATGGCGCTATGAACGGAGCTTTCCATGTCCTGTGACAATTGCTGTAAACTCTTGGCATATGGGCAGTTCTTGTTTTAGTCTATTTCTCACTGATGAGAAGAATTCTTTGGTGATGGCTCCTTTCCTTGATGCTGTCCATCGTAGTTGCCATGCGTTCATTCCTGTGTCTCTCTCCATGCTTATCAGGACTTCTTTGGGTGTTTTATTATATTGTGTTTCACGATCTTCCCCAGCTAGTCTGTCTACTATTTCATCGCCATGTTACATTACACAGCCAAGCTAGAGAATTTGTCTGTTCTCTTAGAGATTTCTTCCAACAGGAAGACGAGAGTTTGCTCCTTATCAATGAACAGCTTATTCCTTTTATCCAAATGCGGCAGCCCCATGTCAGTAGGTATGCTTGCATGTAAAAGAATTCATATGGGACAAAATCCCGGCATATCGGCGGATATAGTATATTGCGGCACTAACATGGTAAGACTTTATACGGAACGAGGAAAGATTTGAAAAAACGAGGCGTTTGCCTCTTTTTTTTCCATTTTCCGAGAATGCGTTATGTGCTTACATGTGTATTGCGTGCCACTTTTTGCATTGTGTATTTATATTAATCTGAATTTTAGTATTTAAGATATTAAATATTAATAAATATAGCTGAAGATAAATGTTAGATTTTAAAATATGCCTCGCCTATGTGTTGCTATGGAGGAATTACTTCCCTCACTAGTGCGGGAATTTACGATGCACAGCAACAATAATGATATGTATGGAATATTAGTTACATAGTGCAAAGATTATTTAATAGAACTCACTCATGTGAAGACCCTGCAACGCATTGAATGTGTGAACAACTAATTTCTTATCTTAAAGTAGGCTAATACAGTTTAAATATTGTGACCTTTTTCGGTCCGTAGAATTATAAGTCCAAGTTGCAGAAATTCAAAATGTTCTTTATTTCCATAGAAATACACTTCGGTCAATCCTTACAGTAGCAGAATTGCGTCACATACACAATTAGAATCTTCCAAGGTAAGTCATGTGCAGAGGATCTACTCAAAAGTCCAAAGACTATGAAGGCCAAGGACCCTGGACTCCTTCAACTCGGGAGCGATGGATAACTCCGGGGCTCTTTCCATAGGGCAATACCTGATTTCTTAAAAACGCCCCCCCCCCGTTGACAATGTCAAGACGGGTGGAAGTGGATACGCCACTTACGCGCGTCAACCCCGCAGGGAAGACTACCGAAAATCTCGGTGGGGCCGCCTGGTGATCTAGCACACCTTCTAGCTCTGCAGGCTAGTACCCGGGACTTCTTAGGCAACACTCTACCCCCTCCGGGCGGCCGTAGCCTGGCCGGAGGTACCCAATTCCCCGTGGGTGTCGGGAACGCACTTCCCCCTCGAGTCCAACCCAATCCGAACAACTCCCCGACGGGAGGGGTTCGGCAGTTCGGCCCGAGGTTCCTCTAGTAACTTCAGAGGTACCACGAGTGCTAAGGGTCCGCAGCACCGCACCACGGCTGCTGAAGGGGACTGATCCCCTCCTCTACGGGGTCTTTGACCACAAAGAGCCTTCACAGTTGCACGATACTCAATTCTGATTACACTCTGTTTACACTTACACTCTCTGTATCTTCTTTTAAAAATCAGACTGTATCATACGTTCGTCTTTCAAGATAAAGGAAAACCCAGGAAAAATCATATCCAGGTAACTAACCACGACCGAGATTCGAACTCGGGACCTCTTGAACGTGAGGCAGACATGGTACCATATACGCTACCGAAGGTGGGGGTGGAATCTTATTGTGATCAGGCATTTGAAATAAAGATGTCGACATACAGAATGGAATGCACAATAGAATCCAAATCACATTCTTACAGGCGTGTCTCGCCATTGAATCAACCAATCGCGTGAGTCACGAAATAATCAATCTCCCATTAATAAGGAATGAAGATATGCATGGCTAAGTGAAACCGCAGAGGAGAAAAAGTGGACCCCTCTTACTTTATATTCATGATCTTTTGAACTTTCCTTTTGCAAGAATGTTTAAAGGTAAATAGCGGTGTCTATGGTAAACAGGTCTGTGGTAAAGTATTTAATTATAAAAGCATAAGCTTTAACGGTAGTTGTGCAAAAGCGCTCTATAGTACACGGTCTGCAAAGGATGTGATACTTTGAGCAAAAAACAATTTGAAACAGACCTGATAAGATTTTAACCCTTTAATGCCCAACCGTAGAACATGCTTAGTAAACATTATTTACAAATAACTTCAAGCTTATCTATTGACATTAAATGAACTTTCATATTAAAAATATATGTTTCAGCATTTAAGCCCTGTTTACAACTTGTTACATACAGAGACTCCCATAAATAATGGGACAAAGTAGAGTACTGCGCTTTGAAAGTGGAAATTAACATTTGATGTGCTGTTTTATTGAAATTAATGATAATCGACAGTTGCATGGTTCGTTCTTGTAAGAAAAGTGTTATTTCACATAAAAGTTATATAATGCGTGCTTCTTTAAGAATTAAAAAGAAATGACATTTTTTGGCCCTCAAAAGTAATCGGACATAACTTGAGTGTGATACAAAATATGGCTTAGTACTTTGTGAGTCTCCCTCTTCTTTTCACTGCTTCTCGCAACCTATTTGGCATACTGTGAACCTGCTTTTTCAGGTAGAGTTTGCTCCATTCCTCTTGTAACCTCTCCTTCAAGTGCTGCTTCGAGGTGATGGGGTCTTCCGCACGGCCTTCTCCAGTTTATCCCATACTACTTCTATGGGATTAAGATCCGTGGACTAAGGGGGGGGGGGATGCAGACATGAGGACAGTTGTAAGGTAACCATAGCTACACAATGTGGGACGTATGCTTCGGATCATTATCCTGATAAAACCACTTTTTTTTTGCATTTTTTAGAAACTTTTTTTTAGAATTTAACATTAATAAAAAACGCTTACTATTTATTACATCGCATCAGAAACATCAACTTTGTACTGTAATCAAGTTATTCATCGATGTTAGCTGATTCCCGAAAAAGCTATCCAAACATGGTCCAATGTCACCCCATTAGGTGCCACCTGTAAATTCAGCACTATTTAAAGTCAGAAGCTTGTCTCGCCCAATGTCACCCCATGGAAAGGGAGTATTTGTTCCCATAAAAGTAGAATATAACATTTTCATGTCAAATTATTGCTCTTTATTATTGCAAAAACTTTTGAACTGCACTTCATTTGAATTGCAAAAATGCTTCATTTTCTCCTAACTATTTTGCATTTCAGGAACGTCATAAAATTCACACTTGGTCACTTTAACAGGTGGCTCAATTATGTTTTCCACATGTTTATATTCATAGTCCACTTCGTCTTTCTAATCAGGCCACATTCACAGACGTCCACTTCTTTGCATAACACGAACTCTCACATCCTGTCGATCCATTGCTATAACCCTTCCTGGAAACAACCCCACTGCACAATGACGAAATCATCAACCAACAAGTTTATCGGATTTAGTACTGATGCTGCTTTCTGGTTTACCGGAGATGGAGGATCTTCAATGTCATTAAAGGAAAATGGACTCTTAGAACTCTCCTGATAATGTAAGGTGACATCATCATTACTGCTGCTGCCAAGATCTCAAATTCTGGCTTTGTTTTTTCTTATTGTTGTAGACTTCGATGTTGATGGACCAGAAAACACCTTTGGTTCCCCTGCTGCGGCGGAATGCTTATTCTGTAATTTTGATATCAGTGTGTTCCTATGGATATTATACCATTTTGTGCAGCAGAGTTTATTGACAGAGTTTTTGATCTCATTCCTTTTAGATCGTTTTCTAATTTAGATTCGCTGTAATTGCGGCATGGCCGGTTTCGTGGCTCCCTTCGGTATTTTCTTGACATCTATGGCAGTTTATTATCGGTATCTGTAATGAAAGTAAGGCAGTCTGTAGTAAAATACTAAAACTATATTCAATTAAAATGGACATAACTACAGAATTTAAAATACAAAGTAAGATCCTATGTGCTTGCATGTGAGTAAAATGCAATGATTTGTATTGGCACCCCCCCCCATTTTCTTATTTTTAAAGCCCCTCAAAATCCAACCTCTGCGGTCCTCGTCCCGAGGGGTGGGCAACAGGAAGTAGGGGACTGACTGCTGGGGTGATGTACGGTGGGGACTTCGTGCACCCCAAGACCGCTACGGCTGCCGAGAAGGCCCATCAGTAACCCCGAAAACTGGCAGAAGAGGCTCTGGTATTTTTCCCCAGGGACCTACTACGGTAGGTACGGGATTGGCGATCCCGGGGTCCCTAGCCACTCACCATCATTTCATCCCCTTCACCTCCATCAACTGTGCCACGCACTGCTACTGCTTGTCAGTAAGCATCACACTCTTCCTCTTCTAGTTTTTATTATTATTATTAGCACGTAAGGTCTTAGGTTTATAACTCCTGTCTCACCAGCAGGGATCTCTCCTATCTCCGTGGTTCTGTCCCACGGTTTTCAGCGCGGCTTCCGACATGTGTGCTCTCCGGAGGTCTCAAAAGTGAAGGTTGAGCGGACCCTTCGCACTGCCCCTATGTGTAGCCTTAGGTGCGGAGCCCGTCCACACCGTCAAGTACACCCACGTAGCTCCTTGAGGGCCCGGTCTGTGGTAATCTCCCGACGGCCGCGTTTTGCCGTTGGGTTAGTATCACGGACCGGACGTGTTACCGCTGACGGAACCCCGGTGTAATCAACCACAAGTCCCCTGAATCCGCGTGTGCCCTTTATGCGCAGCGCGGCCTAAAGTGGGGAGCCACAGGCGGTTATTCCTGTGGTAGGGGCATAAAGCCGGGGTGTGCGTGGTGAACGGTTTACCCATACGGACAAGCAGTGGATTTTGAAGGGTAGCTTTTCTGAAGTACAAATGAGATCGGTCATGGGTGGGGTCCCCATGACGGCACAGACCGTGAAGATTCGGTGTCTTTCTTTTTTAACCCCCGGATGGCAGGCTGACGCCGACGGTTCCGGACGGGGGTCAATATCATCATGTCTCCGCGCAAAACCTCTTTCACCGACCCTTTTCTAGTAATGACCTTGGCTTGTGATGGCAAAATGTTTAAAGATATAAGTCCGTTCTACATAAAGCGAGAATTAGATAAGATCAGTGGCCCTGTAAAGAATGCGACGCGCCTCCGAGACGGCACCTTACTATTGGAGAGCCCAAATGCAGAACAATCGCGCAAACTGCAAAAGGCGACTTTGTTGGGCTCCTACCCGATCCGGATAGCCCACACAAAACCCTTAACACCTGCAGGGGAGTAGTCACCACCTCCAGCCTAGATGGCCTTGCGAATGAGGAAATAGTAAGTTGCCTCTCCGATCAACTCGTTTGTCAGGCGTACCGGCTAACTCGAAAACAAGATGGCAAGGAGTACCCGCTACGTACGGTTTTTCTCACTTTCGCCGGGACTAAGCTACCCGAGTACATCTATTGCGGCTATGAACGTGCTAGCGTCCGCCAGTATGTCCCGAACCCTATGCGCTGTTTCCAATGTCAGCGGTTCGGACATACTAAGGTCACATGTACCAATCCTGCTCTTTGTGAGCAATGTGGCCTACCGAAGCACGACGATCCAAACTGCAGTCGAACACCTTGCTGCGTGAACTGTGGTGGTAGTCATCCCTCCAGCTCGCGACAGTGCCCTAGATTCATGGACGAAAAGAGCATTCAGGAGCTACGTGTAAAGGAACGCCTGACTTTTCCAGAGGCACGACGGCGCTTTGAGCAACTAAAGCCTGCTACTACTACTGGATATGCATCAGCAGCTCGCCGTACTCCCAACACCACTGTTGCTGTTCAACACGTCCCTGTCGCCCACGCCTCCACGCAGACTGACTTTCTAGCCGCTAAACCCACATCTCAGACTGCTTGTATATCCACCAACACAGCCTCCGTTTCAGCCGTACAGACTCCAGCCACCAAGCCATCACCGAGTAACAACAATCCAGTAGTAAATGTGAAAAACCGATCCCGGCCACAACATAGATCGCGAAGTCGCTCGCCTTCTATTAGATCCCGGTCTCGTTCTACGAGCCGTAGGAGTTCTGACTCCCGAACATCAGCGGAGTCACAGGACGCTAACGATTTTCGAATCGTAGGGCCCAAATCAGCCAAGGTCAAGAAAAAAGTCAAGACAGGCCATTAAATTACTCTAAATGGAAATAATCCAGTGGAATGTCAATGGTTTTCGAGCTCGTGCTCAAGACCTACAACATTTAGTTTCTCAACGGTCACCATCAATTATTTGTCTCCAGGAAACCCACTTACATCCCAATCACTCGTTACACCTTCACTCTTTCTCTGCATTTAGAAGCGACTCTCTTGCAGGTATGCGTGCAAGCGGTGGCGTTGCTACCTTAGTGGCGCCTAACATCTCAGCCGCCAACGTTCCTCTCACCACACCATTGCAAGCTGTGGCCGTTCGGATACAGCTGGAGAGCATCAGTTTTACCATATACAACATGTACCTGTCGCCGCTCAGTATAGTTCCAGAGCGTGATCTTCAAGGTCTATTGGCTCAGCTCCCCTCACCACTACTCCTTGTGGGAGATTTCAATGCCAAGCACACGCTCTGGGGATCAGACGCTGATGACGCCCGTGGATACCTCCTCTTGGACGTCTTCGATAAGTCTGACCTGCTTCTACTAAATACTGGTGACCCGACATTCCTATCATCCGCTTATGGTACACATTCCGTACTAGACCTTTCTTTCTGCAGTCCGTCATTAATACCACTACTTGAGTGGTCAGTACTCTCCGACCTCTTTGGCAGTGATCATTACCCCATTAACATTCATTTTTCTGGCCGGCAATGTGTACCTTCTCGACATCCTCGCTGGATTATTTCCAAAGCTAATTGGGGAAAATTACATTCCCTGATAAACCTTATCGATGATGGTTTCGACACCATCGATGAAATGGTCGAATACTTTACTTGCTCGATCCTGCTCGCAGCAGAATCCAGCATTCCTCGAGGTTCACCTACACCACGACATATCCCTGTACCGTGGTGGTCCGAGGAATGCAGTTTGGCTGTCAAAGAACGCAAACGTGCTTTGCGCATTTTTCAGTGGCACCCGACGGAAGGGAACTTCATCGCCTTCAAACGTTCTAGCGCTAGGGCACGCTTTATACTGCGCAACGCAAAACGTAAATCTTGGGAAGCCTATGTCTCTTCCCTTTCCCGTCGCAGTTCTAACCAACAAGTATGGTCAGCTGTTCGGCGGATGTATGGCAAGTATCGCCGGACGGTAATTCCCGGCCTTGCCATCAACGGTTCCATGTGCACCACCGAGCAGGACATAGCGGAAGCCCTAGCTACCATATTTGCTGCCACGAGCCAAACTGCCCGCTATGACGCTCTCTTCCTGCCCATTAAGGAAAAGGCGGAGCGGGTACCACTTAATTTTAATAGTGACTGCACCGAGCCGTACAACCAACCTTTTACCGCAGCCGAGCTCGCCCATTCTCTGGCGTTAGCAAAGGATTCTTCTCCAGGTCCCGATGACGTACACCGACAGATGCTGCTACATCTTCCATCTGAGGCGCTATGTTTCCTTTTAAACATCTATAACCGCATTTGGCATGAGCGGATTTTCCCTTCCTCCTGGCGAGAGGGTATTGTCATCCCCATCCCTCGACCCGGAAAGGACCGCACGCTACCATCTAGCTACCGCCCCATTTGCCTGACGAGTGTCATCTGTAAGACCTTCGAGCGGATGATAAACGCTCGGTTAAATTGGTGGCTAGAAAAACATAACCATCTGTCCAACTTGCAATGCGGTTTTCGTCGCCATCGCTCAAGTGTCGATAATCTAACACGCCATGAGGGGTATATTTCCGATGCGTTTCTACTGAAACAGCACGCCGTCGGCGTGTTCCTCGACCTGGAGAAGGCTTATGACACCACCTGGCGGTACGGCATACTCCGTAACCTACATGATTACGGTATGCGTGGTCATCTACCCGAATTCCTATGCAACTTCTTAAAACTTCGCCGTTTTCGGGTTCGCATAGGAAACACGATGTCACGGGAGCGGATACAGGAGAACGGCGTACCTCAAGGTTCAATTTTGAGCGTCACCCTTTTTGCCGTAGCGATTAACGGCATCACTAGTGCCGTTCGAAGTGGAATTCCATCATCCCTCTATGTTGACGACTTCGCAGTTTATTATAGGTCTGCCAACATAGATCACATTGAGCGCCAACTGCAGCTGACCATTACCCAGCTAGCAGCTTGGGCGCTTCAAACCGGCTTCCGTTTTTCAGCTGCGAAGACGCAGTGTATCCACTTTCACCGCCTACGAGGTATTCACCCGCCTCCTGATCTTCATTTGAACGGTACACCCCTGCCATTTGTCTCGCACCTGAAATTCTTGGGCCTGTACATAGACCGACAGCTCAACTGGGAGCACCACATTCGTCACCTTCGAGCCTCTTGCGATCGTTCTCTTCGGGTGCTAAAGGTATTATCTGGAGCATCTTGGGGGGGGGGCGATCGCACGGTAATGTTGAGGCTGTACCGCTCTCTTGTTCGGTCCAAGCTGGACTATGGCAGTTTTATTTATGGCGCAGCGACCGCCTCTAAACTTCGCCTTTTAGACACCGTGCATCATACTGGCATCCGCCTTGCCACAGGAGCTTTCCGCACCAGTCGAGTCGACTGCCTGTATGCAGACTCAGGCGAACCTCCACTCCATATTCGTCGCTCACTGTTACTCTGCTCATATGCCTCGAAGTTGGCTAGTTATCCCAATCATCCTTGTTTTAAACCACTTCTGTGTCCAGATTTAGTCCACCGTTATATGCGCCCTGGTTGTCGGACACGCCCCATGGGAATAAGACTTCGTGATCTCCTACATTCCCATGGCCTCCGAATGCCTCGCGTGGAGAGGTCGTCCATCTGCCCTTATCCTGCATGGCAGCTCAATCGTGCGCAGTTCGATCTCGCTCTTTCAAAGAATTCTAGACTCGCTAGTCCACATTCGGTGTTCCAACAACTTTTTGCCGAATTACTGGGCCGTTACCCTAACTATGTTCCGGTCTTTACAGACGGTTCCCAGTTGGGTAACGCTACGGGTTGCGCATTCTTCATTAACGGTGAGGCTAATAAATTTCGACTTCTGGACTCCACTTCGGTCTTCTCAGCAGAGCTGTATGCCATCTTTTATTTGCTCCTTTTTATTTGCAAGTTAGCTCCTGGCTCTTTTATCGTCTGCACTGACTCTCTAAGTGCTCTTCAGGCCTTGCAACAGCACACTGCCGTTCACACCCTTGTTATAAAAATACAGGCCCAGATATCGCAAATGCTGTTTCGCGGATACAATTTTGTTTTTACTTGGACCCCAGGTCATGTGGGGATTTCCGGGAACGAGGAGGCGGACGCGGCTGCTAAGTCAGCTTGCCGTTTACCCCGGAGTTTAACAACTAGGGTGCCATACCAGGATGTGCAACGTTTTTTCCGTCGCCAATTCCTATCTGCTTGGCAGCAATCCTGGACAGCTTTAGAAGGCACACAACTCCGGGCGATAAAGGAGAGCGTACAACCCTGGCCAACTTCCTGCAGGGATAACCGGCGGGCCGAGGTGATACTCACCCGGCTGAGAATTGGGCACGCACGTGCAACTCATGGACATCTCTTAAGAGGGGAACCGGCCCCTGTGTGTGCTCCGTGTGCAGTACCTCTCACCGTGCGGCATGTATTGCTGGATTGCCCGCAATACACCCGCGTTCGCCAGTCTTTGGGCCTAAGAGCTAACTTGCACGTTATTTTAGGGAACGACCCAGTGGCCGTGGATAAAGTTCTGCGGTTCGTTTTTAAAATCGGTTTTAGCAAACAAGTATAACTTGTATTTTATATTGATTAATTTTAGAGATTTTAAATTATAAGTTTTAGATGGTTTTTACGTCCTTTTAACAGTTGAGTGGTTTTATTACATTTTAACTTTTAAGCTAATTTTTTTTTATAGCTTTTAGGTTTTAATGTTGACTTGGGGCCCAAATGACCTTGTTGTCGATGGGCCCTTAAACACCACACTCACTCACTCTTATTTTTAAGTTTCCACCTAGTTTAAAGGAATGCCATATCTGCCACAGAGCTTATCTTTCGTAATAAACAACCAAATAATAGTCTAAGCAAACAAACCCACCTTCAATTTGAAAGAAAATTCTTCCCCTCCCCTACGGGAGTCAGTAAAGGACAATGCACCTCAACGCTTTCTTATGTGGTCGTGACACCGGCAGCTCAGACCCGATTCAGCTGTTATCCCCTGTATTCTTCTACTTATTCTTATTATTGTTATTGTCAATAATTAAAAGTGCAAAATATTTTTATGAGAACGAGTACCAGAATGTAGATGTTGTCTCCTCTGTGTTTAAAATACGAGGGGTTTTCAATAAAGAATGATCACAATTTCTTTTTTGACAACGTACCCTTATTCATCTTCATAATTTTGATGGCCCTTCTCAAAATGCTTTCCCATGAATGCGATGCACTTGTTCCAGCGTTTCTGCCAGTCTTCAAAGACATGCTGGAAACAATTTTTTGAGAGATCCTTCAAAATCGCCTCTGCAGCCTTCACCATTGCTTCTGATGATGGATAATGCCTCCCACGAAGGCGTTTCTTCAGGTTAGGGAATAGATAGGTCACATGGGGCTAAATCCGGACTATAGGGAGCGTGAGGGATGCACTTCACATTGATTTTTGCAAGATATTCAACAGAAGTATTGACAATATGCGGCCGCGCATTATCGTGGTGCAGCATCCAGCCTCCTTCACGGAAAGGTGGTCTTTTACGCCTGATATGGACTTGCAATATTTTCAGGACATCCCTGTAGTATTGTCCAGTTACTGATGTGTGTGCAGGTACAACATGCTGATAAACCATTCCATGAATATCAAAGAAAGAGATGACCATAACTTTCCCAGCAGAAGCAACCACTTCTGCTATTTTGGGGGTTGGTGATGAAGGAGATTTCCACACTGAGCTTTGCTGTTTGCTGTCTGGATCAAAATGATGTAGCCAAGTTTCATCGGCAGTGATTACGTTTGAAAAAACTCCGGATCTTCCTCTAACATCAACTTTAACTGCATGCAGACCTGCATGCGAATGTCCTTTTGTTCGGGAATCAACAGTCTTGGAACCCATCGCACACAAACATGTCTCATGTGTAATGTTTCTGTCACCAACGTGTGGGTGGCACCCAATGAAATGTTCAGTATTTCAGAAAGTATTCTTAAGGTAATTCGTCGATCCTCTCTCACAATGGCAGCAGCAGTGTTGATGTTTCCTTCCGTAAGAGCAGTAACTGGAGCACCGGGTCCACCTTCCTTTGAAATTGATTGTCTCCCCTCTTTAAACATTTTAAACCACCTTCGAGCTGTGCTGTAGGGAAGAACAGACTCTCTATAGGCCTCCTGTAACATTGTATAGGCCTCAACTGAAGATTTGTTGAGACGAAAGCAGAATTTCAAAGCCACATATTGTTCCTCGCGTGTTACCTCCATTACAGCGGTAGGTGAAACTGAACATGTCTAAACTTTTCTGGTCCTCACAGGCGGGAACCAGGGGTACCAACAATGAAATTACTACGGCGTGTCTGTTTCACATTAAGCTAACAGAATATAAGATTGTAATTTAGTGCAAAAATATGACGGTAAAAATTTATGATAATTCTTTATTGAACAGCCCTCGTAAACTGTCGCAACTTCGCAATTGAGGATTTAGACAGTCAAATAGAAGAAAATAGCTCAAAGAGCGAAGAAGTAAGTACATGCAATAAAGGAGACCCGGCTGCTGTTTGCTCATCCATTAAGACAAAACCACTTGTGCTTCAAGTTGTAAAGATGCTTGCTAGAAGGATCAGATTTCCGTTTATTTCTTAAATGCTGTGTAATGGTGAAGAACTGCCCACAGTTATGAATATATTTCGCATCTGTGACTGTAATGAATAGGTTTCTGCGTTATTTATCCTCAAGCAATCGTCTTAATTTAAAAAAAAATATTTTCCATATAGTGGGTAATGTAGGGGGCGGTGTTGTTCAAGAAATCCTTTGTCGTATTTTTGGAAGGTACTGAAGTTAAATTTTAATTCTGATTTTATTAGATATTTCACATTTTAGCTGCGTGCTTGCACACAGGCACATCCACAAATGTGCCCCTGTTTATATATTTTTATTTAGGGCTCTCAAAACATACATTTTCTGAAATTTCGGTGCCGAATTTTTAGTGGAGCGCAATAGTTACTTATGGTAAGCAGTAAAGAAAGCAAAGAGTTAAGCTTATAATAGAAATTTAAGTTATTTGATGGAAGTTAATCATTCCTTCACACTGACATGGCCGGAATTTGAACCACGGATCTGCTGGTTTCTGTCCAGTTGCTTTTACCCATTGAGCTACCATGGCCAACGTGCCGTCATGACAGATTCGTGGTTTAAATCCCGGCTGTGGTATTGCATTTTTTCAGTTTGATTCTATCTATCCAAAATCTTAGCCTATATACAGCTAGTGTTAGGAAATAATTAATTTCCACCAATTAACTAAAATAATAAGAGTTAAATGATGAAGCCTGGTACTCAAGTACTTACGATAGTAAGTCGCCACAAACGGTGTATCTCAATGCGAGAGCCCCTAGTGGTCTACCGGAGAAATATACGAGTCAATTGGATAATCTAATGTCAGGACGGCACGTTGATCATGGTAGCTAAATGGATAAGGGTGACTGGACGGAAACCAGGAGATCCGTGGTTCTAATCCTGGCCATATGGCATTGAATTGTTCAGTTTCACTATCTATTCTATTAGAAATCTTCAACCTGCAGAAGTTGTTTGAAATTATCAAGCAGATAGGTTTCCTTTTTGGGGCCTCGTAGGGGAGGGGATCCGTCCCCTTCAGCTGCCAAGGTGCTTGCGCTGCAGGCCCCTAGCACTCGTGTTATCTCTGAAGTTACTAGAGGAACCTCGGTTTCAGATGTGTGCGTGATGTAATGATTAAACTGCAGCAATACGAGTTAACACCTTTGATATGTTCCAAAGGAGAACGACCGCCGGGCTATAAATGGAACAAAATATTATAAAATAATTCAGATACCTAGATAGGTATATATATATATATATATATATATATATATATATATATATATATATATATATATATGTGTGCGCACATAATTATATTCATCAGTGACGTGGGTTTGTTACCGGCAGTTGCTGTGTGCGACTGAGCTCTGACGATGGTTTTTTATACAAAATCTACCATGCGTGCAAGTTCAGTACATTTTTCTTTGATTGTCTTCTCTTTCCCGCAGATGAAAGCATCGGTCTTCCACATATCATTTTTATTTTCTCTCATAGGTTTCAGTACTACTTCACTTGCCACGTGACACGGAATCTGCGCGTACGCCTACGCCATCTGCGGCTCACGTTCTCAGGACACACAATGACACAAAGGACGTTTACCCCTCAGTTTGACGCAGAGAACTTTGTCGCCGAGTGCTGTAAACAACTTCCATTCGCGTCTCAAAACATCAATTTCAAACGTGCGTAAACTACGTAACCAGGAACATTTTCTACATATAAATTTACAATTGTGAAAATCACAGTACTCTAAAATCACACACACACACACACACACACACACACACACACACACACACACACACACACACACACACACACACACACACACACACACACACACACACACACACACACACACACACACTGTTTCCAATAGGAAGGTGTTTGTTCTTGGGCGCTACTAGGTGAGCAACCAATCGGAATCCTGCGGTGTTGTCGTATTGCACTCCCCTTACTTGGTGTGTGACGAGTGCTAAACTAATCAATCTCTAATAAATACTATTCGCGCTAAGATAAAAATTCAGATTTTGCAAAAACTGATCTACGAGGAAGGAGAGAGTAATGTATTTAACATGACCGCAAAAACCCCTTATTTTTAGCTCAAATAGTTTTCCTAATGCAAATAATATTATAACAATGCATTGCGACGTAGGCACTGTAACGAATATCATTATTGGTTGGCATGACTCTATGTGTGAACGTATATTTGAAATTACTCAGAACTGAAACGTAAACATTTGACATGACGTGATAAAATAAACGTGTACTTTGAATAAGCCAAGTGTTTGTTAATTTCGATGAGAGGAAACAATACACTTCTTGCTAGTCTGGCAGAACGTGTCTGGTCACATTATATCTTTGTTTATGAATGGTTCGTAATCTCTATTTACTCTAGAGAGTTCAAAGCAGCATTATTCAGTTACTCTTCCATGGAAAAGTGTATTTTTGTATTTTAGTTGGTTCACGCGATCCACCCCTCCCCTTACTACTGCTAGAACAATCCAATAGAGTTAATGTGGGCTCAAATTATGTTGCAAATAGAAATATTTTTAAACTGACTGACGTTGAATGACTTATTCACGAAGAAATTGACAAGGAACACAACAAGACTGGGAAAATTGCGTGAGACATCAGATAAAGTACAAGAAGACGACTTTTGGAAAGAAATAGCACGTAACGAGATTTTGAAAGCAATCATCATAAATTTGCAGTACTCAGACGATGAAGACAATGACAATGACGAATTATCTCTTAACGTAAGTAACATTCACAGCTATACGGATTCACCGCTGGTATTTTCGTTCGATTAGAAAAGTAAGTAAGTCATAAACTATAATTAACTTTAAACTAAATATGTAAAACATTTGCGTAATATACGAATATTCATGTTGCAATTGTGATTTCAACAACTGCATTACTATAAAACTTTGGAAAATTCAGTTTGCGTTCCCTTACGTCTAGCGGCACGAACACTCGCAAGTGTGCGAGAGAGAGAGAGAGAGAGAGAGAGAGAGGGGGGGGGGGATATAAAAAGAGTGGAGATAACGAGATGGCAACGGTGAAGGCTCTAACGCATCTGATTCGCTACAGGCGAGAACTCTTCCCATTTGAAACACATAATAAACGCTTTTACGGATTTTGTAAAATGGAAAAGTATACTACTGTACGTAATATGGTGGTAGGGGAGGGCTATGAACACTGAATAAGCAGTGAAGAAATTTAGCACAGTATAAGGATTGAGGTGTTTTCTTTTTTCTTTTTTTTAAGTGCCCATAATATAGAAAATTTTATCAAGGTAGTGAAAATTTACCAGTTTTTGTTAAGAGTAATGCAATTATAAAGTTTTTTTTTCTATTCAATGTCCAGTGGGTAAAGGAAAGCAACCGTCTTCTGACAGTCCATTAAGGATATCATAATGGTGAAGCACAATTTATGTAGAATTTTACATGTTATAAGGTAAGCAATTATTTTTCCTACTGTAATAAAGCAAGTGTTGTCTACACACGAGGGCTACGACCTCGCCGAGTTCATGAGTACTGAATGCCATATTAATGATTTTACTTAATCCTTAAATTGTCCTCCATTTATGTTAAGTTCTCCTTTGGGAGAAAGAATAATTCCAGCAGGTCACCTTGGGCACAACTAACATGTATTTAAATTTCAGATATTGATCAAGTTATATAAGAATATCATCCACACGTTCGTCGTTTTTGATTTGTTTATTGGTGTGATAGTTGCCTGAGAAAAACAACTTTAAACGAGTTGAAAGGGCAATGTATTCGTAATTCCGTTCTCAGATTGTAGAATAAGTTCTTGTACTATTTTCTTAAACAATGAAAGAGTTTTTAGAATGTCATATCAATTCACATTTGGGATTTAGGTTAGCTGCCCGAAGGTAGAACCTAAAGTGAAAATTTCATAACAATTATGAGAACGAATAGGACATCTCGCATCTGGGCTCAACGCGGATCCCTTTTATTTATTATCCCTAGAAGGACCTAAAGACATTAACCGCAGTGGGCTATAGGCCACAGAAAGCTCAGCCGATATAGTCGCGTGCTCTTTCCTGCAGTAAGCCACATGGACCGGTCAAACGAGTGAACTGTTTAGAGAGACTTCCCTTTGACGGAATTGAGGTAAACTTTTTTTTTTTTTTTTTTTTTTTTTTTTTGGGCCTTCGGCAAAATCCCATATGGCCATCGTAGGGGAAAAATAAGAAAAATAATGTAAGGAAGTTTAAGAGGCTGGGAGGAGACTAGATCTGTAGATCACTTTCTTTAAGAAATTGTAGAAGAGCTTGGTATACAGGTTTGTTGCATAACTGTAATATGGTGTTGACGCTAGCGGGAAAAGGAACAGACTGCTGAAGTAGGCGGTGGAGGAAGGAAGAACGGTGGGCTCGGTAGCGAGAGCAACTGAACAGGAGATGATTGAGGTCAGCGGTTTCGCCTGGGTCATCAGGACATACAGGGGAATCGATGAGACGTAGTCGGTGAAGATGCGCAGGGTAACATCCATGTCCAAGTCGCATTCTAATGATGGAGGTGAGATGTCGACGTGGAATCCTGAAGCTGGAGGTAAACTTGACACCGGGGATGACAAAAGGCAGCCATCTGGCAAGCCAGGATTAGGATTAGAATTTCATTTCGGAGGGAATTCGGTAGGAAGGCCACCATGCTGGCCCCATTGTTCCTATGCCCCCAAGTGGGGACACCCCCTGAAGGAAGGATGAAGGAAACAGAGGGCGGTCGACCTAAGGAGCCACGACAGTGCACAGGGCAGGGTTCCTACAGTTTACTTGGATATCTTAGCCTGGCTCAGAGAGGTTTCCTTTTAAGGAGTACTGCAGCATTTGGTATAACTCCGACTTTAGCTTTACTAGTCCTAGCAATTTGGTCAATGGCCTTATAGAGCTGCGTGCTACTGGTTGAAATGCAAAAACCTAGAAAAGGTAGAGGATATAGTAAGAAGGCGTCTAACTACCAGAAAAGACCTAGCAAATGAATTAATCAGATTACGGCAAGCGGAATAGGACACTACGGAAGCAGGACGCCGGGTTTACGAACTACGAGAGCTGTTCAATAAAGAATGATTATAATTTTTTATGGTCATAATTTTTCGAACTAAACTCGTTATATTCTGTTAGCTTAATGTGAAACAAACACGCCGTAGTAGTTTCATTGTTGGTACTCCTGGTTCCCGCCTGTGAGCATCAGGCAACTTCTGACATGTTCAGTATCGCCTACCGCTGCAATGGAGGTAACATATAGCTAAAGTTTTTGTTAGAGGAAGATCCGGAGTTTGTTTCAAACGTAATCACTGCTGATGAAACTTGGCTACATCATTTTCATCTTGAGAGCAAACAGCAAAGCTCAGTGTGGAAATCTCCTTCATCACCAACCCCCAAAAAGCAAAAGTGATTGCTTCTGCTGGGAAAGTTATGTTCATCTCATTCTTTGATATTCATGGAATGGTTTATCAGCTTGTTGTACTTGCACACACATCAGTAACTGGACAATACTACAGGGATGTCCTGAAAACATTGCAAGTCCATATCAGCCGCAAAAGACCACATTTCCGTGGAGCAGGCTGGATGCTGCACCACGATAATGCGCGCCCGCATATTGCCAATGTTGTTGTTGAATATATTGCAAAAATCAACGTGAAGTGCATCCCTCACCCTCCCTATACTTGGATTTAGCCTCATGTGACTTTTTGTGGAGGCAATTTTGAAGGATCTCTCAAAAAGTGGTTTCCAGCATGTCTTTGAAGACTGGCAGAAGAGCTGGGACAAGTGCATCGCATTCAGGGGAGACTATTTTGAGAAGGACCATCAAAATTATAAGGATGAGTAAAGGTACGTTGTCAAAAAAAATGTGATCCTTCTTTATTAAACGGCCTCGTACATGCTCTTCTGCACTTCTCTTTGTTTGGGTGGAAAATGCAATTCGAATACATATCATGATATAAACTACTTTAAGCTTTGCAATATGAGTGTGATACGTTACACACGTTTGTGATTGTATTGGGAGCTCCATGTTATGTAACAGCAAAGTGTTGGGCAATTATCGTATTCAGGACGTCCGGCGCATCTGGGCATCCGTGTGGTCTCCAGTCAGGCATTACAGTATGCAAATAATGGGGCCGACTTAGGGCGCTGAAGCAAGTTATTTCGAATATTTACTGGGGCCATCTTAAGCGTTTTGGGATCAAATAGACGTGGAATTTAGCAGCATTACATGCATGAAAGATAGGGAAAATTGCTCAAATGTTCCGAATAGCAGAAGAGAAACACACATCCTTGAGAAATTTTATGTTTAAGTGAAGTCAATCTGTAAGAAAAGAGTTTAACTAGGTTGTGTTCCGGAAGTGTTATACTGTGTCGTTACCAAATTTCTCTTGCAGAGAAGTAAGAGGGCTGCTCAATAAAGAATGATCTCAATTTTTTTTTGACAACGTACCTTTACTCATCCTCATAATTTAGATGGTCCTTCTCAAAATAAGTCTCCCCTGAATGCGATGCACTTGTCCCAGCGTATCTGCCAGTCTTCAAAGACATGCTGGAAACCATTTTTGAGACATCCTTCAAAATCACCTCCGCAGCCTTCACCACTGCTTCTGATAATGGCAAATGCCTCCCACGAAGGCGTTTCTTTAAGTTAGGGAATAGAAAAAAGTCACATGGGGCTAAATCCGGACTATAGGGAGGGTGAGAGATGCACTTCACGTTCATTTTTGCAAGATATTCACCAACAACATTGGCAATATGCGGCCGCGCATTATCGTGGTGCAGCATCCAGCCTGCTTCACGGAAATGTGTCCTTTCGCGATGATATGGACTTGCAAAGTTTTCAGGACATCCCTGTAGTATTGTCCAGTTACTGATGTGTGTGCAGGTACAACATGCTGATAAACCATTCCATGAATATCAAAGAATGAGATGACCATAACTTTCCCAGCAGGAGCAACCACTTGCTTTTTGGGGGGTTGGTGATGAAGGAGATTTCCACACTGAGCTTTGCTGTTTGCACTCAGGACCAAAATGATGTAGCCAAGTTTCATCAGCAGTGATAACGTTTGAAAGAGACTCCGGATCTTCCTCTAACATCAACTTTAACTGCATGCAGACCTGCATGTGAATGTCCTTTTGTTTGGGAATCAACAGTCTTGGAACCCATCGCGCACAAACACGTCTCATGTGTAATGTTTCTATCAGCAGCGTGTGGGTGGCACGCAATGAAATGTTCAGTATTTCAGAAAGTGATTTAACGTAATTCGTCGATCCTGTCTCACAATGACAGCAGTACTGTTGATGTCTTCTTCCGTAAGAGCAGTACTGGAGCACCGGGTCCACTTTCCTTTGAAGTTGATTATGTCCCCTCTTTAAGCACTTTAAACCACCTTCGAACTGTGCTGTAGGGAAGGGCAGACCCTTGATACCCTCCTGTAACGTTGTGTAAGCCTCAGCTGAAGATTTGTTGACAGAAAGCAGAATTTCAAAGCCGCATATTGTTCCTTGCGTGTTACCTCCGTTGCAGCGGTAGGCGATACTGAACATATCTAAACTTGCCTGGTTCTCACAGGCGGGAACCAGGAGTATCAACAATGAAACTACTACGGCGTGTTTGTTTCACATTAAGCTAACAGAATATAATAAGATTGAATTTTAGTGCGAAAAATTATGACCGTATTAAATAATGATCATTCTTTATTGAACAGCCATCTTAGTACCTATTTAAATTGTCTTATATAAACGCAGGAATCCTTTCAGAAACCCAACTAAGAAAACTATGCGAATCTGAACAAAATATATTTACGAATTCTTTTGTATGAAGCATACTACACGGACTCAATAACTCGCATAGGTATATACTGTTTTCCCAGGACAAGAAGGCAAGCTAGAGGAATGTGTATGGTAATCACTTTTGCTTCTCGAACGGTGTATATGCTCCCCTTCCGAGTAAGACAAGGATGGAAGGCTCGTGTCAAAGGGAGAATTTAATGTCATGACGGCAAGTTGGGCATGGTAGCTCAATGGGTTAGAGCGACTGGACGGAAACCAGGAGATCCGTGGCTCAAATCCCGGCCATGGCATTGAATGTTTCATGCTGACTCTATCTATCAAAGATCTTAGCCTATATACGACTAGTGTGGAGAAATGATTAATTTCCATCAATTAACTATATGAGTTATTTACTGAAAACAGCTCATATGTTTCTGATTACACTGGGAGACAATAAAAATAATTTTTGAATGTTTCGAGCACTTCATGAGGCAATTCCTACTAATTTTGGGTTGAGAAAAACAAATATGACAATGAAACATTTTTATTAGCTCTAGTTTCTATGACACACACAAGGTGGAAGTATTACATATTAACGGATTGAGAGAAAAGGATACATTTTAATCACATACATGCTAACAACAATGAAAGTGCATTTGATTTTTTTAACTGGTAATTACATGCTAAGAGTTCTAAATTGCTGGAAAAATACTTCGCAGATAGTCGTGTCTGAAGAGAATCATGTGGTGGCCTATTAACTTCGTCGTCTTTTAGCTCGCCTCTTGTGATGGTGTTCCACAGAATCCCTATACAAATACCAACAGTAATCCGCAAGAATTACTTCATTCCAACGGCCCTGATATCTTCGTTTTATAACAGAAATGTCCTGATGGAATCTCTCCCCATGTTCATCACTAACAGCTCCACAACTAGGAGGGAAAAAGTCTAGGTGGGAGTGGAGCAAATGGATCTTAAGGGACATGTTGTATCCAAGGTTACGGTATTTTTGCAGGAGCACTGTCACCAAATGCTTGTAGTTGTCATATCTTTTGTTGCCATGAACAACACCCTTGAAGGTTTCCCAAGCTTCCTTTTTTTTTCCCTCCAAAATTTGGTCAGATGCAGGATCCTTTACAAGTTCTCTAATTTGTGGTCCAACAAAAATGCCTTCCCTAACTTTTGCATCACTTAATGTCCAAAATTTCTCTCTGATTGTGTTTTGTTATTTGACAGGTGTGCCAACTCCTCCAAAAGTTCACCCAAATTTAAAATCTTCACTCTAAAAATGAAATGTCACTTTATCTTCAAAACAAGAGCTAATCTATCATTTTTATGGTGATTTTTGACTCCATCTGATGGAAATACATGTAAATTCACTATTTTTAAGCCCGAAACGTTTTCATTGTTGCCCAGTGTAATCAGACCAAATGTGTAGGGGGACAGAAGAGAAAAGACATCTAAAAATAAATCTCATAATCAAATCTACCTGTTACTGAAATAAGTTTTTCTCATTTTGGAAACAGAACGTTAGTAAAAGATTGTTGAGCTTTAGTAATAGGTAAATATAGTTTAAGCTGTATTGGTTTGACTTGAGTGATGTGATCCTAAAAGTTTCAAGTGTATCTATTTGAAATGTAGAGAGAAAGTTAAGGAAAACGTCTCATTAGCGTAGAGGTAATGCACACCGTCAAGGAGTACAAGGGACGGAAGTTCAGTGAACTAAGATATGCAGATTTGACATCTCGAACAACATAATCTTGCATATGATGCATAATTCATTGTTATTCAAGATTGGAAGTTATATGAAGGACATTTTGAGAACAGTTTCAACGATCAAAATGCAGCTAGAGTACTAATTACACATACTAATTGCAATTTAAGGGGGAACTTACAGCCATTTTTCAACGTAATCACTTTTGTATTCGCTGTGGCAGTTTTTGTATACCCTTGTCATAACACTCTCCCGCCAAGTTGCGCAGGTAGCGCTCAACCTCGTTTTACAAATCATCGTCTGTCTGGAAATGTGTTCCACCCAGGTATGACTTCAACTCAGGAAACAGATGATAATCACTATGTGCTAAGTCTGGACTGTAGTGGGGATGGGTGAGGATGTCCCATCCAAACTGGGCCAGGAGATCAGCCGTTGCATGTGCAGTATGGGGACGAGCGTTGTCGTCAGCATTCCCCTCCTTCGATTCTGAATGGCACGTCGCAATTTTTTTAAAGTCTCACAGTAGCTAGCGGCGTTTATTGTTGTGCCGGTAGGCATAAACTCGCACAACAATACACCTTTTCTGTCCTAGAACACACTGGCCATCATTTTGCCGGCAGAAAATTTCTGTTTGAACTTTCGCGGCTTCTGCGAACTGACGAGAACGTTCTTTAGTTTCTGGTGTTGTGTAGTGCACCCAGGTTTTATCCCCAGAGTCAATTGAATCCAACAATTGCTCGCCCTGTTCTGCATTGCAATCTAGGAATCGGTGGGCCGCTTCAACACGTTGGCGTTTGTGGTCTTCGATGAGAATTTTGGGGACGCACCTCGCACACACCTTGCGATAATGCAAATGTTCGGTCAAAATCTTGTCAATCGCAGTCTTACTGACTTCAGGGATAAGTTCGCACAGCTCAGGAACTGTCACACGCCGATCTTTAAGCATTTCTTGCTCCACTTTTGCAATTGTTTCGGCTGAAACCGAAGGCCGACCAGAACGCTATTCGTCATGGACGTCTGTACGTCCGTCTTTGAACTCTCTGACCTACTTTCGCACGTCCACACACTGTAACCCATAGACTTCACATAACTGACGATGCATTTCAGTGGGGGTAACTCAAAGAACTTATCACTGCACGCAACTCGCACTTGGTGGCGGAAGTGATAGGAAGCTCCATTGCAAACGGCTGCCCAGCCAAGACTAATGGTTGCAACGGGTTCGTTGTGGAGTGGATTTGAAGGGGTGAAACCAAGCTACACGCCAGTGTTGCCAGATCTCGTGTAATACCGTTCCTCACGTCTCCAGCGCCTTGGAGACCTTATTTTACGCACACGCCTCGTAGTATAAGGAAAATGTATTCAGCTCTTCTTTCTAATATGCGACGCGGCGATTTTTTTCTGTCCTTCACACTTTTTGAGGTTTCCATATACAACCATAATTTTTAATATAATTTTTTACTGTTTATTGCAATTTCGTATTAGAGGGCATTCTTTTAACGTTATTGTTTGTTTATTTACTTACTGCGTAATGTAGCCATATTGAAGAATTCATTACCGCCAAACTATCCTTGTTTCTCCACTGAACGCAATGCTGCCAACAGTCTTACTTGTCCCGAAATTACACTATCTAACAGACTAACACAAAGTAGTACCGAAATTGCACTTAACATTCGTGTTAAATCTCTTGTTAAACTAACAAGTCAAATTTCTGATGTTAAATCCTTAACACTTGTAAATAGTCATGATGGCGGGCGTGAACGCAGCTGTTGATGTCGATTTGCTATATTTAGATCGTCTAAATGGCATTCGTAATAGAGTATGGCCTATGAGGACAAATTATTTTGAGGAGCTACCAGAAGATTTTTTTCTACAGAGGTATAGACTGTCGAAACAAGTTACTGCAGAAGTAGAAGAGAGGTTAGAACATGCATCGAAAGGAATATGCCGATCTCGCCTTTGCTTCAAGTATTAATAACTTTGCGATTTTATAATTCACTGAATCATGTGGATAGTACATTGTCCACCTGCCGTCTTGAAACGTTCAAGTCACTTGTCCTTCTTCGCTCCTAGTTTTAAATTTACGTAATACTGAAGATGTTTCGTGTTAATTCATTTGAATTAAATTCGTTTCCATTTATTTCCCACGTGACATCTTTCTCTTTTACATTCACCGTATCCGTTCTCCTATTTTCCACGATATCGTTATACTTCGCCACCAATTCTTTCTCCATCGATGAGAAATTTGTTTCACGGCTTTTGTTTACGATTTTGTTTATCCGCCAATTTTTATCTGTGTGCAGACGTAAATGAAAACAAAAGCGCATCGCAGTACGTTCAGAAAATAATACGACTCATCCAAAGCCTTCTATAGTTGTAATATTTACAAGTTTCTTGGCGTTAACAAAGGTTTGTTAACATTTTCAAAAAACAGGTTGGTGAAATGCAAAAAGTTTAACATTAGTTTTAGCCCTGTGACAATTGTTACGTTATTTGTTAACGTCGATTTTAACATCTGTTGGTGAAATCGGACATAAGTGTGTGTGAAGCATAGATTTAAAGTATGGACAGACGGTTGAATATCAAAGTATTTTAAAATTCAGGATCAGCCGAGGGGGGAATACGAAGATATTGAAAAAGTTCCCCATCTGGGACTACCTTGCATAGGTGGAATATTTTTTCGATAGTTTAAACTTTAAATAATATTCCTAACGCTATTTATTAGAATAACACCTACCTAAGACTTAAACAAAGTCTTGTTAAAATTAAAATGTTCAAAGACACAAACTTTTTGTGAGAATAATGATTTCCCTGACATTTTATGCTATTTGTTTATATTTTCGAAAATGTATGCCTCTCTCAAGTAAAAAAGAACGAATAACGACTTAGTTTGTCCTGGCCATTCACAGGGAACAGAATATCAAATCCATCACTGAGCGGTTAGATGGGTTTTTCTCGTGGGTTTTTCTTGGCCACAGGTGAATGTTGTGTATGTTAATTACTTCCCCGAAGTTCCTGTCCTTCCATTCCTCAATAACGCCTTCAATAATATGGTTTTATTTAATCTCATGATACTTGTGTTTTAGCAGGAAAGGCTAGAAGCGCAACTTAACTAACAATTTCTGGAAAAAAATACAAAACAAACTGAAAGTGACAACAATTTTATATTGGCTCTGGGAACGAAATGGCTGCACTTCAACAAAGGCCATTAGATATAACTTGTACGTGTACCTGTTGCTGTTTACCAGATATTCAAACGATCCCTAAATAATTCAGGAAACACATTCAATTTGCCATGAAAATAGCTTCATAAGTATGGCGTCTCTGCTTGCTTTTGCTAGAGCACATATAATAGTTGAGAACCTTGTGCTTTTAATAAATAAAACATTACACTTATACGTGCTCACTATGTAACTTCCAAAAATGCAAATTCCCACCTTCAGAACCTATTTCAGATTTCTTTGGTTTCCAAAAAATATAACAAAAGATATAATCAGTGTACTACATACTTAATATAGTTGCATCCAAACAATATGTACGTATATTCTGAAGCTGCTGGAAATAACCTGTGAAGTGTTGTTCACTCTCAATGAATTTGGTGTAATTTTCTTTAGTTAATTATGAGATACTAAAAAACTGGTTATACACAAGAAATATAAATCCTATTAAAAAACCTAACTTACGTATGTACATATTTTGTCGCCATTTCTGAAATATTCCTTTTGTTGAAATTACTAAATGGCTTTACATTTTTAAGTTCTGAGCTCCAGTTCTTTGTTTCTTGCAATTTCATAGAAATGCTGCGAAATATGAAAGGCAAAAGGTACCTACCCTCTGTAACAGTATTTACATAGTTCTGTTTGAACGGTGTCTTCATTTTCTTTACACAAAGAAATCTGTATTGGATCGTTTTCTTTAAACGTTATATTAATTTTGAAGCACATGGAAAAATAGGCCTTTCTGGAAATGTGAGTGGGGAGACTACTAATACATTTACTAACAATTGTAAACTCAATTACGCACGTCAGGAGAAAACATGGACTGACAAGCAGAGACTGCGCGTCCTGCTACTCATAGATGGCACTGCGGGTCAAATGTTAAAGCGAAGAAGAATTATTGTAGTTATTTATAATAAATAATAATAAAATGTAATTACGTCTTTCAATACAGTCTGTATTTAAGTGTGTTATGTTGCAAAAGACAAAAGAATTTTGATGTGGAGTATGCTGAGAAAATATAAAACAAAAAAATAATTGTGTCTGAGGAAGTAAGACTTGCAAAGAATATATAAGTTAAACTTTTCGTCTCCTTCCATCATTGGTTTTTTGTAAGTCCTGCTTGGTATGTATAGCATATACATTGAATCCAAAGCTCAGAATAATAATACAATTGGAAATTTTTGTGTTTAATGCAGCTTCACGACAGAGCATAACCTCTTCTTGTTTATGGCGTTTGTAAAAGTGTTATGAAGCTTTACCTAAACATCTTTCATGTTCAACCGTACCGTCACCTGGAAATTAAGTTGCTATAATTTATTCTTTTTACGAAGTGTTTAAAATTTTAGTTTGTCGCTCACAAATTATTCCATTATCCTGTACAAATTATTGTTAACATATTTTTGGTTTCCTTGTGGCATCTAGAAGGTATGACAGAGCAGTCCTGGACTTTAGGCGATTGTAATATGCTTGGTTATCATTTCTAGCTTATATTTGCGTATTCTTATTCCATTCCTTGCCGCCTTTCCTTTTGCTTCAATTTTTCTTCTGTTTGCTCCCCACTTTCCATTAGATAGCAAATCCAAGCAATATGGAGCGCTATACGAACGCCGAAAAGACGGATTTGGTTTTGATGGATGGAAGAGCTGAAGGGAGTTCAACTGAACGCACGAATAATTTAGTTTGATTAAAAATATGTATTGTAAAAACAGTTACGTCAGTGATAATATTTATTTGTCTAACTTCAGAGCATTTTATTACGATCTTAATTGTACAATACTTTCAAAGTATCGGGGCAAAGAACTGTTATTTGTGGTTAAAGTCCACAATGAGACGGACAGTTCCAAGGTTGCTTATTTGGCTATGATCTTTCAACCACTTACTCTAAAATTAACAACTTCTTTTTCAGTTACAAATGTTTTATTTAGTATTATTAAACACAGTGAAATAAAATGCTTGTTTATTTTCTTAAGGCATTTAGTTTTGGTTAAATTTATCTACAATTCTTTGATATTATTCTATGTTCTTTTTATCATTTAATGCTTCCATCCTCAAACTCACTAATATTAACTTCCCTCTAAAAGGTTTACGTTACGAGGGCTGTTCAATAAAGACTGATCATAATATTTTACGGTCATAATTTCCGCAATAAAATTCAATCTTATTATATTATGTTAGCTTAATGTGAAACAAACACGCCGTAGTAGTTTCATTGCTGGTACTCCTGGTTCCCGCCTCTGAAAACCAGGCAAATTCAGATATGTTCAGTATCGCCTACCGCTATAATGGAGGTAACACGAGAAACAATATGCGGCTTTGAAATTTTGCTTTCGTCTCAACAAATCTTCAGTTGAGGCCTATACAATGTTACAGCAGACCTATGGAGAGTCTGTTCTTCCCTACAGCACAGCTGGAAGGTGGTTTAAAATGTTTAAAGAGGGGAGACAATCAATTTCAAAGGAAGGTGGAGCCGGTGCTCCAGTTACTGCTCTTACGGAAGAAAACCTCAACACTGCTGCTGCCATTGTGAGAGAGGATCGACGAATTACCTTAAGATCACTTTCTGAAATACTGAACATTTCCTTGGGTGCCACCCACACGTTGGTGACAGAAACATTACACATGAGACGTGTTTGTGCGCGATGGGTTCCAAGACTGTTGATTCCCGAACAAAATGACATTCGCATGCAGGTCTGCATGCAGTTAAAGTTGATGTTAGAGGAACATCCGGAGTTTCTTTCAAACGTAATCACTGCTGATAAAACTAGGCTACATCATTTTGATCCTGAGAGCAAACAGCAAAGCTCAGTTTGGAAATCTCCATCACCAACCCCCCCCCCCCCCAAAAGCAAAAGTGGTTGCTTCTGCTGGGAAACTTATGGTCATCTCATTCATTGATATTCATGGAATGGTTTATCAGCATGTTGTACCTGCACACACATCAGTAACTGGACAATACTACAGGGATATCCTGAAAACATTGCAAGTCCATATCAGGCGCAAAAGACCACTTTTCCATGAGGCAGGTTGGATGCTGCACCACGATAATGCGCGGCCGCATATTGCCAATGTTGTTGCTGAATATCTTGCAAAAATCAACGTGAAGTGCATCCCTCACCCTGCCTATAGTCCAGATTTAGTCCCATGTGACTTTTTTATATTTCCTAGCTTAAAGAAACGCCTTCGTGGGAGACATTAGCCATCATCAGAAGTAGGGGTGAAGGCTGCGGAGGTGATTTTGAAGGATCTCTCAAAAATGGCTTCCAGCATGTCTGTGAAGACCGGCAGAAAAGCTGGGACAAGTACATCGCATTCAGGGGAGGCTATTTTGAGAAGGACCATCAAAATTATGAGGATGAGTTAAGGTACATTGTCAAAATAATCTGTGATCATTCTTTATTAAACAGCTCTTTCAAATGTGTCCACCAGCTTATTTGCCCTCATGGACTGTTATAAAGGAACGTTGGAAAACGTTAAACACCCATAAACAAAGAACTAAACAATAGCTTCTTTATTGCGGTTTCATAAGCCAAAGAAATGTTTGATAGTGGCAAGCTACCGTGGAGTATGGCAGTATGTTTACAAACAGCTACAGCATGTGGTACGCTGTGTCACCTACCTGCGAACTTCGATTGCGTGAGGCACGCGCAGTTGTTCCTGTCACTGCCTAATCTACACTCATTCTGGAGCCATTTTTATACGGCTCTGTTGGCGGTAAAAACTATCTATACCTATGTGTCACATAGAAACTGAGCAACTACTCCTATATATTCGTTCGGTGTCGTTTCGAAACACCCTGTATACACTCATTTGTTACTAGCCTCGCTTTTGGGCATACGCATGTCCTGCACATTTCTATTGTGACCTTCTTCTTGGCTCCTCTCTTCAATTAATTCACCAGCTGCAAATGTTTTCTACTTTACTTAACTGACCAATACACTGATTGCTGCTTTCTCCAGGAATTTGCAGATGACGTGCATTTCATAAAGAGTGCGGCAGAAGCAATAAGCTGGTTTGAACGTGAAAACTTCTTTAATTCATAACAATTACTTATATTTTTGTTAAATAATCTTAAAGTATAATTCTTGGAGATTGCAACAAACTTATCTCTTTTTGGATTTGATATCTTTTAGATGTCCACCACCACTTTCAATACATTGCTGTACATAGAGTGCAAATATGCAATATTAAAGACGAATACGAGGGTGGTCTGAAAAGTTTCCGACCTAATAAAGACACAACACATTTTTTTCCGAATTCTTTATTTTATTTTTCAACATAGTCTCCCTGTAACTCTACACACTTCTCCCAACGATGCTACCATCTCTGTAACCCGTCCAAATAGTACTCGGCGTTTTTCAACATAGTCTCCTTGTAACTCTACACACTTCTCCCCGCGATGCTCCCATCTCTGTAACCCGTCCAAATAGTACTCGGCGTTTTTCGACATAGTCTCCTTGTAACTCCACACACTTCTCCCAGCGATGCTCCCATCTCTATAACCCGTCCAAATAGTACTCGGCGTTTTTCAACATAGTCTCCTTGTAACTCTACACAGTTCTCCCAGCGATGCTCCCATCTCTGTAACCCGTCCAAATAGTACTCGGCGTTTTTCAACACAGTCTCCCTGTAACACTACACACTCCTCCCAGAGATGTCCCCATCTCTGTAACCCGTCCAATAGTACTCGGTGTTTTTCAACACAGTCTCCTTGTAACTCTACACACTTCTCCCCGGGATGCTCCCATCTCTGTAACCCGTCCAAATACATAGTACTCGGTGTTTTTCAACAAAGTCTCCTTGTAACTCTACACACTTCTCCCCGCGATGCTCCCATCTCTGTAACTCGTCCAAATAGTACTCGGCGTTTTTCAATATAGTCTCCTTGTAACTCTACACACTTCTCCCAGCGATGTTCCCATCTTTGTAACCCGTCCAAATAGTACTCGGCGTTTTTCAACATAGTCTCCTTTAAGTCTACACACTCCTCCCAGCGATGTTCCCATCTCTGTAACCCGTCCAAATAGTACTCGGCGTTTTTCAACATAGTCTCCTTGTAACTCTACACACTTTTCCCAGCGATGTTCCCATCTCTGTAACCCGTCCAAATAGTACTCGGCGTTTTTCAACATAGTCTGCTTGTAACTCTACACACTTCTCGCAGCGATGTTCCCATCTCTGTAACCCGTACAAATAGTACTCGGCGTTTTTCACCATAGTTTCCTTTAAGTCTACACAGTTCTCCCAGCGATGCTCCCATCTCTGTAACCCGTCCAAATAGTACTCGGCGTTTTTCAACACAGTCTCCCTGTAACACTACACACTCCTCCCAGAGATGTCCCCATCTCTGTAACCCGTCCAATAGTACTCGGTGTTTTTCAACACAGTCTCCTTGTAACTCTACACACTTCTCCCCGGGATGCTCCCATCTCTGTAACCCGTCCAAATACATAGTACTCGGTGTTTTTCAACAAAGTCTCCTTGTAACTCTACACACTTCTCCCCGCGATGCTCCCATCTCTGTAACCCGTCCAAACACACAGTACTCGATGTTTTTCAACATAGTCCCCTTGTAACTCTACACACTCCTCCCAGCGATGTCCCCATCTCTGTAACCCGTCCAAATACATAGTACTCGGTGTTTTTCAACATAGTCTAATTGTAACTCTACACACTCCTCCCAGCGATGTCCCCATCTCTGTAACCCGTCCAAATAGTACTCGGCGTTTTTCAACATAGTTTGCTTGTAACTCTGCACACTTCTCCCAGCGATGCTCCCATCTCTGTAACCCGTTGTAACCCGTCCAAAGAGTACTCGGCGTTTTTCAACATAGTCTCCTTGTAACTCCACACACTTCTCCCCGCGATGCTCTCATCTCTGTAACTCGTCCAAATAGTACTCGGCGTTTTTCAACATAGTCTCCTTGTAACTCTACACACCTCTCCCAGCGATGTTCCCATCTCTGTAACCCGTCCAAATAGTACTCTGCGTTTTTTAATATAGTCTTCTTGTAACTCTACACACTTCTGGCAGCGATGTTCCCATCTCTGTAACCCGTCCAAATAGTACTCGGCGTTTTTCAACATAGTCTCCTTGTAACTCTACACACTTCTGGCAGCGATGTTCCCATCTCTGTAACTCGTCCAAATAGTACTCGGCGTTTTTCAACATAGTCTCCTTGTAACTCTACACACTCCTCCCAGCGATGTTCCCATCGCTGTAACCCGTCCAAATAGTACTCGGCGTTTTTCAATATAGTCTCCTTGTAACTCTACACACTTCTCCCAGCGATGTTCCCATCTCTGTAACCCGTCCAAATAGTACTCGTCGTTTTTCAACATAGTCTCCTTTAAGTCTACACAGTTCTCCCAGCGATGTCCCCATCTCTGTAACCCGTCCAAATAGTACTCGGCGTTTTTCAACATAGTCTCCCTGTAACTCTACACACTTCTCGCAGCGATGTTCCCATCTCTGTAACTCGTCCAAATAGTACTCGGCGTTTTTCAACATAGTCTCCTTGTAACTCTACACACTCCTCCCAGCGATGTTCCCATCTCTGTAACCCGTCCAAATAGTACTCGGCGTTTTTCAACATAGTCTCCTTGTAACTCTACACACTTCTCCCAGCGATGCTCCCATCTCTGTAACCCGTCCAAATAGCACACGGCGTTTTTCTCTGCAAAATAATTGTTCACGAAGGTGATTGCCTCTTCATTTGACTAAAATCTCTGTCCTCCGAGCGCAATTTTCAGATGAGGGAACAAAAAGAAGTTGCTTGGGGCTAGATCTGGTGAGTAAGGCGGATGGTCAGGCAGTTTAAACCGTAATTCGTGTATTTCTGCCATTGCGACCGCTGAGGTGTGAGACGGTGCGTTGTCGTAGTGAATAAGGATTTTCTTTTTCTGCAAATGTGGCCGTTTTTTTTTTTTTTTTCAGGTTCTGCCTTCAGCTTGTCAAGTAATGATTGTAGTATGCCCCTGTAATGATTTTTCCTTTTTGAAGATAATCGATTAAGATAACTCCATGACTACCCCAAAAGAACAGTCACCACCACTTTCCCAGCCAAAAACACATTACCTTTTTTTTATTATTTGAAGCTGGTTCCCCCTTTTCAGTCCACTGTTTATACTGTATTTTTGTTCGTACTTATGAGAGTGTATCCAAGTTTCATCTACAGTAGTTAATCGGCACCAAAACTCGGATTTATTTCGCCTAAACTGCGCCAACAGAGCGTTGGAAATGTTCATTCGTACAGGTTTTCGGTCTAACGTGAGCAAACGCGGCACCCAACGCGCGGACAGTTTTCTCATGTCTGAATGTTGATTTAATATGTGACAAACACGTTCTTTTGACATGTTCATAGCCTCTGCTATCTCTCTCACTTTAATTCGGCGGTCGTCTAGCACGATTTGGTGAACTTTGTCGATGTTTGCGTCGGGAGTTGCAGTTTTTGGACGTCTCGAACGTTCTTCGTCTCTCAAGCTCTTACGGCCACGTTTAAATTCAGCTGCAAAAATTTTACTGTGGTAAATGATGGTGGAGAGTCCCCATAATAGAATCCAACGCATCTGTGATTTGCGTAGGTGTATTGTCTTTCAAAAACAAATATTTAATGACAGCTCGATACTCGATTTTGTCTATTTTCATTAAAGCACTCACATCGTCACTCAAACGGCTGTTACATAACTGAGCGTCCAAAGTGGCTGAAACTTTGGTGAGTAACTGTCAGCAGATTAATTAACGAAAGTCACTAGCTTTTGTTTACGAGTGCTGCTATCTTCATGATGAGGTCGGAAACTTTTCAGACCACCCTCGTAATATGAATTTGGAACACAATCTTCCACCTCAGTACGTCTTTTATAGCTATTTTTTATTCAAGTTATGCTACGTATAGGATTATTTTAAATAGTGCAATGAATTTGTTAAACCATTTTCTGTTGTTATGACGTTGGCTGTTGTAGTTAAATTGCTTGATTTAAAGATATAATACGAAATATTGTAATTGAACATCCTGTGTCTTAAAGAAATGATTTGTGAGCGATCTCGCAAACACACTCAAACCTCGGTCTGTGGATAGGAAAAGGAACAATGAAGTTAATCACCGTGCCCCAACCTTAGCTCTGAATGCTATAATGCACGAGATTTAACTTGGCACTTGTTGCACTATCCTTGTCTAGGATGGGCGCTGGGTTTCTTTCCTTGAAATGGCCAGTTCCTTATTGTATTCCCTAATTACCTGCTGTGGTATGAGGCTAAACACAAGTAGGCATCAGTGACGTTGCAACTGAAGTATCCGCTGTTAATGTGTTAAAGAGAACGTGAAAAATGTTTTTAGAATTTGAGAATTTAACAGTAGTGCTAGCGCTGTGACAGTTGTTACGTTAAATTTGTTAACGTCAATTTTGACATCTGTTGGTGAAATTGGGCATAAATGTATTAAATAACGACAAAATTTATGATACTTGACTAACTCTTCTTAAAAGTATTAATAATGTTTTATTTTACATAATTGAAATCATTTTTCTATCTGTTTCAGGAAAAAAGCGCCGACAGAGCTCACAATAAATGGAGTCAGATATAAAGGTAAGAAAAACATTTTTATCTCTTTAATTCAGATGTTAAAATAAACCCTTGTGTGACAGCCCTACCGGCCTCACGCCCACTTAAGCGCGCTAGAGGTGGGCGAACTTCCAACCGATACGGGGAGAAGATGTGGTCAGCATCTTGACATCCCCCAGCCGGAACGTTGTTTTTCGTGATCAGGGCCACTTACCTAACGTAAGCTCCTCACTTTCTTCAAGATGCTGAGTGAGGACCGTCGTATACCCGGGACATAAAATCCGCACCCCAAGGTTGGGATCGAACCCGGGCCGCTTTCTGTGGCCAGGGACCAAGGCATGCTGCTTTAGCCACTACGCCACGTCACCGGACAATTCGGATGTTAGGTATACAATTTTGTAGTTATTGCAGAGTCTGTATATTCCTTTTTTGTTCATTACATTTTTTTCAGTTATTGTTTTTATACTGAAAATTCTCCAAAGAAGTCGCTTCAACTCATAATTCTTGAAATAGGTGGAGCAATGTCTTGATCCGACTTAGAAGATCGTGAATACCTCTTGGTGCTGTCGTCTTAATTTCTGGTGTTTTATGTATTAGTAGTGCTGCGCGATTTAATCGATTAACCAAAACGATTAATTATTTATTTTAGATTAAAGATCTGATCGAGACGATTAAAAATAATCGACTACAATAAATATTAATCGAAACTCTTTTAGCCAAATTTGGCCCTCTTTCTCTTGATGTATTGCTCCCAACCTAAACAGCCTTTCCAACGCATCAAGCTTTCACTAGACACAAAATGTTTTTTGGACTTTGAGATAATATAACTCCTGATAGCTAAAACAAATCACTCTGAACCCCGAGAGATTCTAAATAACACTTCTGCTGTGAAATATTCTAAGAGGTACATAACTACATACAGATGTTGACAGAGAGGTTTCTTTCCTTACAGCTTGTGTGTGACAACATATCGTGTACAACTGATTATTTATCGCCTGCTAGCATAAACTGAGCTGTACAACCTTGAACCGAACACTTCGATTACGCAGCTATGGAAACAATAGCTGATCTCTCTTCTCAGGGTTGTTGGTGGTGTAACTTTGCTGTTAACTGCAGTAAGCCAGTAACGTTTCTGAGTTCGTGACAGTGAGTTAACGTTTTGTGTTTAAAAAGTTAAAACAAGGAAAAAAGTTATAAGAACAACTGCATGTCACTTTCACAAATCTTAGCAGATATTGATATAATACGTTAGTAAATAATTACTTAAAAATATTGTAGATCTAATTCAATACATATATAAAGCATATGCATAGACACAAATTTTGAATCTAAATATTTAAAAGTTTCATAAATAATGAAGTGTACAGAGTATTAAAGTATTTATATAACCCTTACACCCAATTTTTGAACAGATAATATCTCGATTAATCCACAGATTAATCGATTAAAATGTTTGATCTATCTACAGCAGTAATTTCACTGGGCAACAACAAAAAATAGTTTTTGAATGTTTCTAACACTTCGTGAGGCAGTTCCTACTAATTTTGGGTTGGGAAAAACAAATATGACAATTAACAATTTTTATTATCTCTAGTTTCTATGATATACACAAGATGGAAGTATTACATATTAACGGATTGAGAGAAAATGATACATTTTAACTACATACATGCTAACAACAATGAAAGTGCATTTGATTTTTTTTTTAACTGGTAGATACATGCTAAGAGTTCTAAATTGCTGAAAAAATACTTCGCAGATAGTCGTGTCTGAAGAGAATCATGTGGTGGCTTATTGACTTCGTCGTGTTTTAGCTTGCCTCTTGTGATGGAGTTCCGCAGAATCCCTATACAAAGACCAACAGTAATCCGCAAGCATTACTTCATTCCAACGGCCCTGATATCTTTGTTCCATAACAGAAATTTCCTGATGGAATCTCTCCCCATGTTCATCACTAACAGCTCCACAACTAGGAGGGAAAAAGACTATGTGGGAGTGGAGAAAATGGATCTTAAGGGACATGTTTCATCTAAGGTTACGGTATTTTTGCAGGAGCACTGTCACCAAATGCTTGTAGTTGTCATCTCTTTTGTTGTCTAAAAATCCAAGAGCAACACCCTTAAAGGCTTCCCAAGCTTCCTTTTCTTTCCCCTCCAAAATTTGGTGAAATGCAGGATCCTTTGCAAATTCCCTTATTTGTGGTCCGATAAAATGGCTTGCTTAAATTTTGCATCACTTTATTTCCAAAATTTCTCTCTGATTTTGTTTTGTTACTTGACAGGTGTGCCAACTCCCCCAAAAAATTCACCAAATTTAAAATCTTCACTCTAGAAAATGAAATGTCACTTTATCTTCAAAACAAGAGCTAATCTATCATTTTTATGCTGATTTTTGAATTCAGTAGGTGGAAATGCACGTAAATTCACTATTTTAAGACCGAAACATTTTCATTGTCGCCCAGTGTTATTAATATGGATTGTTTCTGGAAGGCAAGCTGTGTTATATGTCAGGGTGATATGTGAAACTGTTGTTTAAAAAATGAAAATTGTATATTAATAATAATAAATAAACCCTGGCGCGACAGCCCTAAGAGGCCCAAGGCATACCAACCTGGCTGCCGGCCTCACACCCACTTAGACACAGCAGAGGTGGGCGATCATCCAACTGATACGGGGGGGGGGGGTGATGATGATGATGATGATGATGATGATATATAAGGGCGCTCAACTACGGCGGTCATCAGCACCCTTTAAAAAACTAGTCATGGCAAGAGCCAGATATAAAACTTTCTAAAAACTATACAAGTGTAACAACACCTATTAAAAATACACATACATAAACAAAATCAATCAAACTCTACTAAAAATTTCGTTCACTATATCCTAAACTCTAAACTAGAAAAGAATCTACAAAGAATCTAATCGTCTCCACGCACGGCCTACACGTGGGTGGGCCTTTTGACCGTCTCCCTCAACCACGAAGAGGAGCCCACACGAGGGAGACTTGGCTCGGGATCCCGGGTGCGCCAAACCCGTACCTACAGAAGTAGGCCCCTGGGGGGTACGGGGGGGGGGGAGATGTGGTCAGCATACGTTATTTTTGTATAGTAAACTGACATTAGGGGAATAATGAATTTGAGTCGTCTCAGCACAATGTGTGTAGTAAAATCACACACAGATTAATACAGATTAAGATTACAGTGTAGATGTAATAACGCCGAGGCATTCGGATTGGTTTTAAAAAAGACCACTCTGTTTTTTTTTTTTCATTCCACCTCAAGCACTAACTGTAATACATTGCAGTCATGCATACTGATTGGATAATATCATTATGAAAAACAAGTTACTAGTAGGTTTGGATTCATCTTATCGCTAGATTTAGCCCATTGAACAGTACTCAACACACGGCGCTTTGTCTTTGTGTGATAGCGTTGCTGTTGCCATCTGCTGCTTTCAGTGTAACGCTGATTGAACATACAAGAACATTGTTTACCAATTTACAAGAAAAAGATACTTGTCAACTTAATTCATGAAGTGCTGAAACTGGTCATCGCCGTTGTCCATATACGAGAGCTGTTCAATAAAGAATGATCATAATTTTTTACGGTCATAATTTTTCGCACTAAAGTTCAATCTTATATTCCGTTAGCTTAAGGGTATGTATGACTGAAATTTTCAAATTCTGAACTAATAATGCTAGCTTTTTCAAATTTACACCATAGGTGTAGTATAATGTAAGCATGTTACAACCTAAATTTAAACCATTTTTCTCCAGCAGTTTAGAAAGTATGATAAATTTTGTATGTTTTTTGTTACGTCACTAAAAAAGTCCCTTGCGACAAAATATTTTGAATTTTGGTCCAATATTTTAACCCTATGTTCATAATACACATACTTTTTGAAATTGCTCCGGGTTTTTCTGTGTCTCCTTTAGTTTAGGTCGCAATTTTTTTTAATTTACAAATATTCTTTTTTTGTCTAAAAAACTAAGTTTTGTGTTTGAAAATTAAAAATATATGCTTATATACATTTCACAATAAAACCTAGGGCAATTTCCATTCCTCATGATATTCTGAACCTGTGTAGGAAATTTCATGAATGTAGTACAAAAACTGCATCGCAAGGAGCATTTTACGCGAAAAAAAAATGCTGAAAATATGAACATTGAGAAAACAGCGATTAAAGATTTGATTGCATAACTCACATTAAAATTCACCAGGCTGATAGGTTGGACCCTCAGATTTCTTTTTCTTCTCCTCTGTTGCTGCTTTTTCCACCTTTTTCTTCTTTAGATGTAGCTTTTCTTCTGCACAACTTCGCTTCTTGCTTTGCAGGATACGAGTCTGATCTCGCTGCACTGAAGTTTTCCTTGCTGAGTCTACTACACTTTCACCTCTGATATTTTGCTGCAGCTCCAATGACTTAAGACTACCCATGTTAAACTCACTGATGCTTTTAATAACAGCAAGATCCAATTTTTGTTTTGATGTGAAAACTTCCTTTGGGCACTTATTCCATATGACATGATGCAAAGGTTCATTGGCATTCTGTGTTTTTCCTGTTTTGCACCTCTCTAGTAATGTTGTAGAAGCCAGCCTCTGATATATTGGCAACATTTTAGGAACTATTTTGTCTTCTAAATCCTTATTTTTCTTTTCTTGAATTGAAAATTTAAGAACGGGAAACAGACAAAGAATGTGGATGTAGGCCAAAGAGGGCGTGACTCTGACAGAGTTTAAAGGCCACCGACATTTAAAAAAGCATTTAAAAAATGGCGTTCGGAGGCAAATTATGCATTTTTCACATTTGGGAATGTCTAAATTATTTTATAGAATTAAAATAAAAAAGGTCGTTATTTTCACGATTTTCATGAAATATCAGTCATACATGCCCTTAATGTGAAACAAACACGCCGTAGTAGTTTCATTCTTGTTACTCCTGGTTCCCGCCTGTGAGAACCAGGCAACTTCTGACATGTTCAGTATCACCTACCGCTGTAATAGAGGTAACACGCATTTAAAGTTGATGTTAGAGGAAGATCCGGAGTTTCTTTCAAACGTAATCACTGCTGATGAAACTTGGCTACATCATTTTGATCCTGAGAGCAAACAGTAAAGCTCAGTGTGGAAATCTCCTTCATCATCAACCTCCAAAAAAGCAAAAGTGATTGCTTCTGCTGGGAAAGTTATGGTCATCTCATTCTTTGATATTCATGGAATGGTTTATCAGCATGTTGTACCTGCACACACATCAGTAACTGGACAATACTACAGGGATGTCCTGAAAACATTGCAAGTCCATATCAGGCGCGAAAGACCACATTTTCGTGAAGCAGGATGGATGCTGCACCACGATAATGCGCGGCCACATATTGCCAATGTTGTTGCTGAATATCTTGTAAAAATGAACGTGAAGTGCATCTCTCACCCTCCCTATAGTCCGGATTTAGCCCCTATTCCCTAACTTGAAGAAACGCCTTCGTGGGAGGCATTATCCATCATTAGAAGCAGTGGTGAAGGCTGCGGAGGCGATTTTGAAGGATATCTCAGAACCTGGTTTCCAGCATGTCTTTTAAGACTGACAGAAACGCTGGGACAAGTGCCTCGTATTTAGGGGAGACTATTTTGAGAAGGACCATCTAAATTATGAGGATGAGTAAAGGTACGTTGTCAAAAAAAATTGGTGATCTCACTTTATTTAACAGTCCTCCTAGTTTGGTAATTCTAGGAAACTATTCATCACTCAGCGTAGTTCACATTTAGCAATGCGGAAAGTTTGTTCATGTATCCATCATTCATTATTTTGTAATCGACCTCAAGAATAATTGTAGAGGGCTGGGGGGGGGCCACGAATATCTTCTAATACTCCTGTCTTCCGTGAATATTCTCGTCGTATATATACAGGTTTTTCTTCAAAACGACACCGAACGATTATACCGGTTTATAACTTAACTAGTCCGAATTTCGGCGTCGCATCTTCGAAGTTCTGTTAGGTATAATTTTATGCAACATTAAATATTACATGATTTTGTGATTGGGCAGCGCAGGAACCACTGTTGTGCGAACCTCAAAAGTTGTTATTGGGACGCACCGGCCACGAAAAGAAAAACATTACCCCTTACTCTTTAGCCTACCTTTCAGGTAATAGGACAAAGGACAGTCGACTAATTACTCGGACAGTTGCAAGGTTGCTCTTCAGTGTAAAACTACACATTCCGTCCTAACAGGGAGGACTTTGCGCGTACTTAGATAGCAAATCCAAGCAATATGGAGCGCTATACGAACGCCCAAATGACGGATATGGTTTTGATGTATGAAGGAGCTGAAGGGAGCTCAACGAACGCACGATTAATTTAGTTTCATTAAAAATATGTATTGTAAAAATAGTTACATCAATGATAATATTAATTTGTAACTTCAGAACATTCTGTTATGATCTTAATGATACAATACTTTTAACCACTTACTGTAAGTATCAACAGTTTCTTTTTCAGTTACAAATGCTTTATTTAGTTTTATCAAACACGTGAAATAAAATGCTTGTCTCATTGCATAAGGCATTTAGTTTTGGTTAATTTATCTACAATTCTTTGATGTTGGTTTCTGTTCTGTTTGTCATTTAATGCTTCCATCCTCAACTTCACTAACATTAGCTTCCCTCTAAAAGGTATTAGTTGCAAATGTCCACCAGCTTATTTGTCATCATGGACTGCTATAACGGAATTTTGGAACACGTTAAACACTCATAAGCAATAATTAAGCAATAGCTTCTTTATTGCGGTTTCATAAGCCAAAGAAATTCCTAATAGGCGTGTGACCTACAGAGACTCCCCATTAATAATCGGACAAAGCAGAGTACTAAGTTTTGAAAGTGATGTGCTGTTTTATTGAATTTAATGATAATCGACAGTTACATGGTCCGTCCTTGTAAGAAAACAAATGTTATTTCATATAAACATTATATAATGCGTGCTTTTTAGAAAGTTAAAAGGAAATATGTCATTTTTTGGCCCTCAAGAGTAATTGGACATAACTTGAGTGTGATACAAAATATGGCTTAGTGCTTTGTGACTCTCCCTCTTCTTTTCACTACTTCTCACAACCTATTTGGCATGCTGTGAACCTGGTTTTTCAGGTAGGCTGTAGAAACTTTGCTCCATTCCTCTTGCAACCTCTCCTTCAAGTGCTGCTTGGAGGTGATTGGGGTCTTCCGCACGGCCTTCTACAGTTTATCCCATACTGCTTCTATGGGCTTAAGATCCGGTGACTGAGGGGGGGGATGCAGCACATGAGGACAGTTGTAAAGTAACCATAGCTACACAATGTGGGACGTATGATTCGGATCATTATCCTGATAAAATGAGAAGCTGACCAAAATACCCATAATTTGTGTACTTTGTTTTAAATCTTGCTGTAATAGTCTAAGATAGACTTCCTTGTTCGTGGTTGTGTCTATGAACACCAGCTTTCTCACTCCCGTAGAGGAAATACAGCCCCATACCCCATACACTCCCTCCGCCGTGTTTGACTGTGCCTTGTAAATTACGCTCTTCCAGCTCCGTGTTTGGTTTCCTCCACACAACCATCCTGCCATCGGAACCAGCAAGGTTGTATTTGCTTTCGTCACAAAAAATAACTTGGTCCCACCAATCGGTTGTCTTGTTAACAAAGTCTTTGGCAAATTGTAATCACTTCCTTTTATTCTTGCTGGTAATGTATGGCTTTTTTGTGGCTACGTGACCATTAAAATCTTGTTTTACATGGCCCTTCTGACCGTTTCTGGGCTGTCAGTCCCAGTTCTTCCTGAATCTCAGCACAAATCACCGGAGCACTTCTACGCGGATTCCGTTTTACCTTCCGCATAATATAAGACTCCTGCCTATCAGTAAGAAGTTTTGGTCGCCCTGGCGTTGCTCGAGATTCAATTGTCTTCATACTTATACCGGTGAATTATGTCACTAACTGTACTTTTGCTAAGATTCACAATCACTGCTATTTCCCGGAATGTTTTGTTCTTTTCATAGTGATAGATCACTAACAGTCTCTGTTCAAAGGTACTCTGCTTACCTCTGGGCCGCATACTATGTTCTTGCCTTCTTCTTGGTGCACGGTTGTCCGGCCGTTGTATCTCCGGCTCTGACGTTTTGCGACTGTAAAAGGTGGAAGGGGAAACCTAATAGTACCAATATACAGTAATGAGCAATTGAAAACATATCCTCAAAATTATCTTTAGAATGAAAATATAGGACTATATTAACTTTAAAACACTGAAATACTATTTACAATTTCATCATAATGCAAGATATTTATTACAACACCACTCTATTCGAATATTTCATTCACACCTTTCACACACACACTAACTGCATCTGTTGGTAGTACTGGGAGTCTCTACATCCGGTGTCGTGGTCAGGAAGTTAAAACTGTCTGCTAGTGCCAATCAGCATTGTCGCTGGTAGGCGTGGCTCCCGAACCCAACACCATGTTGCCAGCTTAAATTTGTTTGAGCCACGTGGCCTTATAGCGACTTGCACTGGTGAACTTTCTTTGGTATATTTTTCGTGCGTGAATTCCGATGTTTAGTGTTCGTAAGTCCTGTTATTATTGCTATTATAATAATATGGCTACTGGTTCGTGAAATATGCAAATACATGAAATATTTAAAATACGCATTGTTCCTCTGCTTGAAATTCCCGCTAAAGAACTGGCAACAGCCTGCTTCCCCCTCTCGAGAAATGTCAGAGCCGGAGATAGAACGGCCGAGGTATACGATGTTGTTTTGTCTACTGACAGACTTCACCTACTCGTTTGTATTGTATTTCATTTGTTCTGTCCGATTCTTTTTGTGTCGTAAACTTACGATGTAAACAAGGTTGAATGGGGAAGCTCTTAGTTTAGCCACATTTTCAATCTCTAAAATGGATATTCATAGCAAATGAGTTTTGCTTAACACGAGGAGTATCTTGAGATTGATACACATAATCTATCCTGCTTTATAGAGCACTCCATAGTAAAATGCAAAGTCTGTCCGATTATTTATGAGAGTCAGTGTACATACCATGCCTGAAACATAAATGAATGAGTTTCCTATATGCACCATTTATTAAAGAGACCATGTTGGCTATTCGTTTTATTATTAAAATGACAATATATAACAGTTTAGTGTATAAGTCTGTACGCTTATTTATGGGAGTCAGTGTATACCTGCGAACTCCGACAGCGTGAGGCACGCGTCGTTGTTCGTGTCACTGCCTAATCCACACTCATTCTGGGGCATTTTTTAATGCGGCACTTCTGGCGGTAAAAACTATCTATATGTGTCACATTGAAGCTCAGCAACTACTGCTATATATTCGTTCGGTGTCGTTTTGAAACACCCTGTATAATATATATATATATATATATATATATATATATATATATATATATATATAGATATCAATTCTTGAATCGAAAAAAATGGTCCTGTCATTTTAATTTCTCCCATTATGACATGACACATATGTTTCGTAATTTTGGATTACTTCATAAACGATATAAGGCTTCGCAGATTTATGTTTACCTACACTGACTGGTGTGCGGCCAAGTCATGCGGAGAACGCGGTATCGCCTAAAGCGGCGCGTTGTGGGGGGATAATCTCAGGGCACTCTGATATTAAACCAAATTGTCGTAAAATGTTGTGGCCTTGTGCTTTGTCTTATCTTCCATACATGGAAGTCTTTTTTTAAAGGAAATAGGATAGGTAGATAACAAGGAATAACAAGGAAAGTGGCGCAGGATGTTGGAGTTCCGCTGTTACACCTCCGGTAATTACTGTTGCTTCTAGCTACTTATAAATAATTACAACAATGAACTAAGAGGGCAGGCTATGGACATGACCAGAGGCAAGATTTCGTGGTGACAATTTTTTATAAAATTCGCATTAATAATTTTTATTGGTAGCGTTTTGTAGGTTTTTGCCATAAATTCGCATTAATTTCGCGCAAATTTTCAGGGAATAATTAATGAAGAATGACATGGTTCAAATGAAAAGTAACAGGTACCTAGAGTAGTTGAACTGTTAACACCCCTTTTCTCCAAATTAAAATATTTTATTTGAAATCAGTAGATAGTAGGTAACATGAGTAAGATCGAATATCACACATCAAACATCGCCAAACTGCAGTATAAAACAAGTTGTGATATTTTCGCTGTTCTTTTGTCTGTCACAACTATGTTATATGTAGAGAAAAATCTCTCACTGTCAGCGTTTGACATCGACAACCAAAGACATTGAAGGGACTTTACACAGAAATTGCTGTAAGAATCAGCTTTTGTCTTCAATGTCAGGAGTGCTGTTACTACATCTAATCTGTTATTGTTACCATCATGGCTTTGCTCTTCAACAATGTCACAAAGCTCTTTGTAACAAAGAAACAAATCAGAATCACAAGTAATACCACTGGTTTTAAATACATTTAGTTGTTTAAATGCGGCCATTACAGGCTTTAAATTACCTGTTGGGATTGGGATTTCATTACCGAGGGGATTTGGTACGTAGGCCACCATGCTGGGCCCGTTGTTCCTACGCCCCCAAGTGAGACACCCCCGGGAGGAAGGATGAGGCGAAGGAGACAGAGGGCGGCCGACCCAAGGAGCTACGACTGTACTGAGGGCAGGGTCCCTACAGTTTACTTGGATAGAGACCTCCCCCGACAGGCCAGGACAACGAACCCGCTCCCCTCCCCGTAGGGGAGGGGATCTGTCCTCTTCAGCTGCCGTGGTGTGGGCGCTACGGACCCCTAGCACTCGTGGTACCTCTGACGTTACTAGAGGAACCTCGGGCCGAACTGCCGAGCCCCTCCCTGTTAGGGAGTTGTTCGAATTGGGTTGGACTCGAGGGGGCAGTGGTTCCCGATACACCTGGGAGATCGGTACGTCTCCGGACGGGGTTGAGGGAAGCTATATATTCCCGCGTACTAGCCTACAGAGCTAGTAGAAGATGTGCTAGATCACCAGGTGGCCCTACCAAGGTTGATCGGTAGCCTTCCCATTTTGGAGTTGGCGCGCGTAATTGGCGTATCCACTTCCATCCCGTCTTGAGTCCACAGGACCAGGCGGGGGGGGGGGCTTGTTAGTCTCTAGGTCTTGCCCTATGGAAAGCCCCACGGAGGCTTGGTAACTCCCTGGTTGAAGGAGGCCAGGGTCTTTGTACATACGGGTCCGGGACTAATTGGAGTAGAACCTCTGCATTTAACATAACAACACAACTCGCTCCTCTATAGCGGGACGGCAACGAGCCCAACAGCCGAGCCCTAATGGTCCCAGGCAGGCGATCCGAGCCCCAAAGGTCCCTGGCTGGCAGTATCGAAATGGTCCCAGCAGAGGAGCGGAGACCGGCAACCGACATACCGGAGGAGGAAGTAGTTTTCCTCAGAGCATATCATCCTGCCATGCACCGCCGAGACACCCGCCGATACTTCTACCCTGAAACAGACCACCAGATGAGAGTTGATGTTAAATGATAATGGAGATGAAATGGAGGGACAAGAAATTCCGGGGATGTAATTAACCTACCCAGCATTCACCTAGCGGCCCGGGAAACCCCCGAAAAAAGCCCATGGGTCAGGTAGGTCGGCCTCCCAAACGCAGGCACAGACGAAACCGCCTGAGCCATTCGGCTCAGTTTAAATTACTTATACTTAATTTAGAAACTAGCCTAGAAGGCTCCAACAAATCATCTAAAGCTTTTATGGTTACTACATCATCACTTTATTTTGCCATAAAGGAGTTCAAGTTAGACACACGGCAGCCAACTTTTACATTCTCTTCTACTGCTTCTCTAACACTGGGATCCATGATATGATCTAAAAGTGCACTTACTCTGTTTCCAAAGTCACCACTCTCTAATATTTCACATTTGGCTCTCAGCGAGTTAATTCGGGATATCGGATCTGTTATAAATCTGCAATTTTTAGAAACAAATGTTGTTATACCTTTACAATATTGCAGCACTTGGCATCGCAAAAATGATAATTTAACAACTTTTGCGCAGGAACTGAAGCTTTTCTTTTTTAGAACAGAAATCGACAATTGAATCAAAATAGCTGGCAATGTAAACTATTGAATTAAACCAGCTAGACCAGCGTGTCAGTAAAGGCAATGGGAACACTTTTAGCTTCTAAATCTGGGTGGTTTTCAGTGAGGTATTGTTTGTATTTGCCTTTTAACTTTCGGGCATTTCGGAACACGATAAGGACGAAACAATGGGAAATTCCATAATGAATAATTAATCTCCCAGCATTTCCTATTAGTGGCAGAACGACCAGTACATCTTTGGGTTAAACAATGCTGGGCATTCAAGCAGGTCTGGTTCAGCCAGACAAGGTTTTCATAAATTATCTTTATCACTGCTGTCAAGTACCGGCAGCACCAAGCAAATCTTGCCTTACAATTGGCTATTTAAGAATTTATCAAATTGAAACCCCAGATTATTCAAATAGCTGGGTAGAGAGAACTCCCTGCCAGTGAATAAAGTCACAACATTAAGGCTCATCTTTAAGTGCTCTTCAGTTGTCAATAGTAGCTAATCTACCAGTCTGAAATTAGACTACTGATTTGATACGTAAAATATGAAGCAATTAACAGTGAAGCAAACAAATATATACACGTAGAAACAACAAACACGTAGAACAATATGTAACTTAAAACTTCACTTATAAGGAATGATGACGATTTTCTTATAAATTGTCCGGGATTGCGATTTCATGTAAAACTTTTACGTATCTTCAGCCGGAGACAACAAAGCTGTCGCCATCGTTACGTACACTAGATGTTAATATGTTCCTGTTAGTACTACCAAAATCTGAAAATAAAACAAATTCAAAAACAGAATCGACTGCTGGTATTTCAAAATTCATTACGCCATATTTGTTTTTTAAAATAAATATATTTTCCCAAACCATTAAATCTATCGGATCATTTAATTGTTTTAATAATTTAACTTCAGGATTTATTTCATGGTTGTCTACTTATATTGATAATTACAGAAAAAATAAGTTTTAACCCTTTTTCACATAAATTTGCTGTTTTTAATAGTTTGATTTATAGATTAATAAATATACCCCTGAATAAAGAGGAATTTAATAAAGAATATAAACATACCTATTATTAATACTGCTTTAATCAATGATTTTAATAAATACGTTATAAATAAAAAAATTGAAAAATTCAAATATCAAAAAGCTGTTAATGATATTTCTACCCTTAGAAAAATAAAAGACGATTATAATTTTAAAAAATTTACTTAACATGCTTGGATTAATGAACATTTTCAAAAATTTTTAGAGTTTGGTATAACTTTAGTTCCTAAAAATAAATATAGTATTAAAAATGTATTGCATTTCTCTAAAAAATATAATATTCCTAATAACAAAAAACCTGGTATTTATCAGTTTAATTGTTTCGATGGTGATAAAGTTTATATTGGAAGAACGAAACGTAATTTAGAAACCAGAAAAAAGAAAATTTTCGTAACATTAAGTATAAACAAACTGATAAATCAGCCGTAGCGGATCATTTTTGGTCATTTAACCATAAAATAAATTCAGAAGTTAAATTATTAAAACAATTAAAAGGTCCGATAGATTTAATGGTTTGGGAAAAGATATTTAATTTAAAAAACAAACATCATGTAATGAATTTTGAAATAACGGCAGTCGATTCTGGTTTTAAATTTGTTTTATTTTCAGATTTTGGTAATACTAACAAGAACATATTAACATCTAGCGTTCGTAACGATGACGACAGCTTTGTTGTTTCCGGCTAAAAATGTGTAAAAGTTTTACATGAAATTGCGATCCCGGACAATTCATAAGAAAATTATCATCATTTCTTATAAGATAACTGAAGTTTTAAGTTAAAAATTGTTATATTTGCATATATTGATTTTATGTTAGCAAACTACCCACAGTTACTCCAAAAAGTATTTGTCTAATGTACGAGTTTATGTTTAAGGGTGTATGGATAGTGGAAAATCATCAGAATAAGTACAGCAGGGACACTGTCTTAATTATTGATTAGTGAAAAAGAGAATACAATAAAGAAACATATAGTATCTATTCACATAAACATAGTTAAACATTCAAAAGAAAAGATGTAATATAGGATGCAAAATAAGTATTCGCCTGCATACTGAATATAGTGTAGAATGTTACGGTTAGTACTTAGTAGACCCTCCATTCCTCTTTATAATTTCTTGCATTCTCCTTGGCGTGGATTTCACCAAAGATTGTGTTGTTTCCACTATAATTTTATGCCATTCCTCTACTAGAGCGTTCATTAGATCAAATTCTCTACTGGATTCATGTCTGGGGATTGCGGTGATGTCGGCATCCATCGTGGAGTATTATACAACAACCATAACCTCGCATCTAGAGCTGTGTGTTTTGGATCATTATCTTGTGTGAGAATATAAACGTCAGAAAGACCCATATCATTCACACTTCTGGACAGATGTGTTTTTAGGATGTTTATATAAACCTTATGGTTCATAATTCCATCACCAAAACACAAATCCCCCACACCATTTGCACTCATGTAGCCCCAGACAAGCACTGAACCGCCTCCATGTTTAACTGAAGCTGTTATACTTTTATCCTCAAGCTCACAATGCTTTCTTCTTCACACTACTACTCGCCATTTTGACTTAAAGAGCTCAAATTGACTCTCGTCAGTAAATACAACCTTCTTCCAGAAATCAAATCCATCGTATTTATGTTCTTTTGCAACAGCAACTCGCTTCTTTCTGTTGATTTTACTGATGTAAGGTTTTCTATGGGCTGTTCGGTCTCCATACTCAGCTTCATAAAGCACGTTTCTTATAGTTTGTGCTGAAACGGACTTTTCTGTGTGTGTTTGAACTCCCATAGCAAGTTTTGGAGCACTTAGTTTAGGATTTTTCTTGACTTCTCTAAGCAACTTTCGTTTCTCCATCTCGGACAGAACTGCAGGACGCCCGCTTCTCGATTTATTTTCGTAAGTTTTGTTTTGATTAAACCTTTATATAATAGTCTTCACTGTAGTGATAGGTCTTCCAATGGTTTCTCCAATTTCTTGAAAATATTTTCCTTTTTAAATATCCTGATGCAAATTTCTCTCTTCTTTTGTAGTTCCACGACATTTTCGACCCATTATGCTTAAATAGCAATGAACGCCTTTGCAAACAGAGATGGAACTGTCATGATGAAGCACAACTGCATAAGAAAAGGGAAACCAAATTGCTTGGTAGTAATAATAGAGTACTGATCAAACCATCTTGGCATCTGTTTATACATGAGTGACTCAATAATTTTAGGAAAAATTGGAAGGAGACTGATTGGTTGATAGCTGTCCACTGTGTTTTTATCCTCCCTTTTATGTATAGGAATAACTTTAGACAGCTTTAAGCATTCAGGAAATAGCTTATGAGATCCATCTATTAATCAAAAAAGTAATGGTGTTACTATTGTTCCTATAATTTGTTTGACAAAAAAGTTGGAAAGACCAAAAGTGTCTTGACTATGTGAACAAGAAAGATCAGACTGCATTTAATACTTGTTCTTCAGTTACATTTTGCCATTCAAAATCAGTATCAGGAGAAGGGGCTTTTCTACAATATTTTACTGCTTCCGATGAATCAGAATCAAAATGTACAATAATGTCCTCCACTGACAGAACACAATCATTAAAGGCATTTACATCTATAGTTGTATTATCATCCTTATTAATATGTGCCTCTTTTTTAATAATCTTCCAAACTTTTTTACATTTATCGAGATTTAACTGTATTGGAACACCACAGTGAAGCGAAAAATTATTAAATTTTAGATGAGTCGTATTTCTTACACATCTGCTTCACTTTCGTACGAAAGTGAAGCAGATGTGTAAGAAATACGACTCATCTAAAATTTAATTATTTTTTACATTTGTTAGGTGAGACATCAATGAGATTGTCATACACAGTTCGTTTGGCTTCAATTAATTTCTTTTTGTATTTTCTTTTAAGAAAAAGATATTTCTCTTTTGCCTGCTCTGTTTTTGAATTTAAATAAACAGAACTTGACATTTCAACAGTTTGAGTTCATGGAAGATGTGTGTGTCAGCGAGGTACCATATCTGGGATCTGGTTTACTAGACGAATACTTGTTTGACATCAAACGGGACATGACTTTAAATAACGTAGAGCTGTTCACTAATTAAGCAATATATGAAACCAAATTGTGTTTTATTTTTATATCTAGATATCAACCGATGTAAGGAAATAGTTATTGTTCATTTCTTATCTATGTTTTTCTGATTGTGCTTGTTATATTCTATGTGCTATGATTAGACGACTACTTTTTGGAGTATCTGTATCTATTTTTCTGTTATGCTTTTTTAATTTGTATGTAAATTGGCCAGAAATGAAGGAAATATAGTGCACATGCTATTCGATTTACTTGTGATAAATATATAAAAGATATGACTGATTCTGGGATGATAATAGAAACAAGTTTCTGAAACTTGTTCCATCACTTATTTTTTTAATCAGTGAAACTAAAGTGTGAAGTATTTATTTTGAAAGGGTGCATATATAACATAATTCAGCTGTATTTTACTAAGGAAAAAACTGAATAATTCCTTTTCCTGTTGGTAAGAGAAGTATGTGTTTAATTTGTGCTCTGTGTTACAGTGCCTTCGGATCTTCCCCCGCTAACATCGCTCAACACTTTCATCCGTGATTATGCACACTTGAAGGGTACAAAGTTCATGTGTCTGGAAGGTGGCTGTGGTTCATGTGTTGTGACAGTAAAATCCCGGCATCCTTACAAAATGGAAGATGAGATCTATGCAGTTAATTCGGTAATATTAATTTTTTTCATTTACACAACTTTGAAAGGAAACCTACAGATCATGAATTGAGGAGCATCATTGCAAGTCTTACTATGTCCATAATTATGAATTTTACATTTTACATAGGCAAAAAGCATAATACTCTCCATGTAGTCAGCTGTCGATTCTAAAATTCCTGTTTTAAAAGCAGATAAAATGGAAGGAATGAGGTAAAACCACCTATAAGAAAAACTTATATAAAATGTATACGCAACAAACAAACACACATATACCTACATACACACATATATGCACACACACACACACACACACACGCATGCACGCATGCACACATGCACGCACACACGCACACGCACACGCACACACACACACACACACACCATAATTTTTTTACAGTCATAATTTTTCGCAGAAAAATTCAAACTTATTATATTCTGTTAGCTTAATGTGAAACAAACACGCCGTAGTTGTTACATTGTTGGTACTCCTGGTTTCCGCCTGTGAGAACCAGGCGAGTTCAGACATGTTCAGTATTGCCTACCGCTGCAATGGAGGTAATACGCGAGGAACAATATGGGGCTCTGAAACTCTGCTTTCGTCTCAACAAATCTTCAGTTCAGGCCTATACAATGTTACAGGAGGCCTATGGAGAGTCTGTTCTTCCCTACAGCACAGCTCAAAGGTGGTTTAAAATGTTTAAAGAGGGCAGAAAATCAATTTAAAAGGAAGGTGGGCCCGGTGATCCAGTTACTGCTCTTATGGAACAAAATATCACCACTAATTAATGACTTGAAGCTTTCCCGGCGTTGATTATTGATGATAGTTAGCCCGAGAAACTATCATCAATATCACCACTGCTGCTGCCATTGTTGAGAGAGGATTGATGAATTACCTTAAGATCACTTTCTGAAATACTGAACATTTCATTGGGTGCCACCCACACGTTGGTGATAGAAACATTACACATGAGACGTGTTTGTGTGCGATGGGTTCCAAGACTGTTGATTCCCAAACAAAAGGACATTCGCATGCAGGTCTGCATGCAGTTAAAGTTGGTTTTAGAGGAAGATCCAAAGTTTCTTTCAAACGTTATCATTGCTGATGAAACTTGGCTACATCCTTTTGATCCTGAGAGCAAACAGCAAAGCTCAGTGTGGAAATCTCCTTCATCACCAACCCCCAAAAAAGCAAAAGTGGTTGCTTCTGCTGGGAAAGTTATGGTCATCGCATTCTTTGATATTCATGAAATGGTTTATCAGCACGTTGTACCTCACACACATCAGTAACTGGACAATACTACAGGGATGTCCTGAAAGTGTTGCAAGTCCATATCAGGCGCAAAAGACCACATTTCCGTGAAGCAGGCTGGATGTTGTACCACGATAATGTGCGGCCGCATATTGCCAATTTTGCTGAATATCTTGCAAAAGTCAACGTGAAGTGCATCCCTCACCCTCCCTATACATCCGGATTTAGCCCCATGTGACTTTTTTCTATTCCCTAACTTGAAGAAACGCCTCCGTGGGAGACATTATCCATCATCAGAAGCAGTGGTGAAGGCTGTGGAGGCAATTTTTAAGGATCTCTCAAAATATTGTGTCCAGCATGTCTTTGAAGACTGGCAGAAACACTGGGACAAGTGCATCACATTCAGGGGACACTATTTTGAGAAGGATGATCAAAATTGAGGATGAGTAAAGGTACATTGCCAAATAAATGTGATCATTCTTTATTGAACAGCCCTCGTACTTTCATTGATATTGAAAAGTAAGAATGTGACGAATAATTGCACAGTTATAACAAATAAATGAAATTGTCACTGACAATATAACCATTATTAACAGAAAGGATGTAAGAATCTTGGCTGCAAATATGAAAAATTATTGTGATGAACATGTTGCAATCCTAGATATAGTGTAGTTTTGAAAGGACTGCAATATTTGAAGTCTCGTTTATACCTGAACAAGGTGTGATTTGGCATGATCTGCATTTACAGCATTATATTTATAAAATTATGAAAAACTTAACTTCATCAGGTGAACATATTATGGTTTGTAACGATTCTCCTCAATAATAGCAGGAATATTGTGTATGCTAAATAAATAATGGTAGTATAATTCCTTTCTTGGAAGTGTTGAAAACAGTGTTGTAATAAATTACATTTAAAGAAAGTCGATTAATGACACTAAACAACACTTGCTTTTAAATTTTTCCGAAATATGTTTCAGAGACTGTTTGCCTCCATTGTCAACCGGATATCAACTGGTTCTCAGTGGTGTAGCTGGTGATATTTTGTCATAGGTCTCCTCTGGTGGCGGTTCGAGGAACTTGCTGAACAAATCTTTCTGGGGAATGTCAAAAGTGAATACGTTGCTCCTATTTTTGAAATGAAGATTTGTTCCCATGTGGACAGTTCTTGTTTTCCTGTTGTATGTTCTGGATTTATGTTGTTGTTTCTTTCCCACAAATATGTGGCAACTGCTGATTTTTCTAATTGTTTATATTTTATATTCCTAAAGTGTTCCTTTGCTCTTGTTTCTAAATTTCTTTTGGTTTTTCCAATATAAATTTGACTACAGTCACTGCATTCAATTTGATATATACCAGATTTTTTGTCAGATGGAATGGTATCTTTGATGTTTGAGCAAATTAGGTTTTTTAAGGAGTAATGGTTTTGTTTTTTGAAGACTTTTTTAATTTATCAAGGGCTCATGGGTGGTAAGTGAATTGTTTGAAAATCATATTAGTTTCTGTAGCTGAGAGGGTTGTGGTTTCCTTTATTTGCTTCTTCTTTTTTGCTAAGTTCGTTTTTTTTTGTTTTTTTTTTTGTATGGTAATGATTTGGGAAAGTCATTTTTTGTGCTATTTCAATAATTTTGTTGTATTTTGTTTTGTATTCTTCTGCTGTGAGAGGGATGTTAACCAGTGTGTGTGTTAAACTATTGAAGATTGCCTGTTTGTGGGATCTTGGGTTGTAGCCATTAGCTTTTATGTAGTTGTCTGTCTGTGTTAGCATTTACAGAAAACCAACATTTTGACTGTATTGGTGGAGCTAATTTCCTTTGCACGATTGAGACTTATACCAGTCTGGAACTTAGAAGCTACAAAACTAAAACCATTTGTATAATACAAATCATATTTAAAAATAGTATTTTAAAGCATATTTTGTTTTTGTATTCAAGTTGTTAATCTAATCCTTCTCTCTTGATAGTGCCTTATGCCAGTATTTTCTTGTCATGGATGGGAAATAACCACTGTGGAAGGCATTGGAGATAAGAAGATTGGATATCACCCCGTTCAGAAACGTCTTGCTGAGATGAATGGCACCCAATGTGGCTATTGTTCCCCTGGCATGGTTATGAATATGTACAGGTACTAAGTTAATCATTACTTATTTATTTGTTTATTTATTTATTTTCCTCTTGTTTTATATGCACATATTTGTGTGAATGTACAAGGGTGAGTCAAATGAAAACCTTAAATATTTTTTAAATTTTGTTTATTGTGCAGAAGTGGTACAAAGCTGTATCTGTTTTCAACATAATCTCCCCCACACTCAATGCAAGTCCACCAGCGCTTACAAAGTACATAAATGCCTTTAGAAAAAAGTTCTTTTGGTAGTCTGTGCAACCACTCATGCACCGCATGGTGTACCACTTCATCGGAATGGAACTTCTTTCCTCCCATTGCGTCTTTGAGTGGTCCAAACATATGGAAATCACTTGGGGCAAGATCTGGTGAGTATGGTGGATTAGGAAGAAACTCAAAATGCAGGTCCTTTGATTGTTGCAACTGTTGTACGGGCAGTGTGGAGCCTTGCATTGTCATGTAGCAAAAGGACACCTGTTGACAGTAATCCACGTCACTTGGATTTGATTGCAGGCCGCGGTTGAGTTTTTAGGAGATCTGTGTATGATGCACTGGTGACAGTGGTCTCTCTAGGCATGTAATTCTCCAAAATGACGCCTTTTTCGTCCCAAAAGAGTCAGCATAACCTTCCTTGCTGATGGTTTTATTCGAAACTTCTTTGGTTTTGGTGATGAGGGATGCTGCTATTCCTTGATCGCTCTCTTCGTTTCCGGTTGGTGGAAGTGAAGCCGGGTTTTGTCTCCAGTAACAGTTCTTACAAGAAAGCCATCTTCCCGTTCAAGCGTCGAAGAAGTTCTTCACAAGCATCAATGCGTCGTTCTCTCATTTCAGGAGTCAGCTGCCGTGGCCCTTCTTGCAGACACTTTGTGAAACTGGAGCACATCATGCACAATGTGGTGCGCTAACCCATCACTAATCTGTAAACATGCTGCAATGTCATTCAGTGTCACTCAGCAGTTTTCCTTCACTATGGCTTCAACTGCTGCAATGTTCTGTGGAGTCACAACTCGTTGTGTCTGACCTGGACATGGAGCATCTCGTACTGAAGTCACACCATTTGCGAATTTCCTACTCCATTCGTAGGCTTACTGCTGTAACAAACATGCATCACCGTACTGAACCTTCATTTGTCGATGAATTTCAATAGATTTCACACCTTCACTATGCAAAAACCGAATAACAGAACACTGTCCTTCACTGGTGCAAGTCGCAAGTGTGGCGGCCATCTTTATACTGATACTGCGACGGTATGTGTGCAGCTGCACTATACTGCCACCTACAGGCCATTCTGCATGCTGTTTGTAGCATGCTTACCAACTTACAGGATAACGGCGTGAAATTTGGATTTGTTATTACAAATTTAAGGTTTTCATTTGACACACCCTCGTATGTGTGTGCATGCCAGTGTAGATGTATAGGGAAGTCAAAGGAAAACCTTAAAAGTATAATACAAATTTTAAAATTTTTGCCATTATTCCGTAAGTTGTCAGTACTGTTAATAATACTTTAATACCCAGCAAGTTGCAGAATAACACAGACCAGCAAAATTCAGCTACAGTATCAGTTTAAAAGATCGGCTTTGCTTACGAATGAAAAAGAGCCTTATGTCATATTTTATTAGCAGTGAAGTTACAAAACCTACTGAAATCTTATCAGGAAATGAAGATCCTACCACAATGATGCATGTTTATCACTACAGAAAGTGTATAAATAGAGTAGATAGTTTTATGGCAAACACTCCCTGCCCAGGACAGACACACCGCACTGTGACACTAAAGTTTATTGCAGCAAGTGAAGCTATTTGATGGAAAAGTGCTGTGCAGTGATGGATAAAATGGCCACCAATTTGAACATCAGTTAAGGTTCACCACATCACATTATTCATGACACATTTAAGTTTCACAAAGTGTCTGCAAGATGGGTGCCATCACAACTCACTCAAGACTTTCACATTTGGTTTACATACCAGACCTTACCCTAGGTGATTACCACATGTTTGGACCATTCAAAGAGGCATCGAAAGGAAAGAAATGCTATTTGGCACTAAGCAATGCACAAGTGGTTGCAAACATGACCACAACATTTTTATTCAGAGTTATCCATGCACTTCCTTTGCGCTGGGTGATATGTATTAAATGTCATAGAGACTAGGTCAAAAAAATGATACATTCTGTTTGAAGCAGAAACCACAGGTTTCCAATAGAAGAATGAAAGAAAGTAATGATAAAACCATATAAATTATTAATAAGCAATTGGGAATATATAATATAAGAAATAAAGTCAAAAGGAATATTGTAATAGGAATAATGTGTAAATGAAATAAATATAGGGAAAAAGTTACCTTAAGTTAGAATGGGCAGACGAGGCCGGATACGTAAACAATAGGACATTAGAAGCCCAAAATTCCTTTCTCCAGCATGAAGCCAGAAACAATAACGAGGTTTAAGGAAAATATGTAGAGGCAGGATGCAGTGTCCTTATGATGCCAAGGGGTCATACAACTTTAGGAGGTGGACTCGTGACTGCTGCACAGTTGAAGGTGAATGGAAATGACCAATAAGGTAAAATCATAGAAATAAACTCCCCCAATAAAACGTAGCATAAACCACGTGATAGGCGTGAAATAGAGAACAAATAGAAAAAGGGTGGAGATAGACAAAACAGCTCTAGGAAGAAGCGGAGAGTAGGGCGAGGTGAGAAGCATCACTTGGTTGGTTACAACAAAAGGGACAAGACGTGTTAGTTTAATATCTGATGGCGAGGTAATAGTGGAGTTAGATTTCAAATGTGGTGGGATTAAGTATTCTCGAAGAGACAAGGTGACACAACAAAAGTGATAGCAATTGAGAAAAGCAGAGTAATCTGACAAGTAAGATCTGTGGGAATAAACAATCCACAGGAAATTGAAATAGGACTTTTCATTGACTGGTGATAACTGCTGGATCCCGAGAGAGTACTCCTGCTCACTGACATGCAATCCTTAACCATCCTGCCATACCACACCAAAAAGGCCTCCCCAAGAGAAATCCCACACCATGTTCTGCTTTTGTTCAATAAATTAAACTGAAAAATAATATTTAAAGATTTTCATTTTATTTCCCTGTGTGTGCACGCTTGTAAAGATGTAACCAATGTTGGATTGAACTTGTATAAATATTTATTTATGTATACACATTTAGGAGTCAACAATACTCTTTTGTAAATGTTTCTGCAATGGAGGAGACTCAATGACAATAAAATTTTATATTAAATTTGAGTTTGTGGCTGAAAAAATAGTTGTATTTTTGCCTTAAAGGTAGTCAGTAATACAAAATATTAAGATGTAGCTTTAAGTGCAGTTGACCATGCAACATTCTCTAAGTTCATTAACCAATATATTCATTGTTCAAATATGTATGCAAGGGAGGGGAAGTATTATTCCTAGCACATTCTTTAAAAGGGGAACACCATCAAAACAGTAAGAAACATCATTAAATGTACCTGACATGTGCTTTACTGTTCCACATCAATGCAGATGGCATTCTGCAGAGCCTTGGTTAATATGCATGGCCAACCTAATAGGAATTTTCTTGGCACTCTGAAATATGTTTCTTAATTTCAAGCACATAGATTGCTTTTGTTAATTAAAACTACAATAACCACACAGCTTCATTGGAAATGATATATATGGCTGTGCACTGATTTCAATTGGAGGGTTGTGTACACCGTACGTTGTCACAATACTCGACACACGGAGTTCACGCAAACACAATGCCAAAGGAAAGGTTACGAACGTACACATGTTTACAAAAGTATATATTTGAGTATGGGGAACATGTTTTCTGTTTTTTCATGAAAACCTTTATTGTAAACCTTGCAATAAAACAATTGCTCATAGTAAACCAAGTAATGTGCTACGACATGTCAGTACAGCTACACATAAGCGTTGTGTTGCAAAATAGGAGAATTCATTGCTACAACAAGACGTGCTTCCATTAAATCAAACATTTAATGAGGAGCTATGCGCAGCATTTGCCGATATTCCTTTACATAAACTACAGGATACAAAGTTGTGGGCGTTTTTAGAAAAGTACACTGACAAACGAATTCCACATCCTACGACTTTATGTAAGTACTATGTAAAAAAATGTTATGGTAAGTGGATTGATGGTATAAGAGTGAACCTAAATAACTGCAACATATGGGTTTCAATGAATGAAACAATGGATGTCATTGGGCGATTTGTGGTGAATGTGATTGTTGGAGCACTGGATGCAGAAGACCCCACTGGAACATATCTTCTAACAAGTGACATAGTCAGTGTTGAAAATTATTCTACTATAAGTGCAGTATTTGACAATGCCAGGAAAATACTTTGGCCATCAGGTGTGAAACATGATAGAGTATGACTGCAATAGCATACCCTGGCACCTGTATAGCCATTTGGACACTACCATGCCGTGTCAGTGACCTATAACCCTTATTGCTGTAACCTGACCCTTCCTATTCTATACGATATCCGCACTTTTCCACCTCGATGTCGCAGCCCTAGTGATCACTATTAAACACTCAATTGCATAAATAAACCTTATTCAGCAATATCAACCTTAATTTTAAAAGTTTTGTGACATTCTAAGCTGAAATTTGTAAAATTTCTGATAGCTGTGCAAGCATTTTCATATCTTTGGATTTTGTTCTATTTTTTCTCCAATTTCATACATTTAATTTTGGTTTCTTATCAAGAATAGATCACATTTCCATAAATTTATTCACAAGATCACAAAGCATTTCTTTAAGAGGTGCACAAAAAGCAGGGAATCTGTCTTAATTGCTATCCCACTTCTGTACAAGAATTAGTTGACACATAGGAATCATACATGAAGATTCTATGTGCTCTGTGTGGAAAGGGAACAGAAACAACTGGTAACAGTGTAATGCAGGACAAAAAAATTCTCCAAAATATGGCCACACAGCCGAATGCTATGTACAATATGTTACATGCAAACATACGGATAGGAGGAATAGCTGTTTAAATTGGTAGGTGAATAGCACTATTCCTCTGCCACGCCCCCATTTTAAAGCCCTATCAGTTATAGCAAGACTTGACTGGTGACATGAGCTTACCCTTTGTGTTGTAATGGTGGAGGTAAACCAGAGGCCAAGATACTTTTAAATCCATTGGAAAATATAATTCGGAACAGTGGCGGCTCGTGGAATAAAAATGTGGGTGTTCACAAGACCTACATAATGTTTGTTTCCCATTCCTTCTCTCCAGTCGCCAATACCAAATCTGAGTTTTGATATCAAACCAATTAGAGATGCACACAGGCAGGTGGTGGTGCTGACAATCATTCCACTAAGATTAAATTGTTTCCTAACCTCTCCCCTTGTACTGTTTGCCTTGGTCATGAACTTTGTTCATAGGTCATTGCCTGGGAATCGGACTTGCATATAAACGAATAGAGGATTGGCACCTCAGAACAGGAAACACAATGGAAACACAAATACTGAAAAGGTTCCATTATATAAGAAAACATCTATTAGGCACCAAAAGCATTGGTACCTTTCCATGCACTGAACCGTAATGTTTTAACCCTACTTTGATACTTTGTAGTCAGCAGTGAGGATGTACCTTAATTATTAAATGATATGCAGTGCACATTTCATGAACATTTATCAGATTCTGTATGATCTTTTATGATTGTTTCAGCCTTCTAGAAGGTAAAAAGGAGGTCACTATGACGGAAGTGGAAAATTCTTTTGGAGGAAACATATGTCGCTGCACAGGGTATCGGCCAATACTTGATGCATTTAAGTCCTTAACTGTTGATGCTACACATGATTTGAAGAAGAAAGTTATGGATATAGAGGTAATGTGATAAATATCAAAATACTTAATTTAACTGAATGTCCAAACTTGAAAACTAATTCTTAGGCTAAAAGAGAAAATGATGAAAACCGACACAAATCCAATGCAGAATAACTCACCATATTGGAGTCAACACAGGTACCCTATAAATAGGAGGCCTTTGCCCTTGATGGGGCATAATAGGCTATCTCTCATGGCATTACATAGCAAAGGCATCATCAGGATACAGGTGATGATTGAGAAAATAGCAACCATTATCAAATGTTGACTATTTTACATCTTTATATATATATATATATATATATATATATATATATATAATTACAGTCACCGCAATGGAGATCTTCACATTTTAAATGCAAGGAAGATCTTAACATACACAATGCGCTCAGTCTGTTCTTCTCCCACCATTATTAAAAATGGTGGGCGGAGCTGCATATCAAGTGATTCTCGAGTGCACAGCAACAACTTTCTTTCATTAGCAGCCCAGGTCTCAGTCTGCCTCTGGTATTTGCATACAGCAAGTTGTTTATTGTGCATTGTTGTCATCCAATTTTTGATCTCAGTGCTGTTTTTGAAGTTGTGTATTTCTGCATCGAATACACAAAATAGAATGCAAGAAGCTCACTTGTGAGGAGAGGACTCGTGCTTTAACTCTGTTAGAGGTAGGTACCTCTTGTTATTCGTAAAGATTTCAAGACAAGCCATTTACGACCTAAAAAGTGCAGCAGCACCTTTGCCATGTGGCACCACACCAACTTGAAAAACAGGCTCAGGTGGTAAAAAAGAAAGACTTTTCCAAGGACTGATGACCTTCTAAAACGTGAAGTGATAGCTAATCCATGGATTACAGCAGTAGGTTTAAAAGAGAATCATCCAGAACTGCTCAAAAGTGTTGCAATCCGGACTATTCAGCATCAGCTTCAAAAAGACTTAGGTTTACCAATTCGGTGTGCTGCCAAGAAGCCTCTTCTAACAGAAGCTATGATGAAGAAAAGAGTACATTTCTGCAAAACATATCAGCACTGGACATCAGAGGATTGGTGAAAAGTAACGTTTTCTGATGAAAGCACTTTCAAATTGGTCAGAGGAAAGTCCAAAAGGTGAGAAGGCCAAAAAAATATGTCACGGTATGATCCAAAGTTTACGGTCAAAACTGTTAAACATCCAGAAAGTGTGATGGTATAGAGTGCCTTTAGTAGTAATTGTGGTACTTTCTTCCTAAAATGCAACAATGAAGAGAAGTAACTACTCAAAGTATAAACTTGAAAGAAGCGTAGGGACAGTGAAGCACAAATTAGTACAAAATTGAATCGAGAATATATTGACACATTGCTTCACTCACACTGTTTATTCACAGGACATGTTTCAAGAGCTCTTGCTCCTATCCTCAGCTGATACTCGATTAGTGTAAGTTGTAGTGGTTTCTTCTTTCTCCGTATTGTCAATAGATGGCGTGATGTACTTGTCAAAGATGTCCGGTGGTGGAGTTTCAAAATTCATGACTCTATGACGATTTTTGTTAATGAAGATTTTTTCCCATACGGAAAGGTCTATGGGGTGATTAACGTATTTTATTAGAGATGTTTCCAAATTGATGTCATGTCTAGTATTCAAAAAATGAAAAGCCACTGCTGATTTTTCTGTTTCACCATTTTTAATGTTTCTCATATGTTCTTTAGTTCTGATGTTAATATTTCTTTTTGTTTTTCCTATATAAATTTTAGGGCAAGTTTCACATTTGATCTCATAGATTCCTGGTTTTTCTTTGGTAGTGATTGAATTTTTGGGAGGGCCTTTTAACAAATTTCTGATATTTAACCTATTTTGAGGTGCAAGAGTTATGTTGTGTTTTGAGAAGATTTTTTGGAATTTGTTATAGGCTGATGGGTGGAAGGTGAATTTTTTAAAAAGTGTTTTCTCTTTTTCTCCTGTAGGTTCTAGGGTGGTGGTTTCTTTTATTTTCTTAGCTTTGTTGAGTCTGTTAACAGTTTTGTCTACTAAATTTGTGTTGAAACCGTTGGATTGGTTTACACATAAAAAAAGTAGCTATATCCAACGGTTTCAACCCAAATTTAGTAGACAAAACTGTTAACAGACTCAACAAAGCTAAGAAAATAAAAGAAACCACCACCCTAGAACCTACAGGAGAAAAAGAGAAAATACTTTTTAAAAAATTCACCTTCCACCCATCAGCCTATAAGAAATTCCAAAAAATCTTCTCAAAACACAACGTAACTCTTGCACCTCAAAATAGGTTTAATATCAGAAATTTGTTAAAAGGCCCTCCCAAAAATTCAATCACTACCAAAGAAAAACCAGGAATCTATGAGATCAAATGTGAAACTTGCCCTAAAATTTATATAGGAAAAACAAAAAGAAATATTAACATCAGAACTAAAGAACATATGAGAAATATTAAAAATGGTGAAACAGAAAAATCAGCAGTGGCTTTTCATTTTTTGAATACTAGACATGACATCAATTTGGAAACATCTCTAATAAAATACGTTAATCACCCCATAGACCTTTCCGTATGGGAAAAAATCTTCATTAACAAAAATCGTCATAGAGTCATGAATTTTGAAACTCCACCACCGGACATCTTTGACAAGTACATCACGCCATCTATTGACAATACGGAGAAAGAAGAAACCACTACAACTTGCACTAGTCGAGTATCAGCTGAGGATAGGAGCAAGAGCTCTTGAAACATGTCCTGTGAATAAACAGTGTGAGTGAAGCAATGTGTCAATATATTCTCGATTCAATTTTGTAGAAGTAACTATTTAGAAGTGTTGCAACAGCATTTGGCCACATTTTGGACAATTCATTAGTGTCAGTTCTTTATGCATGATGGTGCCCCTGCTCACAGAAAAAAGATGGTTCAGTAGTTCCTAAAAGACAATAATATACCTGTACTTGACTGGCCTGGTAACTCTCCTGACCTAAATTCAATAGAAAATGCTTGAGATCAAAGGAAAAATAAAATTGAAGAGCTGCAACCATCAAATATTAAGGAGCTGCATGAGGCGTTGAAGTTATAGGTGGAAATGGGCAAAAAATATTATGAAAATCTAGCAGATTCGGTGCCCAGGAGACTCATGAAGGTGATGCAAGTTAAGGGAAATATGACCAAGCACTAATTGTACTGAGAATTTCAAAATAAAACCGTGTAAAGCCAGCTTGTTGTTTTTATTACCATGTAAAGATTTCCATTGCGGCCACTGTATAATATCCATTTTTTATCCATCTCTTAGCACTCGTCAATTTGTTAATCTTCAACCACAAAATTGTGGAGGCTATCCTTGCTTATACCATCAAGCCGAAGCAGAGAACTCCACAAATCACAGCAAATCATGTAGTGCATAAGTTAGAAAGCAAGAAATGCTAATTGCAGTTGAATAGGGGATTGGTTGCTATTTATAATATGTTGCATCTGTAACTACTCCTGACATTAAATTCTCCCTTTGACTTGTATATTTCCCGGTAGACCACTAGGGGCTCTCACAGGACAGCACGTTGACCATTGTAGCTCAATGGGTTAGAGCGACTGGATGGAAACTAGGAGATCCATGGTTCAAATCCCGGCCATGGCATTCAATTTCTCATGTTGACTCTATCAAAACCCTTAGCTTATATACGGCTAGTGTGAAGAAATGATTAATTTCCATCAATTGACTACAATGTCCATTAGTTAACAACAGCTGATGTTAGGATGATCCTTACAAAACGTGTTCTAGATAAATACTAGCAATAAATGGAGCATTGAATATTAGTTCGACTCAAAATTATATTAACTTTGTGCTTCATTGTATCATAGTCCTTACACATTGGAATAAAGTTTTTACAATTGATACAGTTTTGTGCATGAGTGTGTGTGCGTGTGTGTGTTTATTATTCTTCAAATTTTAAGTATTTTTGCTATATAAGCAAGGTGTGTTTCTCATATAAGAACTTCAATCTACAGGTTTGAGTGCTAACATACTCTTATTTTTTGTTTTGGTTTGTTCGTTCCTTAAACATCTTATATATTTACACTTGAGTGAAGTTTTATTGCCTTAAGCAGATAAGCAATAAGACATAAGTATGAAATAAATTATACAAATAAATGCATGTTTATGTTGCAGGAACTGACCAAAATCAAGACTTGTCCCAAAAGTGGAAAACGGTGTAATAGAAAGTGTGAAACTATTTCAACTGCGCTTCCGCCCTCTGTTAGCTTGAAGGAAGCCGAGTGGTATAATCCAACATCAGTACCAGAATTATTCAATATATTTGACAAAATTGGACATAAATCATATATGCTTGTTGGTGGCAACACAGGACATGGTGAGCAATATTACAGTAAATTATGTACAGGTAGACCGCAAACAAACTGCAGTTGCTGTGCGCATGCGCAAGCAGAGCTTTCTACCCTCCTAACTGTCCAACCATCAGGTGACTCCCACCCCTCCCTTCCTGCATGCAACAGAGCACAAACCTCTGTATGTATTTTAATGCTGTTTTGATTTTCAAAGCGTATTAAAAACATCCAGAAAAATTAATTGTCAGTCTTCAAAGTCTTCTTGCATTACTGGGAGGCCCCTCAGAGGTCAGGCTCATGAAATAGTGTATAATGTTGCCCAGTATTTCAAGAACATGAAAGAAAGGTTTAACATACAAAATGTTAATGTACTGTCAATGATGAGTGAAGCAACTGGTGTTTCAGCAAGAACTGTAGATAACATTTTAAAAGAGGGGAAAGACGTCCATTGCAAAGGGTACACTGAATTTCTCCAATGCAGATGGAAAATCAGAGCTAAAGAAATCTAGAATTGAAGTGAATTCATTTACCGATTCTGCTTTTTGTCAGAAAATGCATGCATTTTATACTGTGCACAAAGAGGTGCCAAGAATAGCCAGTCTAAAAGACGATAGAATCCTTGATTGTGGAAGGGAGTTCTTGCGAAGAGAGCTTAAACAACTGGGGTTCAAATGGAGTTGTTACCAGATTTTGGTAGAACGGCCGGATATGGCTGTTTGGCGAACTCAGTATTTAAATGACATCAGGAAGTACAGGGCAGAGGGATGGAATGTTGTATATATTGATGAAACAGACATCCAACAATCGCATTCAGTAAGCAAGTGCTGGCAGTTAGAGGAAGAACTTGGAGTTACAGTCAATATTGGAATGGGGCAGAAATTAATTATTGTTCATGTTGGAGGTGAGGACAGATTTGTTGAGGGTGCACTGTTAATTTTTAGAGGTGGACAAACTTCAGGAGACTATCACAAATCCATGAATTTTGAAAACTTCGAAAATGGTTGGAAACACACACGCTGGATGGAGGACCTCAGTATCGATTTTGATCCTGCAATGTCAAAAGCAAAATTGTTGGAAATTACCAACAGTAAGCCTCGTGAGAAGCAATTTGCCATTGACAACATTATTTATGAACATGGTCACATTCCATTGCGCCTTCCACCCTATCACCCTGACTTAAACCCCATTGAAATGGGAAAAGTTGCATGCCAACAAATTGGCGGGAGCTTGAAGCAGAAAGAAGAATTGTGCCGACAATTGTTTTTGGAGTACTCTGTTGTACAATGGGTTAAGTGTTGTGACAGTGTAAAGTTAACAGAAAGTAATTACCTCGGACATGACTTCACAATTGATCAAGAAATAGATAGAATCATAGTTTCTTTAAACCCTGAGGAACAAAGCAGTGATTCAGAAGAAAATGCAGAGAGTGAATGTAACAGTGAATATGAAAGCGAGTGAAACAGAGGATCGTGCAGCCCGTGCGATGGAGAAGAAGCAACTGAAAATGATAGTAGAGGGGGAAAGCTAGAGGACTCCAGTGTTGGTAAGCCACGCCTCCAACAGCATTTTGTATACGGTCTAGTTATACTTAGATTATATAGGATATATATTGTAAATACTGTAAATAGAAATGATTGATGAAGCCAGTAACTTGTAAGATTTGATGGTGGATAAATTCTGATTCTGATAGTTCTGTTAAATATAAACTGTATGCAAACAAACAAGTTTTACAATAGATTAGGTTAGGTTAGGTTAGGTTAGGTTAGGTTAGAGTTCTGATAAGGCATCTATTTCATTTGCTTGATAGTAAATTCTCTTCTCCAAAAAGTGAGATCCCCAGTCATATATCTATTTTTTTTAAGAGGCCAGCAGTAAAGTTTTCTTGAATGTGAATCTCCATGTACATTTGAGTTCTTAGAAGACAGAATTTACTATGCCCGATTTCACCAACAGATGTTAAGACTTAACACGAGTTTAGCAATAGTTAAAACAGAAATTGCATTTCGCCAACAAGTGTTAGCTTAACAGTCATGTTAAATCTCTTGTTAAACTAACTAGCCAAATTTCTGTTGTTAATCCTTAACAAATGTAAATTTGTTAAGGAATGTTAAGAAATGTAGTAAATTTTTAATACTAGATATATTTATTTTGAGGAACTAAAGTTATACCAACTTCTTCAAAAAAATGTTTGAAAATGGAAATTAATTGTTCTTTTACACTGGCCGTGTCTAGGACACACTAATCCTTGCTGTGGCATTGAATTTTTCAGTCTGACTCTACCTTTCCATACTTTAGCCTACGCACAGCCAGTGTGAAAGAAAAATTAATTTCCAGAACTTTTAAGTTGACAACATTAACAAAAATATAATGGGCTTTAGCTGTTATGTTATTTTGTTGAATAATGAAAAAATGTTTCAAAACATTCATTCACAAAAAAGACTATTTTTAAACCAACAAGTTAATGTAAAACTATTAATAAATTTATTCCGACAATTATACACTCTTGCAGTGTATTAAAATGTAAATATGGTATAATGCACAGTTATTTCATGTGAAGCTAAAGGTATTTTATTGAATCCTGTTTTATTTTTCAAGAAAATAATGTAGGTTTAAAAAATGCATAAAAAGTGAGCCTCAAGAGCAGTTCATTAAAGTACCTGTAGTAGTACTGAATTTTTCTAGTCTATTTCAACTATCTAATTTAATATAATTTTGAGTCAAACTAGTACTCAATGCTCCACTTATTGCTAGTATTTACCTAGAAGGTGTTTCGTTAGGATCTTCCTAACATCATCAGCTGTTGTCGACTAATAGATGTTGGTTTGGTGAACTTGGAGATGATATGTGTGTCTCTGTCGGTATCTTGATGAAATTGAAGTTTGGGTTTTCTTCAAAGCTAGTGTCGAAATTGAAAAATTTTCTTTCATACTTCTTTATGAAGGTATTTTCCCATGTGGTTAATGCAGCTGGACCTTGGACACCTTTTAATAAGTGGATTTCTCATTCTGTATCATGATTCTCCTTCCAAAAATGGTACGCTACCGCCGATTTGATGTTCCTAAAATGCTCTTTAAACCTAATGTTCAAGTTCCTTTTTGTTATTCCAATGTAAACGTCACACCCTTTGCAGTTTATCCGGTATACACCTGATTTTTTATCTGTTGGTATCTCCTTTGTATTTGTTCTGTGGGGCCAAAATAATATTGTGCTCTTTGAAGACTTTTTGGAAAAGGTGTGTAGCTCTGGGATGATACGTAAATTTTCTGTATGAAGTTTCATTGCTGATTGCGGAAAGAGTAGTTACTTGTTTGCATCTTTGTTGTCTTTTGAATTTATCAATTTTCTTTTTGGCCAATTCAGCACTGAATCCATTGCATTCTGCAATGTGAATGATGTTATTGTACTCTTTGATATATTCCATCTTGTTCAAAGGTACATTAACCAGCCTGTAAGTTAAACTGTTGATAACAGCATGCTTGTGTTGCCTTGGGTTATATCCATCTGCTTTTATGAACATGCACATGAGCTTTCTGGAAACCCATATCACAAAGGCATTCCCACTAATTTTCAAACATTGGTTTAGATATTTGGATGACATTTGGTCAATAGTAAATGAGAAACAAGTGGATAATGCATTAAAACTACTCAATTTACAAAATCCTGCAATAAAATTTTCCATAGAACAAGAGACAAACAATGAAATCCCTTTCTTAGATTTGAAACTTACCAGAAAACATACAAAACCTGAATTTGGCATACATAGGAAGGAAACACACAGAAAATTTCATAAAATCAGATGGATATAACCCAAGACAACACAAGCATGCTATTATCAACAGTTTAACTTACAAGCTTGTTAATGTACCTTTAAACAAGATGGAATATATCCAAGAGTACAATAATATAATTCACATTGCAGAATACAATGGATTCAGTGCTAAATTACTCAAAGAAAATTGATTAATTCAAAAGACAACAAAGATGCAAACAATTTATTATTCTTTACCCCTTCAGCAAAGAAACTTCATATAGAAAATTTACATATCATCCCAGAGCTGCACACCTTATCCAAAAAGTCTTCAAAGAGCACAATATTACTTTGGCCCCACTGAACAAATTTAGTGTACAACACCTTTTGAAATCACATAATACAAAGGAGATACCCGCAGACAAAAAATCAGGTGTGTACCGGATAAACTGCAAAGGCTGTGACAACTTTTACATTGAAAAAACTAAAAGGAACTTGAACATTAGGCTTAAAGAGCATTTTAGGAACATCAGGAACAAAGAAATAGATAAATCGGCGGTAGCGTACCATTTTTGGAAGGAGAATCATGAAATAGAATGAGAAATCCACTTATTAAAAGGTGTCGAAGGTCCAGCTGCATTAACCACGTGGGGAAAAAATCTTCATAAAGAAATATGAAAGAAAATTGTTTAATTTCGACACTAGCTTTGAAGAAAACGCAAACTTCAAGTTCATCAAGATACCGACAGAGACGCACCTATCACCTCCAAGGAGTTCACCAAACCAACATCTATTAGTCAACAACAGCTGATGATGTTAGGAAGATCCTAACGAAATGCCTTCTAGGTAAATACTAGCTATAAGAGGAGCATTGAGTACTAGTTCGACTCAAAATTATATTAACTTTGTGCTCCATTGTATCATAGCCCTTACACATTGGAATATCTAATTTAAGTCTACATATGGCCAAGTAAAAGAACAATTATCAATTCAAAATGTATATTGATGTGCACTTCTTACGTTGCAGGAGTATATCGGGTAATACCACCACAAGTATACATAAACATTGGTAATGTACCTGAATTAAAGGTGGTGTCTATGGAACCAACTCTCACTCTTGGAGGTAACATCAGTTTGACTGAAGCAATGGAGCTATTCTACAAACTTTCAAAAGAAGAATCAAATTATGCCTACTTGAAATCACTAGCAGATCACATAGATCTCATTGCAAATGTCCCTGTTCGAAATGTAAGTTGATAATCTTTACTGTATTGTACATACTTCAGACTGAAGCTTCTAGGCTGTTAGTATTAGCTGTTCTAATATGCACTATGTTTTGATATTTTAAAATGAAATGATTCTAGATTATTCATGAATTTGTTTCTAATCTTAATACATTTTGGATGTCCTTGAACTTTGGTCCGAATGTTTCATCTTGAACGCTGCAATACATTGCCTAAGTTTAGATTTTGTCATTTGACATACTTGTATCATGTCCATCTTTGAAATTTTCCTTTATTTATAGTCTTTATCTTGTACTTCCATTAGTTCTATATTCCTTCTATTTTTTACTTGGCTGTATTTCCTTCTCTTTATTCTTGTCTTCACTTCTTACTACCCTTTTCTTTGTTTCCTACTATTGGCTATGTTCACTGCCTTTTAATTTGGCACCCCCAGGGGCCTACTTCGGTAGGTACAGGTTTGGCGCACCCGGGGTCCCGAGCCAACAGTCTCCCTCGTGTGGGCTCCTCTTCGTGGTTGAGGGAGACGGTCAACAGGCCCACCCATGTGTAGGCCGTGCGTGGCGACCCGTGGAGAAGGTTTTTAGATTCTTGTCTAGTTTAGAGTTTAGGATTTAGTGAACGAAATTTTTAGTAGGTTATGATTGATGTTTTTTATCTGGCTTTTGCCATGACAAGTATTTTAAAGGGCGCTGATGACCACTGTAGTTGAGCGTCCTTATATATATATTTGGCATATTTTCATCTTTTTCCCCATGTTCCCCATTTTCCCTAGTGCTTCCTTACTTCCTTTCCACTTTTAACCCGTAACCAGTATGGTGCAGTTTTTACAACACAAATAGTATGGTGGGGTCAGGAGGACCCCATTTCATTTTTGACAGTTATGGATGATAAGGGATTTTTGTTTTGTTTTGTTTTGTAATTTACGTCCTCCAACGTTGTCATATTGGACAATGAATGAAATGGGTGAAATGATGCTCAAATGAGCCCAGGATCCATAAAGCTTAGTTACCCAACATTCGTCTTTCAAGATAAGGGAAAACACTGGAAAAAACCTCACCCAGGTAAATCGCCCTGACAGAGATTCAAACTTGGGACCTCTTTAACGTGAAGTAGACATACTACTATCTACGCTACTGAGGCAGGCAATGATGATGAGGGATGATAAATCGTAATAAAGTAAACATAAATGTAATATTCAGTTATATTTAATTTCAGTTATATTTAATTTCAGTTATATTAATTAGGCATAAACTACATTGTAAGCCTCTGCGTGCATGTCTACAGGATCTTTTTTACCATATATTTCATTTCATTCATTTATTTACTGCCCATAGATTAACAAAAGTATTGAGCATTTTTTAACACATTGCTTAAATTTAACAGCATTGTCCTCTCTTTTAACATAGGTTGGAAGTCTATTGTACATTTGTAATCCTATTACATATGGATCTTTATTTACAGATTTTACATTATAACTACTATAGTGCAAGTCAGATTTACATCTAGTATCATAATTGTGTACTTCACTATTTAATTTTGTTTTCTTTTCGGGTTTATTAAATTAATAACTTCATATATGTAAAAACTTCTCTGCATGATTCATGCATCCCCATTTTAAACATTGTTCTAATATATTTCTTTTGTAGTACTAGAATCCTCTGAATATGAGAATTATTACCACCACCCCATAACTCAATACCGTATTGGATATGAGAATAAATTATTCCATAATATAGCGTTTTTAGTACATCTACATTACAAGTTTTTGCAAACGCTCTGATTAGGTACAAACCTTTACTTATTTTTTTTACAGAGGTCATCAATATGATTATTCCATGATGTATGTTTATCAAGTTGCATTCCTAAAAAACTGTGAGTCAGATTCTTGTATTATAATGTTATCAAATTTAATATGAAACAATGAATCTTTTTTCTTACTATTTAGCTCAAATTTAATTAAATTTGTCTTGCCAGGATTATTATTGAGATTTAAAGATTTAAAAAATGTATTTATTCTTATTGATTCCTTAGTAGCTAATAATTGCAGGTCATGATCATTGTTTGCTTTACATATAATAGTAGTGTCATCTGCATAACGTATAGTTTTACAGTCAGGTGTAGAATACATATCTTTTAAATACAATACAAAGAATAGTGGTCCAAGCACAGAGCCTTGGGGTACTCCATATTTAACTATTCCGGCACTAGATTTAATTTTTCTTATTTGAATTCCTTGTTTAAAACTTACTTGTGTGTGTTGTACATGCCCTTTTAAATATGATGAAATTAGTCTATTGGCAACTCCCCTTATACCATACCTTTCTAGAATTAATAGTAATGTGTCATGTTGGATGCAGTCAAACGCCTTAGATAGATCAAAGAATATGCTTATTTTTCTTTTTCTTATTTAGATTGCTTAGCACATTGTGAACAAATTCTATAAGCGCTGTAGTTTTCATCCATAATAAATGTAAGATGGTGCATGGAATAGTTTCATCCTAATAGTGATGGATTAAAATTTCACTCTTTTCGGTTAATTATTTAATTAGTACTCCACTGTTAACAGCTTAAATGTATATACAGAATTCAAATTTGAACATTTAACTGTACTTCTTACATGGTAAAAGAAGGTGTATTGTGTTCTTACAGACTGGAACCATAGCTGGGAATCTGGCCCTGAAAAACCAGCATAGAGAATTTCCATCAGATGTTTTCCTCATTCTTGAAACTGTTGGAGCCACCTTGGACATAGGTGAGTTAAGTTATGATTTTTTCACATTGGCTGGATAACTGCTTAACTATGTGATTGTTTGTCTGTCATTCAGAACATTCTATTTAATTCCTAATGATACAAGTTAACAAAGAAAGCCCACATCCTGAAGATCTAATATGCAGGCAGCTTAGGCATCAAAGGACTGCTCCCTTCCATTTTATTCCATTCTACTAGATTTATTCATATAATTTTTATTTGATCTTAAAGAATCTAGCATTTGCATACTTTTTTTCTAGTTTCCTCTTTGTGAATTTGAGAATTTGAATTTGAATTTGAAAATTCTAACTTTGTTGCAAAGTTTGTCAGGGATGGTAATATCTTGCTATATTTACATTAGCATGCCAACCTAAGAAAACCAAGTACTAATCAGTGGTAACTTACGTTATACACAATGTTCATTTTTATTTCTTATTTCCTGCCCTCCGATTGAGCAAGAATGACGTCATAGTTGACTGGTGAGTCTATCTAGAAATCATAGTGCCCTCTACAGAGAAGAAGCGGTAATTTTTGTGGAACATTAAGCAAATTACAGTGCTCTCTGTGTGGTTGCTCTTGTAACTAATACAATTAGCTTCCCCTGAATATGAGCACAGACCACCGCATCTTCATGGTTGAATGCTACTTTCGTACTGGCATTAAAATTGGTGTGACATATAAATATAATTTAAACCACTGCATAGAGGAGTTTATGCAACACTGTACAGCATTCAGACAAGTCCCTCGGAGCGTAATGTTGTCAAAAGTGTCCATGTACCGTCAAATTGACATACTTTTGTTTGCAACATGAACATCTTACGTTTTATCAGTATACAGTATAAATGTTTTGTCATTCTCATGCTTAACTAAAATGTCTATTAATGTTGGTATCCTTATGTCTTTTAAAACCAATAGGTGCAACAAACATTTCCAAGATACAGGATCAGTTACTCGCAAAAAGATAGACATTGGATGCTATAAAGTGACTGGTCCCAATCTAGTAGTAGTAGTTTTATTCATCCGTTAAGTCAATACAATGACATTGGATACGTCAATACAAATATTTAGAACAATACAAATAATATAAGTATAAAAATAAAAAATAAGTTGCATCAAGTGTAATTAATAAGATCTAAGCATGAACTCATAAATATATATAGTTGCATGGCTCCACAACTACACAGCATTTAAAATGCATCACAAATATATACAATTATATGGCCAGCTACAGTGTATCTAGAAATTCACTTATATCATAATATGAATCACTTAATAAAATTTCTTTCAGCGATAGCTTGAAACACCTAATGGATTTTGTTTTTCAGATTGGCCGGTAGTTTATTATACAGAGTGACTGCTGAATATCTAACTCCTTTGGAATAAAGTGTAGTTCTATGTGTTATTGTTCTTAAGTCTGTTTTACCTCTGGTGTTATGATGATGTATTTGATTATTTGTGGTGAAATTTTCAAGGTTTTGTTTTGTATAACATAGCAAACAGTATATATACAGACTGGGCAGAGTCAAGATTTTCAACTCCTTAAAGAAGTTCCTGCAGGAGTCATATTTTTTTCCTGACATTAGGCATCTAACAATCCTTTTTTGTACTTTAAAAACCAAGTGACTGTCTTTACTATCCCCCCAAAACATAATGCCATACCTCATTAGACTTTCTGCATATGCAAAATATAAGGTTCTCATGTCACTTGCATACAACTCATTCTTTATTACTCTTAATGAGAAGTAGAATTTATTTAACTTTATTACTAGATATTTTATGTGTGCTTCCCAGTCTAAATGCTGATCTATCCATACTCCCAGAAAATTTGCTTCTGTCTTATAAGAAACACACGCACCATACAACTTGATGTCAGGTTTGCCAACATTTTTATTTTGTTTGTGACGAAATGATATTGCTGAAGATTTGTTTGTATTAATAATCAATTTGTTTTCAGCAAACCAAGTTTCAATTTTACTGGTTATGTGTTTTGCATTTTCATTTCCCTTTATTATAACATTTGTGTCGTCAGCAAACATAGTTACTCGAGTTGGATTTAAATAATTTGGGAAGTCGTTTATGAATATTAAAAAGAGGACGGGTCCTAGTATGGATCCCTGGGGAACTCCATATTTAATTTTTTTCATTTTTGAATAGTGATTACGTACGACATTCCGCTCATCGACATTTGTGATTTCCACCATTTGTTTCCGATTTTTTAAATATGATTGGAACCAATCCTATACTATTCCCCTTATCCCATAATAGTATAGCTTTTGTAACAGAATTTCATGATGAATCATGTCAAATGCCTTGGTTAAATCTATTAGTAAGCCTGTACAGTTATTATCATTGTCAATAGCCTCCAATATATGATCTGTAAACTCAAAAATTGCTGATGTTGTGGATTTTCCTTTACAGAACCCATTTTGTGCAGGGTTAACTACATTATGCTTCTCCAAAAACGAACTAAATCTTACTAGCATAGCTTTTTCTACAATTTTGGATAAGGCTGGTAAAATCGATATAGGCCTGTAGTTTTCAACTTTTTCTCTATCACCTTTTTTGAAAACTGGTTTTACTTTGGCAATTTTAAGTACATCTGGAAATTGTCCGGCTTCAAAAGATTTATTAATTAAATAACTTAGTAATAGTAGTAATAATGTTATGACAGAAATGCCAAAGCATACCTTCTTGCAATACAGACAGTGTTTAAGGGGAACAAAGAAAGGAAATTTAAGAAAACGGACACATAAGACTTACGTGCTAGAGATATTTTCTTGTTTAGACTTGGATAAAAGCTTTGTACATATTATAACACTGATTTATTTTGCATTCCTAGAACATGTTCAGCTAATTTTCTGGTTTGTAATGAAGTACATTGTGAGGAAACTGTGGATGATAGAAAAGAATTGAGATCAAACTGAAATATTTCTATTTCATGTGACAGGTTTACAATATGCATATTTGTCTACTATAACAGAAAAACAGATGTTCATTGTGAAATAAGTGTTAATGGACTTATCATTTTGTATATTCCTCAAGGTATACTTTTATGGCTGTATAATTAGCTTTGCATTGCATTGCAGTATATAGTTTTTATAAGCAGTTATCGTATCTACGCACCAGACGAAATTATGCATTACACGGGCAGACCCACCTCTCAAATAGTATATTTAACCTGCCGGTAGAGGGAGACCTCAAAGCTGCTGTCAACACATCAAATACGATCGAAAGTGGCTAGAGGAATCATATATAAAGTTGCTCCATCAGCGATGCTAATGAAGACGTCAAATTTTGCACAGTAAAATCACAGATAAAAATGAACACCGTGTATAAGTCCAGAAAAATTACAAATTGTTAACAAAGTGTGTGTAAATTTTATGACACCTAAACTAAGCAGAGAAAAATTAAAATGATTACTTCTTTTTTATTCAGTGAAAATCCTTATTAAATGAAAATCCTTATTAAATGAAAATCCTTCTTCAGATAGAGAGCATAAGTGATGGGATGTATTTTATATACTAAACTGAACTTATTTTTATTAATATGCATTCTTTTAGTTGTTGGGAGTTAAGTATTATTTACTGTATTGCTGGAATAAATCCCTTTTTGGAATACTCACAATTCATTACTTGGTCTGTATGATTCTTATATATGGCCTTATCTATGGTATGTGGATTTTTTCACAACACATCTGGGTGGTATATTACAAATTAGAGTACATCTAGAAGATACTCTCTATTAATGGTAAAATTTTAAATGTAGCAAATAGTGGTTAAAATAGTTTTGTTGCTCTGATACTACATGTACAAGGGCTGCTCAATAAATACTGAGACTGATTTTTTTTACACATGTCTATTACTGCAATTCAATGTTTACATGATCTTTTCCAAAGTACTCCCCTCCTACTTCAATGCACTTCTTATAACGTCTCTGCCAGTCCTTGAATACGTGCTGCAGACCATTCTTTGTCAAGTCCTTGAGAATCGCCTCACCTTTCTTGAGCACTACTTCGGAGTTCTCAAATCGAATACCCCTAAGCTTTGCCTTTAGTGATGGGAATAAAATAAAAGGTCACAGGATGCAAGTGATGAGACATGGCTGCATCATTATGATCCTGAAGAAAAACAAGCCAGCAGAGTGTGGAAATTGCCAGGTTCTCCAACACCAAAAAAGACAAAAGTTGTTCCATCTGCAGGGAAAGTGATGATCACATTTTTTGACTGTAATGGAATGATTTACCAGCATGCAGTTCCCCCTATTGTTACAGCAGCATACTACACGTCAGTTTTGCCTGCCTCGGTAGCGTAGATTGTAGCGTGTCCACCTCACGTTCAAGAGATCCTGAGTTCGAATCTTGGTTAGGACAAGTTACCTAGATAGGGTTTTTTCTGGGGTTTTCGATTATCCTGATAGCTGAATGTCAGGCAACTCTATACTCCATGGACCCTGGACTCATTTGAGCATCATTGCACCCATTTCATTCATCGTCCGATATGACTTAATGTTGGAGGACGTAAATTACGCACATGCACATGCAGACGCACATGCACATGCGCGCCAGTACTGGCTACACTGAGGAAGCACATTGCAAAGAAATGACCAGAGCTTTCTCGGACTGGGTGGCGACTTCTTCATGACAACGCATGGCCTCACGTCGTAAATCATGTCATGCAGTTTCTGGCTTGATTCAACATTACCTGTGTACCACATCCACCTTATAGCTCCGATCTTGTACCCTGTGACTTTTTTTTATTCTCATCACTAAAGCAAAGCTTAGGGGTATTCAATTTGAGAACTCTGAAGCAGTGGTCAAGAAAAGTAAGGCGATTCTCAAAGACCTGACAAAGAATGGTCTGCAGCACGTGTTCAAAGATTGGCAGAGACGCTATAAAAAGTGTATTGAAGTAGGAGGGGACTACTTTGAAAATAGATCACATAAACATTGAATTTCAGTAATAAACATCCATGAGAAAAATGTTCAGTGTCACTCTTTGTTGATCAACCCTCATACATTTATAAAAGGAATAATGCCCTGCTGTGTTTCATCATTACAAAGTTTTACAAACTTTGCATAATGTTGCATCTTAAGTAGCTTCTTTGTGCAAATAACAAACTAATTACTGCTTCTGTGACATTTAGTTTTGCAGTGTGAAATACAATTTTTAAGGAGAGTAGCTTCATTCCAAAAATTAATTTTTGTTCATCTAGACTTATGTTTTATTTGAAGTCTTTTTTATATGATTTGTTACTGTATTTGAGCTCTTAAATGTATATTCTTTAATTAGCCTAACTTATGTATTTCTTTCTTTTTAATTTTGACATTAATGTGTTTACTGTATATTACAGAGGAACGTGGAGATAAGGTTACAAAGCTCAGTTTGACAGCTTTCTTAGATATGGACATGACACACAAAGTTATCCGCAACATTTCACTACCTAAATTGGATGAAAGCTACTTTGTTAGATCATTTAAGGTGAGTAAAGTATGATATTACTACCTGAGTGATATGTAATATTTAGATTTGATTTGATTTGATTTATTGATTCATCCATTAAAACATGTACATGTTATAGGACACGTCAAATTAAAAACTAAGTACAATATTTATAATTAAGGTAGCTAACTAAATATTTACAAATTATTTACAAATTTAAAAATTCATCCACGCTGTAGAAGCTATTTGCTCTAAGGAAGTTTAATAACAATTTCTTAAATTGATGTTGTGATTCAATCTTTTTTATAGATTCAGGTAGCTTATTGTAAAGATGTAAGCCAGCATATGTGAAACTATTTTCATACATCTTTGTTTTGTGTGACTTCACAAATAAATTATTCTTTGTTCTAGTGTTGTGTATATGAATTTCAGAATTTGTTTTGAATAAACTTAGGCTTGCTTTCATATGTACAAGAGTTTCATATATGTATATACTTGGCAGTGGTAAGATACCTAATTTACTGAAGTATGGCTTACAACTAGTTGTGCTTGAGACATCTGCTATGATTCTAATTATTTTCTTTTGGTATCTGAATACTTTTATACTGTCTTTAGAATTTCCCCCAAAAATTATACTGTCACGCGAGCATCGGAACACCCTATAGAGTGGGCGACAGGAGACGGGTCGGCGTTCGCCCCGCCCCCTCGTTTGTCTTATAGCGTTAAGAAGGGATGGTTAGGAGAGGGATGTCGGGCCCCTGAGCAGTCTCTTTACCCTTCTCCTAGGTTCTGGAAACTCGGGACATTCAATCTAATCGAGAACCTTCTAGATCGGCAAGCGGACCCTATATAAGCAACACGTCGTGCAAGGGGGAGTCAGTCAGTCAGTTCTTGGTGTAAGAATGCAGTGCTAGTGTGCGACGAGAAGACTGTGTGAGAGCATCGGAAGATTGTACGTAATTACGAGTGCAAGTGAAATTGTAACGGACGAACTGGTGAATCGTAATTGTGTGCATTACGTAATTCTGTGTAATTGGCAAGAGTTTAACTGTAAGTCGGTGGAAATAAAGAACATTTTTGAGTGGTGTAATTGGACTTTTCATTTCACGAACCCACAAAGTCACACTGGTGTCAGGAAGCGGGAAGATAACATCACCGAACATTACAACCATGGACGCGGCATTGGAAAATTTTTTGGAGAAGATGATGGAAATAAAGGCCGAACTAATCTCGGAAATGAAGACGGCAAATGAAAACCTCGCTGCAAAAATAGAAGCGGCAAACAACAACCTCACCGCCAAGTTGAAACAAATGAAGACGGCCAACGACAACATCACCGAGAAGAGGGAAGAAATGAAGGCCGAATCAACAGCGAAGACGGAAACTGCTAACAACAACTTGGCCACGACAATGACCGCAAAGATGGCCGAACTGACAACGGAGATGAGGGAGGCGAACGAGGTTCTCGCCGCCAAGTTTGAGGAACGGTTGGCCGGCGTGAGGGATGACGTCACGAATCTGGGCAAGCGGATGGGTCAAGTAGACGACCGCCTTAATGATTTAGAGGAAAAGGCCGACAACATCGCAAAACCCCTCACCCGCCTGACGGAGGAACACCGGCCTTATGTGTGGACAGAGGACGCCGAAAACGCTTTCCAGCACCTAAAGGACACCCTGTGCAGTGCTCCAATTTTGGGTTTCCCACAACCGGGTGGCGCCTTCATTGTGGACACCGACGCTAGCGACCATTGCATTGGAGGTGTCCTATCGCAGATCCAGGACGGCCATGAGCGGGTGATAGCCTACCACAGCAAGACGCTATCCAAGGCAGAGAAGAACTACTGCGTCACCCGACGAGAATTATTGGCGGTAGTAAAGACCTTGGAGCACTTCCACAAGTACCTGTACGGTCAGCCACTCCACCTGAGAACTGACCATTCCGCCCTAACCTGGCTATTGAGCTTTAAGAACCTGGAAGGCCAGACAGCACGTTGGGTCCAGAGGCTGCAGGAGTACGACTTCACCTCGGAACATCGTAGAGGGAAGAGCCACGGTAACGCAGACGCCATGTCCCGAAGACCCTGTCCAGTAGAGTGCGGTCAGTGCACAAGAGTGGAAGAGAAGGAGCGTGCCGCAGCAGTCCGAGTAGTTGTGGCAGTGCCTGCGGACGGCTGGGATAGCGCAGGCCTGAGGAGGGAGCAGCTGGCGGACGCAGACTTGGGGCCACTCTTGAGGGAAGTGGAGGCAGGGACGAGACCAACCTGGGAGGACATCGCACCGAGGAGCGCCACCTACAGGTCGTACTGGGCCCAATGGGACTCGTTGAAGACCAGAGAGGGCGTGCTGTTCCGGGTATGGGAGTCACCCGATGGGAAGGCGCAGAGAGAACAGTTGGTACTTCCCCGGAGTAAGGTCCCGGAAGTCTTGGAGGAAGTGCACGCCGGTACTTCAGGAGGACACCTGGGAGCGAACCGAATGATTCACAAACTTCGGCAGCGCTACTTCTGGCTGAGACTCCGAGCAGATGCTGGTGGTACACCTGGACCGCCTGGCACGCTACGATGGTGCTGTTCGGGACGACCAGCTTTGAGGAGGGAGCAGTGTCACGCGAGCATCGGAACACCCTATAGAGTGGGCGACAGGAGACGGGTCGGCGTTCGCCCCGCCCCCTCGTTTGTCTTATAGCGTTAAGAAGGGATGGTTAGGAGAGGGATGTCGGGCCCCTGAGCCGTCTCTTTACCCTTCTCCTAGGTTCTGGAAACTCGGGACATTCAATCTAATCGAGAACCTTCTAGATCGGCAAGCGGACCCTATATAAGCAACACGTCGTGCAAGGGGGAGTCAGTCAGTCAGTTCTTGGTGTAAGAATGCAGTGCTAGTGTGCGACGAGAAGACTGTGTGAGAGCATCGGAAGATTGTACGTAATTACGAGTGCAAGTGAAATTGTAACGGACGAACTGGTGAATCGTAATTGTGTGCATTACGTAATTCTGTGTAATTGGCAAGAGCTTAACTGTAAGTCGGTGGAAATAAAGAACATTTTTGAGTGGTGTAATTGGACTTTTCATTTCACGAACCCACAAAGTCACAATACCATATGCCAACAAACTGTGTATATATGAAAAGTACACTATTCTCCGAACTTTCAAGCTTGACATGCCTGTAATCGCCCTCATTAAGAAACACATTTTACTAAGCTTTTTCGTCAATGCCTCTATGTTAGTTTCCCAATTTAAATTTTCATCTAGTATTAGTCCCAGAAATTTGATAGTTTGTACGTAATGTATTTGGTCTTGTCCCAGGATTAATTTTGGATACAATTGACTTCCACTCATTTTATTATGGAAGCTTAGGGCTGCTGTTTTCTCCTTACTCAGATATATTCTGCTTTATCCAAAATTACTAGTTTATTCACCTTATCTGCAAACCAATTATATGCACAGTGGCGTATATTATGGGCTATCAAGGCTATCACCGAAGCCCATATCTAAGTAAACTAGAAATTAATAAGCAATATTAATAATTGCAATACCAGCCAGTTTCCCCCATAAAGAATTAGTGCGTAGGGTGGAATATCTCTCGTTCTCTATCACTGAAGCAGAGCTTCGGTAGCTACTGTTGCAGCTTTCTCTATGGTAAGGGGCAGTGAGGGACGAGGGAAAGGAATGCAGGATTCAAGGCTTCGGAACCTTACATCGCTAGACTCATATGAACTTCTCTGAAATGTACCGTATGGACATGACTGGCTTTGGAATTCCGCATAGCATGTGGAGTTAAAGGCAAGAAGGAGAGTGTTTTCAATTATGTGATTGTTACAGTCCTCAGCAGCCATATTAGTATTGTTTATTTCATAGTTTACAGTATACCAAGACAGTTGCTAGCGCTAATTCTTCGAAATGGACGAAGAATGTGTAATTAAACAATCAGAGCAAAAACCATTCTTGCAGTTTAAATACGAGGATAAGTTAGTGATAATAAAACAGGGAAGGCCTACTCCAGCTCTTCCGCACTTGCAGTGTGAACAGAAGGAAAAAATAAGAACCCTTATAAAATGCATTTTAGTATAAGTAATTATGATAAGTATGAGTGGCTGTCTGGTTCATTCAAACTAAATAAACTTTATTGCTGGCCGTGCTTGTTGTTTGCAATTGAGGAAACACCCTGAAATACTACAGGTTTCGCAAATTTAGCTTATTTAATCACAGCTTTGGATAAACATAAAAGATCAACAACTTCGTTCAGAGGCCATGAAGAAAGTGATGAGTCATTAAATAAAGGCAGTTATATAGAATTGCTACAAGTTCTGGCTTTTTTATAGTTTCACAGTGCAGTTTGCCCGTAAAGAAAGATGGCTGGAATTCATGTATATATAAACAGGTATGGTGAAATTGCTAGTTTTACTTTTTTAATTGTTTTAACAGCTTTTTTCCAAAAACAATTGATTTAAATGCACTGTTTGTGAAACTAACATTTAATCAACAATCCCTTATTGTCTGGATCTGGTAGGCATAGTGATAGCCCAAGTCACAATTCCAGCATACGCCACTGGCACTAAAGCAATTTTAATGGCAAATACTACAGGCACAAATCAAGGTTATCTTTCGGCAATCCACTTTCATGTTTTTTGGCAAGTTTATTTAGGATTTTATTTGAAACACGCCTAAAAACAGCTTTCTCATGGATCAAAGTATAAACTTGAAAGAAGCATAGGGACAGTGAAGCACAAATTAGAAGTGAAGCACAAAATATCTATTCTTGATGTGTGTTTGGAGGAATTTAGTAACAGTGACGTCAAAATTAATATAAAAAAATTATTTGTGGTTGGTTTATTGACACTCGTCACTTACTTTTTCATATATTTATGAGAGACTAGTTTCAAAGGCCCTGGCCTCCATTTTCAATCTCTTCCCAACTGGCATCTGTTGTTATCTGCTCTCTCTGGTGGTGGAACTATGAACTTTTTTGTCAAATTATCTACTGGCGGGAAAATTAGAAAATCTAAACTAAAGAAAACCATTAAGGAAGCAACTACATTTATTAAAGAAAAAGAAAGCAACAGCATATTCAGTTCATTCACATATCATCCAAAAAAATTTAATAAATTTAAAAAGATATTCAAGGAACAAAATATCATCTTGGCACCTACTAATAGATACTCAATTTTAAAATTACTAAATTCAAAAACAAAAGATGAAATTCCTTCAGGTAACAAATCTGGAATATACCAAATAAATTGTAAGAATTGTGAAAAATGCTACATAGGTCAAACAAAAAGAAATTTAAAAACCAGAGTCAAAGAACACTTTAGAAACATCAGATTGAAACAAGAAGACAAGTCAGCAGTAGCATTTCATTTTTGGAATGAAAACCATGACATTGATCCAAATCCAAAATTATTAAAAGGAGTGATAAACCAAAATAGATTGACAACATGGGAGAACATATTCATCTGGAAAAATAAGGATCGCGTAATGAACTTTGAAATCCCGCCAGTAGATAATTTGACAAAAAAGTTCATAGTTCCACCACCAGAGAGAGCAGATAACAACAGATGCCAGTTGGGAAGAGATTGAAAATGGAGGCCAGGGCCTTTGAAACTATAAATAGTCTCTCATAAATATATGAAAAAGTAAGTGACGAGTGTCAATAAACCAACCACAAATAATTTTTTTATACAAAATATCTAATTAGTGCTTTCTCATGGATCTTCAAAAGTCTGTTGGACATATTTATAGTAGTTCCAAATATACATTTAGATGATACATTAAAACTGCTGTTTCTGAAGGAGAAAACTATAAAATTTACAATAGAAAAGGAAGCCAATTGACCACTCTTTCTTGGATGTAAATGTCCTCATAATTACAGAAAAATAAAATTTGGAATATACAGGAAGCCAGCCCAGTCTGAAAATTACATAACAAAATCACAGCTATAGCCTGGTTACACATAAACACATATTTAAGTCTTACACAGTGACTAGTCCACATAGCCATGAATAAAGTAGAAAATGACATGGACCAGAATGCTATTTTCACTTGACAGAAGAAAATGGATGCAACAAAAGTCTGGTATTCAAGAAGGTTAAAAAAAGCTAAACTAAAGAAAACCATTAAGGAAGCAAGCACATTCTCTATGAAGAAAGGAAGTGAAACATACTCAGGAGATTCATGTATCACCCAAAAACGTTTAATTAAAAAAATTGTTTTACTACCTTATAATTACTAGAGTTCCGTTAGCCCAGAAAGTTGGGGCAAGGGAATCGGGAGCACTAAACCTGAGAGAGGAGCCAGAGTTGAGGGGCCAGCCCATCACCTGGGATGAGAGTGAGAGAAGTGGATGATGGTATAAGAGTGAAATGAATAATAGGAAAGATGGATGATGGAGCAATTGAGGAGCTTTTTTTCAAAACTCAATAGATGCACAAAATGCATTTGAGAAAAATGTTTTTTTCTATTTATTGGCAATACTAATTGGTTAGATAAGCAAGTATATTAGTCATTCAATTCTTCTTCCTGAAACGGTCTCATTTAATGTGAAAAGAAACAAAAAGAATACTTTAACTAGTGCAAATTTGAGGTTTGAAAATGCAGAGTTTTTTCAAAAGCTGATAGATGCTGATTAACTTTTCTGCATGAGCGAGAAATTCACACATGAAGTTTTGTTATTTTTGTCATTTATTGTTTTTGTTACTTTTTATTTACGTATTTATTATTTTTTATTTATTTTCACCTTTTCATAATACATAACATACAATACAACAACATATTAATGTTCATAAGATTATATTATTAGGTATAAGCAGAGAAACTAAGTACTGCTACATTCAAAATAACGATATAATATTTTGTTTTATTTATATAACATACTGAATGCATACAAAGAAATTTCAAACAATATGAATATGTAAGCTTTAACAATTATTAGTATCTTCTAGTACATCTTTATAAAATTCTTTAGCTTTTTCTGGAATTTCAAAAAATTTAGCTAGATTTTGATGCTTCCTGGCTTTGAACCTGAGACGTGTGTCAGTTAGTGGTGTACGGAATGAAGGATTGAAGAAGTTGTAAAATATGTATTTATATTTTGAAAATGAGCAGACTGGTAGGTTTCTTAATCTTCTTTCGTTGCAAACGTTGGTCCACATTTTTCTGATATTAAGTTCTTCTCCTTGATTTTGCTTTTCCATAATGGCATTCTCTACATCTGTACTTCTTTATGTCTTGCTTTATAGTAGCAGAAATGCCTTTCTGTATTATTCCTGTTCTATCACCTCCTCTGGTTTCCTTTGGCGCATTCCCAGATAAGTAAAATTTTCTAGCCAGGAGAGATAATCTATCTTTTGACACCCCTGTGGTTCCTTGGAAGCTGGGAGCACATACTGACAATACTCGGCCAACATAAGTTCTCACACTATATTCAATGCCAACAGTCTGCTTTCTATTTGCAGCTTCTTTCTTCACTACTCTTCGATTAAGAGATGTAATACTCATATATTTCATAAGGAATTTATCTTGATCTATTTTATTTAGCACAGAAATATGATGGTGAAATACACTTATATCATTATAAGTCAAATCAGCTACATCAAAGAGCTTATGCCTTTTACTTTTAGGGTTTCGTGGAGTGCACTCGAGACCATGTGAACATGAAATTGCTGGAGTATGAGCTTTCCTTGACTTGCATTTTGATTTCCTTTCCTTGTTTTTACAATTCCTACCTCCCGCACATTCTACACCTGATGCAGTTTCACAATCTGAGCTCCTGTCCATCGTGCCTGGTACTGTGCAATGTCTCAACTAAGAATAAAAATGCCATGTAAGTATAAGAAAGCTTTCAGAAATGAATGTGAAATAAAAGTGCACAACCTGAGTTCGCAGTTATTGCCAATGGTGCAACAGTGTACAAAGCTTTCAGAAATGAATATGAAATACAATACAAAGCTTGCAGGAATGACTGAATTCCAAGAATTGCAACAGTGAGATGGCAGTCTATGCCAAAATGCATTTCTTGTAATTGAGGTTGCTACATGCTGGATCATAGTCATAAAATAGCATCTATCGACTTTTGTTTCAAATGAGCAAGTGCATCTATCGAGTTTTTGAGAAACTGCTAATATTCCCTATCTTCTACACAGGACATGAATCAAATTTTGCAAAATCTGACTTCACAGAACAATGCAGAAGGTGAAGTTTATGCCGATGCTATATATAACTCAATTTTGCATGTGTCAAGTTTTGAAAAACCACTCCTCAATTGGTGGAAAGATGGTGGGGGACACCAGAGGACTCAGAGAAAACTCGCCCCAGTGCCATGCTGTGTACCACAAATCTCACTTTGTAGTCACCTGAGAAAAATATCTTTAAAGAATAAAATATCATCTTGGCAGCTACAAATAGATACTCAGTATTGAAATGGTTAAATAAAAAAAAAAAAAAAATTCTATCAATTAATAGATCAATACAGAAAATAAATTGTATGTCAAACTTACAGCAATCCAAAATAAAGCTAAAATCCAGAGCCAAAGAACATTTTAGAAATGTCATATTGAAACAGGAAGACAGGTCAGCAGTAGCATTTCACTTTTGGAATAAAAACCATAAATTTGACCCAAATCCAAGAATTATTAAAAGGAGTGATAAGCCATAACAAACTCAAAACATGGGAGAACATCTTAATATGGAAATACAAATACTGATTAATACATTTTGAAATCTCACCAGCCGACAATTTAGTAAAGAACTTCATTGTTCCAGCACCAGAGAGAAGACTACAAGCAACTACAACCAACAATCAGACCTTCAAGGTTGAAAATGTAAACAATTTCTCCTGAAACTAGTGCCTCAAAAATTAAAAAGTAAATGATATAGTGTGGGAGGGGGGGAAAAATACAAGATAACACTTACTTTTAAATTTTCCCGGAATATGTTTCAGAGACTTTGACTCCATTGTCAACCGGACATCGACTGGTTCTCAGTGGTGTAGCTGGCGATATTTTGTCATAGGTCTCCTCTGGTGGTGGTTCGATGAACTTGCTGAACAAATCTTTCTGGGGGATGTCGAAATTGAATACTTTGTTCCTATTTTTTGAAATGAAGATTTGTTCGCATGTGGACAGTTCTTGTTTTCCTGATGTATGTTTTAGTAGTTTTGGTCCTGGATTTATGTTGTGGTTTTCTTCAGCAGGAGAATACAAAACAGAATACAACAAAATTATTGAAATAGCACAAAAAATGACTTTCCCAAATCATTAGTAGACAAAAAAGTGAACTTAGCAAAATAGAAGAAGCAAATAAAGGAGACCACAACCCTCTCAGCTACAAAAACTAATATAATCTTCAAAAAATGCACTTTCCAGCCATGGGCCTTTGATAAATTAAAAATAAATCTTCAAAACACAAAACATTCAACTAGCATCAGTCAACTATTACTCCTTAAGAAACCTAATTTGCTCAAACATCAAAGAGGCCATTGCATCTAACAAAAAATCTGGTATATATCAAATTGAATGCTGTAACTGTAGTCAAATTTATATTGGAAAAACCAAAAAAAAATTCAGAAACAAGAACAAAGGAACACCTTAGAAACATAAAATACAAACAATTAGAAAAATCAGCAGTTGACACGAATTTTTGGGGAAAAAATGTGCCTACTGACAAAACATAAGTGTTGTTTCCCATTCTTTGTTCTTCTTGTTTAAGATAGGATTTCTACATAAAATAAACTTAACAGTTCTGTAGAATTCAGTTTATGTATCTCATATTCCCATACATAATTCTAGAGTATTTTGAATAAGCTTGTGTATTTTTAAATTTTTCTGAACTATACTTTATTAAATAATACCATTCAATTCCAAGTTTTTTACATAGCTCTAACATCTTAACACTAGAAGGACCGCACCCATCAGTTTGGCGGACACGCTGCTTTAGAAGATTTATATCTTGCTTATATTTTTTTCTGCACTTCCCATGTTCTGTGACTTAATAAATACTTATGACAAACACGTCCACAAAGAATTAAAATTTTGGACCTTTCTAAAAACTGGTACAAACAACTCCTACTAGAAGGACCACCATCCGTCATTTTGACGAGTACGGAAGTGTGAACAATAGCCTTCGGATCTGTCCACATCTGTTGTTTTCCTTCCTGATTGGTTTATGGCACTCTGCAGACCCTTTGTCAATGAGTAAGAAAGCTTTGTTGCCCAAGTGGCGCAATTTGTGCCACATATGTATTTACAAGGTGTTGGAGCAAAATACTTTCCTTTGAAGTTGTTATGGTCAAATACCTGGGGACCACCATTTTTCAGGAACACAATGAGCAGAAAAAAATTCACTGAATATTTGTGGTTTATGCGATTTGATGACAAGGACACATTCTCAAAGACTAAGTACAGATCGCTTCGCAGCTGCTACTCCTGTCTGGAATCCTTTTATTGCAAATTCCTTGCAGTGTTACATTCCAAGTGAAAACATCAATGTGGATGAGCAAAGTTTTGGCTTGCAGTTGATACAAATTCAAAGTATCTGGTGAATGGTTTTCCTCACCTGGACAAAGACGATCAGCGACCCACAGGTGTTCCTCTTGCAGAGCATGTTGTAATGCATCTTATACAGCCCTTTGTTTTTGCAGGAAGAAATATTACATGTGACAATTTTTCCACAAACAAATGCCTTGCAGAAAGTTTGAAGCGTAAAAGTACAAGCATTGTGGGCACAGTAAAGAAATGTAGAAGAGAAATCCCTCAATCAGAAAAATGTGCCACAGCACCTTTGCACACAACTGTACTTTATAAGTCAGGTGACATAACTCTGACATGCTATCAGGGGGAAAAGAACAAAAATGTGCTTCTTTTGAGTTCAATGCATGACTCGGTTACTATAAATAAACATCCTAAAAAGCTACCAGAATCAATGGCGCACTACAATAACGGCGTTGACGTCGATCAAATGGCTCAACTGCACACAGTGAAATATGGATGCAGAAGGTAGCCTATGCATGTTTTCTTTTTTTTTTTAAATGTGTTGACCTTAGGAGCTATTAATGTATGGGTACTCTTTAAGGAAGTAACAGGTGAAAAAGTAAGCAGGCGTCGGTTCATATATAACTTAGCAGAAGTGTTGCCTTCGTCATATAAATCCACAAGGGTACAAAATACACTTCCTAACACAGTGCCTCAGCAGAGCAACATTTGGAAGACTTGCCAAATTAGCTGATGCAGGTGGAAAAATAGGAGCAAGCATTTATGTAACAAGTACAGCAAGTATGTTTGTGGACCATGTTTAGGCAATGCCGAATACTCGTGTGTTAGGTGCTAGGATGCTGCAATTGGCTTACAATGAGCGAAATCAGGTATATAAGTGTTTTTTATACTATATACTGTGGTATCCAAAATTTTATGTTGAAACACATGTGTTTGCTAAGCAAAGTTGTCCATTTCACATTTGGTTATTGTATATATTTGAATTAATTTTTAGGCTTAAAATGTTCATTTTACCATGTAATTCTTCAGATAAAAGTAAAATTATATACTGGTAAACTGTATAAATAATATTAAATAAACTGGTATGCATTCAAATTTGTTTACTATTTTAAAAAGTGCAAATAAAACTGCACACGTCAATATGACGGGTTGGTCCTTCTCGGTAGACCATACTCGCTGGTCCTTCTAGTGTTAAATCAGAGTAAATTTCCAGGTATTATAAAACCAACTATGATGGGCATGACTAGAAATGTGGCTAACTAGAGATAAACAATGTTGCTTTTAATTATGAAATCACAGGTGTTTTAATGTGCAAAATAATGTCTTTTTTTTTTTAATTTCAGATTATGCCCAGGGCACAGAACGCCCATGCATATGTGAATGCAGGCTTTATGTTTAAAATGAACAAAAATGAAAATGGCAAGATATTGTCAAAGCCAAGAATTGTTTATGGTGGTATAACTCCTGAATTGGTAAGCAAACTATGGAGATAAGACAGGCTAACGTGAATTGTTATAATTTAGTATTGAAAAGGTACTTACTTAAGCAGTGACATTTGGTTGTAAAGGACTGAAGTATCAGACCACCTTGATAATTAAAAGTAGGAGAGTATGAGTAATAAAAAGTCTCGTAACAAAATACATTTCTGCACATTCTTTTTTGGTTTTCAAATTATTTTAATATCTTTTTTCATTTATTTATTTACTTTTTTTAAATTGATATTTATAGACTAAATATTCCATGTATTATGGCTTATATTTTCGACTCCTTCAATCTGGAAATATTTATATTTGTAGATAATGATTATAATTGTTTTTTCACATATGGTATGTATGGGGGGAAAAGGAAAGTATAATCAGACTTAAAAATTGAATGCCATAGCCAGGATGTGAAAGATGGATCTTCTGCTGTATGTGTGGTTTCTCTAACTTAGTAATAATATAATATTTATTTGTACTTTCATATCTTGCAATCTCAATTACAAGATTTACAATTCTAATCTAGGTACAAATCTTCTGCTGTATGTGTGGTTTCTCTAATTTAGTAATAATATAATAATATTTATTTGTACTTCCATATCTTACAATCTCATTTACAAGATTTACAAGTTTTACAATTCTAATCTAGGTACAAATTTGTCAGCTGCTTATATTACGGGCTGATAGTGGTGTTGGCTCCCTGGTCATTTACCTCTACCCTAGCCCTTATATGACCTTGACCTAATGTTCTGAATGTGTCTTCCATTTCTCTACCACTTATTTTCTCGCCCTTCTCAACCATTTCTCTTTGATTTTGGCAGCAAATTTCCCCACCTCCCTTATTCTTTTCTCTCTTTTCAACATAAGCATTTTTATTGTTACTACATAAGCCCCTTTATCATCCCAGTTCTTTTCCTATATTAATTTCCTCCAGTGTTCAATTTCTTTACACTCCACTACATAATGCTCTAAACTATTTTCTTTTCACATAGAATGCACTCCTTTGGTGAACTCTCTCTCAATATGGCTCCTGTCCTTAACCAAGTTTAACCCTCCCTCTCACATCTATCACATATGTCTATATATGTTTCCCTTTCCCATTCTGTCTTTATTTTCAGGTATACATTTAGTGATTTCTTACTTATCAGATTTCCCCACGTCACTTGTCTGTCAATGTCCGCTATCCTATTCTTAATAATTGTCCAAAAACCTTTTACATTTCTTTCACTCTCTTGCCGGATATCCCCCAGCGTTCTCTCTAGCTCTGCCCACCAGCTGTTCATACATGTTGAATTCTTCTGATGTTCTAGACAGATCTTAAATGTATTATCATCATCCTTTTTATTAACTACCCCACTTCTGCAAGATCTTCCAACTTCCACTCTAGCTACTCCATTTGGCGTTGACTTATTCAAATCCAGTATGTCTTTACAGAACTATTCATATGTATATCGAGATTTAACTGTATTGGAACACCACAGTGAAGCGAAATAATTATTAATTTTTAGATGAGTCGTATTTATTACACATCTGCTTCACTTTCGTACCTATTTTGAGGACATGTTTCGCAAATCATCGTTTGCATCTTCTGCTCTTATGCAACTAAAGCTTGATCCAGTGGTGTGGTGGGTGTGGGTAATTCTGGAGTTGCTGCTGCCATCAATAAAACAAGAAATTAGATTTGCTAAATTTACTTACCACCCCTGGGCTACAAAAAAGTTCCAAAAAATATTCAAGAAATACAATATAACATTGGCACCAAAAAACAATTACAACATTAAAAACCTACTTCACAGTAATAATACTGATAAGATAAAACCAGAGGAAAAGTCAGGCATTTACAAGATTAAGTGTAAAGACTGTGAAAAAATTTACATAGGGAGGACAAAAAGAAACATAGGCACTAGAAAGAAAGAACACTTCAGGCACTTAAGATACAAAAATATTGATAAGTCTGCAATAGCAGCTCATTTCTGGTCTGAAAATCATGAAATTGAAGATAGCACAGAATTACTAAAATGCGTACAAAAACATAGTGAACTCGTCATATGGGAGAGAATATACATAGAAAAGCATAAAAACCAACTAATGAACTTTGAAATCCCGCCAGAAGAGAATCCCACATTTAAGTTCATCACTAAATCAACAGATGGCAGCAGCAACTCCAGAATTACCCACACCCACCACACCACTGGATCAAGCTTTAGTCGCATAAGAGCAGAAGATGCAAACGATGATTTGCGAAACATGTCCTCAATAGGTACGAAAGTGAAGCAGATGAGTAATAAATACGACTCATCTAAAAATTAATAAATATTCATATTAAGTTAATTTGGGAGTCGATTAATAACACAAAACAACACTCACTTTTAAATTTTCCTGGAACCGGTTTCTGAGGCCTTCCCTCTATCTTCAGCCGGACATCGACTAGTTCTCATTGGTGTAGCTGGCAATATTTTGTCTTCGGTCTCCTCTGGTGGCAGTTCGAGGAACTTGCTGAACAAATCTTTCTGGGGGATGTCGAAATTGAATACTCGAACTGCCACCAGAGGAGACCGAAGACAAAATATTGCCAGCTACACCAATGAGAACTAGTCGATGTCCGGCTGAAGATAGAGGGAAGGCCTCAGAAACCGGTTCCGGGAAAATTTAAAAGTGAGTGTTGTTTTGTGTTATTAATCGACTCCCAAATTAACTTAATTTATACAATAACACTGTTCTCAATACATCCATGAAAGGATTTATGAAATATTCATATGTATGTTCAACATGATTTATTATCTCATTGGCCCCCCACAACTCCTCACCATATGTCATTTTTGATTCTACTATTGCTTGATAGATTCTTTTATGCTACTTTACTGACATATCTGGTAATTTATATTTACAGCTCCTTACCCAAGACATCGCTAACATCCCTTTCACTCTTATCTTTCTCCCATGTGCTCCCCAGCCTCCATTGTAGCACAGTCTCATCCCTAAATAGTCAAACTCCTTTACCACCTCCACTTTTTGGTCACTTTGATACCACTTTTCTTCTTTTCTTAAACTATCACCCTTCTTAAACACTACTATTTTTGACTTGCTTATATTGATTCGTATCCTCCATTCTTTACAGTAGCTGCTGATTTCATTTATTGCTCTCTGTAATCCTATCACTGTTATAGATGCTAAACTTAACTGGGTTAACATGGCAACATGCTGTTGCAACATTAAATTCCTCAACTGACTTGCATGTTTCCTTTTAAATCCAAGGAGACCAATCATTTTTGAAATAATAAACTCCAATAATGACTTGTAATGTCATTTAATACTTGTTTCACATAAGCTTGCCCCATATCTCTTAAAGGCCACATGACCTAATCACCTCTCTTTGGCTGCTGTTATGGTGTAGACTGTTGTGTTATAAAAATGAGTTCGCTATTTAACATGATGATGTATCTTAATATATACAAATATAATAATTTGTAACTTAAAACTTCAGTTATCATATAAGAAATGATGATAATTCTTATAAATTCTCCAGGGTCTCGATTTCATGTATATTCATACACATCTTCAGCTGGAAAAACAAAGCTGTTGTCATCGTTACTAAACATTAGATTTGCAATTGTTCCTGAAAAACTCATAAATGATGCTTCAAAATTATTAAATTTGCAAGATAAAGCTATAAAATTTACATTAGAAACTAAAATTAATGGATTTCTTCCTTTTCTAGATCTAAAGATAATAATAAATAATAATAAATTAAACTTTGGTATTTATAGGAAGTCTACTCATATTGATAATTACATAAAAAATAAAAGTTTTAACCCTTTTTCACATAAATTTGCTGTTTTCTGTAGTTTAATTTATAGATTAATAAATATACCCCTGAATAAAGATAAACTTAATAAACAATATAAACTTATTATTAATACTGCTTTAATTAATGGTTTTAATAAAGACTTTATAAATAAAAAAATTGAAAAATTCAAATATCAAAAAACTTTTAATGATATTTCTACCCTTAAAAATAATAAGACGATTATAATTTTAAAAAATGTACTTACCATCCTTGGGTTAATAAACATTTTCAAAAAAATTTTAGAGTTTGGTATAACTTTAGCTCCTCAAAATAAATATTAGTATTAAAAACTTATTGCATTTCTCTATAAAAGATAACATTGCTAATAATAAAAAAAATCTGGTATTTATCAGTTTAATTGTTTTGATTGTGATAGTGTATATTGGAAAGTAAAACGTAATTTAGAAACCAGAATGAAAGAAAATTTTCATAATATTAAGTATAAACAAACTGATAAATCGGCCGTAGCAGATCATTTTTGGTCATTCAACTATAAAATAAATCCAGAAGTTAAATTATTAAAATAATTAAATGCTCCGATAGGTTTAATGGTTTGGAAAATATATTTATTTCAAAAAACCAACATTGCATAATGAATTTTGAAATACCGGCAGTCGATTCTTCTTTTAAATTTCTTTTATTTTCAGATTTTGGTAGTACTAACAAGAACATATCAACGTCTAGTGTTTAGTAACTATGGTGATAGCTTTGTTGTCTCCGGCTGAAGATGTGTATGAATATACATGTAATCACAATCATGGAGAGTTTATAAGAATTATTGTCATTTCTTATAAGATAAGTGAAGTTTTAAGTTACAAATTATTATATTTGTATATATTTGTTTGCTTCACTGTTAATAGCTTCATATTTTATGTGTGTATATATATATATATATATATATATATCTCTAGATCACTCTAGATCACTCTAGATCTAGAGTGTTCCTTAAAAAATAGTTATCCAACATTATTTGCTGATGATACAAACTTATATATTTCTGGTTGCAACTTGAGATCCTTAAAATTTAAGATAGAACAGACAATGTCTGAATTGCTAAACTGGTTCAACATTAATAGATTATTAATAAATACAGAAAAAACAACAGCAATAGCTTTTCATCATAAACAAAATACACTTGCCAGTCATCCCTTTATAGAGTTCCAGGGCAAATATATCTCATACACAGATAGTACAAAATTTCTAGGAGTATGGGTGGATAATAATTTAAAGTGGTCGGCTCACATTCAAAAACTATCTCAAAAACTGAGTAAAATAACTTATGCCATCACAGTCATTTCAAAAATCATGGACTTGAAATCGGTCATATCTTTATATCATGCATATTTTCAATCTGTTCTTAGCTTTGGAATATTATTTTGGGGTAATTCAATAGGAGCAAAATCTATTTTTAAAATGCAAAAACGGGCAATTAGGATAATACTACATGTTAATAAAAGAACCAGTTGTAGGCCATTATTTAAGGAATTAAATATATTGCCCCTCCCCTGTATTTACATATATGAAACATTATGCTACATAAAAAATAATCTTAGTATGTACACAACAAACTCACAGATACATTCTCATGATACCAGAAGAAAAGATAACCTTCATGTAATCACACATAGCACTAGTTCTTTTGAAAAAAGTTTTGTATATACTGGCCTCCAGCTTTATAATAAATTACCCAATTATCTGAAGCAAATACCTGCACTACATCGATTTAGAATTTGTCTCAAAAAACTTCTTTCACTCCATTGTTTTTATAGCATAAAAGAATATTATGATTACTTTGACAATGATTTTGTTAATGTTAATGATGTTAATGTGTTATAGTATAGGTGAATTGTTTGAATATGTTAACTACAACTGAACTGTTATTATTATTATTATTACTATTACTATTATTATTATTACTATTATTACTATTATTATTATTATTATTATTATTATTATTATTGTTATTATTACTATTATTACTATTATTATTATTATTATTATTACTATCATCATTATCATTATACTGTAAATACAGTTGAATTTTCATTCCAAACTTGTGTTATATATATGTATATTGTATAATTTTTAGTTATAAGTACTTGACGTGTCCTATATCATGTAATATGATCAAAAGGATGAATAAAAACTAACTAACTAACTAACTATATATATATATATATATTGAGATTTAACTGTATTGGAACACCACAGTGAAGCGAAATAATTATTAATTTTTAGATGAGTCGTATTTATTACACATCTGCTTCACTTTCGTACCTATTTTGAGGACATGTTTCGCAAATCATCGTTTGCATCTTCAGCTCTTATGCGACTAAAGCTTAATCCAGTGGTGTGGGCATGGTGTGGGTAATTCTGGAGTTGCTGCTGCCATCTGTTGATGGCAAGTTCTATCACTAAATCAACAGATGACAGCAGCAACTCCAGAATTACCCACACCGTGCCCACACCACTGGATCAAGCTTTAGTCGCATAAGAGCCGAAGATGCAAACGATGATTTGCGAAACATGTCCTCAAAATAGGTATGAAAGTGAAGCAGATGTGTAATAAATACGACTCATCTAAAAATTAATATCTTAATATGTTTGAAGAAAATTGTCAAATTTATATTTTCATAACTGTACGTATTAAATGTATTATGTAACAGAGTTAATTCATCTGGAATACATTTTAATTCTTAAAATAAATGAAGAGGAGGATCCTTTGCTTCAAACCTGCCTTTCAAGATGAGTGACGATAGCAGGTGCATTATCAGTATTGCTGACAATTTGTTTATATGACTTTATTGCTGACCTTGCTTTGAACTAGATTTGTCATACATTGTACTGCCTACAGTGCCAAAAGCATTAGCCAATTAGGATAAAGGGGAATGCAGTAAAATGCGGAGGGTGGGTTACATCTCAGCAGGGCAAGGTTATTTGAAACAAAAATTAGTAATGGGTGTCTCAAATTAGTCTCCGCAGTGTACTCAGATGCATATGGGTGTAATTAAGTTGATAACAAAAATATGAAGGAGGAGCATTGACCTTTGAGCAGGTAGAGACCATCCTTCCTTACCCCTACTGCTTGAATACCCTGTGAGAAGGGTGCTTTTGTATAGTGAAGCTAATATTGTGTTGTGCTTGTGAAGTGAAGTCAATATGTACACTTCTGACGTAAGCAAGTGTATTATCACATTACTCTCAGTGCAAAGAATCATTTGAGACACCCGATACTATAAGCCCTTTGTTTTATGGGCAGACTTCATTAGATCAAAGTTAATAAATTATAATTAATTGTTCTTTCATACAAAGCTATGTGAAAAGAGATAATATACATAATATAGAAAATGTTAATGGTGAGATAAGTAGAGGGCAATGCTGTGAATGAAATCAAAAGGAATAGGATGTAAGGGAAACTTTGGCAAACTTAGATGCATTTTATTATTAGTTTCCAAGCCAAGGATTTTCTTACATAGAGCAAAATTAAATATAATGCTACCACATATACGTAGGGAGGAGGGGTGGAGGAATCAGTGGTATGGCTATAAAATCATCAAGTATACATTCTAAGATTAACATAATCAAGCTAATCATCATGCATCAATTATGCTGTTGTATCTTTATATTCAAGATTGGTTCAAGGACTTGCTTGGTTTGTCTATTAGTCTTGACTACTGATTTTCATCACAACAGATATGATATATGTATCTACCAGTAAGAGCAGAAGCGAATTCTTTGTATTTCCCTAAAAGTATTTTGCAAAACCTACAATTTACAGATATTTATATTTAATTTAGCCTGTTGAAGCTCTACATTTAATTATTCAATATTTCTAATATGTAATTAATAAATTAATATAATTATTTGTTTTTTTATTTATTTAAAACTTTGTCTGGGTAGTTTCAATTTCAAGTATAATTTTAATGAATTATTTTGTGATTCAAATTAAAGGACCTAATCATTTTGCTATTAATCTACATAGTATAATTGGGCAACTAAATAGAGAAATTTGCCCCAAAAAATCAATGTTTTGGTTTTGTTGAATTTATTATCTTAATACGTTATTATTTCATTTCACTACTTCATTTCTTATGACCCGGGCATAATTTGACCATGACGGCATGTTTTAACGAGACAGGCGTTGGTAATCTGTCCTTTTAAATTCCATTAAGTATCACTTTGCTTGGGTATTTTCAAATTACTCTTTCGTACTGTTTCAAATTTAGCGGGCTTTTATATGTAGATACAGTAGAGGGTTATGTTGGCTACTCTGCAGAACACTTACATACTGCGGGCGTTTATGTTGGTCCTTCTGTAAAACAGATGAAAGTAGGAAACACGTAGGAAAGGTTTATAATTCGTACACAAAAACAGAGAGATATTAGCATGTGGTTATATGTTTTCATAGTGAATGGCTTTTTCTGTTGAGAAATGCAAGAGATAAGTTAATTAGTGAATTTACTCGAGTGTATGTATACAGAAGAGCAGTAGGATTGTGGAGTTAAGTGAGCAGTAATTTATTTTCAAGTTGTCTGGAAGCACTCAACTACTGTTGGTGTATATATTACTGATTCTATTTACTGTAAATATGAATCGAATAAATGATGGTAGGTGCAAGAAGAGAAGATCTAGTAAAGCTGTAAATAGAATGATAAAAGCCATTCAACAAAGAGATGATCCACATAAATGTAACAGTTGTGTTGCTATGGGGGACTCATACTCTTCACCTGAGAATCAAACTCATGAATCACCCACCCACAAAAAGCTAGCGTTATGTAATGACATAGTACTAAACCATAATATGTGCAGGGATGATGTTAGTGAAAGCAATTCCCATCATAACAGTATATGGAAGGACATTTTCAAAGGGGCAAAGTGCAGCAGGTGTGGAATGAAGTCCCTTTATGTAAATCTCAAGGACACTATGGGATTTGCCTGCAAAATATTAACTGGTTGTAAGAACTTTGAGACAATTCTTAGTGAAGCATGTTCTAGTCCTGGGATTTCCTCACTTGATTTTACAAGACCACCATTTACAGTAAACAAATATTGTCAATGCCTTCCTTACATTTGGCAAGGGTTATGCTGCAATAGAAAAATTTTCAATGATAATGGGGCTACCAACAGTCTGGGTAGTTATAATGATCATTTAATGATCAATGCTGTACAAGACTGACCAGGTGGTTTGTGAAGAGGTATTGAAAGTTGTACACAAAGCAGTACATCAGAAAATGATGTTTTCAACATTAGTGTGTCTTACAATGGAACTTGGCAGAAACGTGGGCACTCCTCTAACTATGGTATGGGTATTACAATTGATGTACTTACTGGTCTGGTAGTGGACTTTCGTATTCTTTCTAAATATTGTGCTGCATGTGTGAAAAAATGAATGTTCTGTAAGAATCAAGTAATGAATTCTAACAGTGGCTATGCGAACATAAGCAAAGGGAGGCATGTGAATGTAGTTTCTCAGGCTCTTCAAATGCTCTGGAGGCAGCTACGGCTGAAACTATTTGGATGAGATCTGAACAGCAGTATGAATTCAGATATATCACAATATTATCTGATGGAGATGCCAAAACTCATAAATACTTACAGCAGTTAATAGTATAGGGTCCAGATGTTACCATAGAAAAAGATGAATGCATATTCATGTAGCCAAGCGACTGAAAACAGGGTTAAAGAACACAGTGACAGAATGGAGGGAAAAAGGTGTTACTTTAGAGGGAAAGAAGATTATCACAGTGCAGTAAAATATAATATACCCAATGTAGAATCTATGAAGTCTGCTATTTTTGCTGCATTATATCATTGCATGTCTACAGATGACAAACCACAGCATTTTAAATGCCCAGGTGGCAAAAATCTTGTTGCTTTTGTAATAAAGCTGTCGCTGCTGGTTGTGAAATACCCAAACACAACAGTAGCAGTATGAAGACCATACTAAACCCAAGTGTGGTTAGTAAAATGATGCCAGTATATCAAAGACTGGCATCAGATGAGCTGCTAGAAAGATGCATTGGAAACGCTCAGAATTCAAATGAATGTCTTCACAAACTCATTTGGAATATTTATCCTAAAGAGGTATTTGTGTCCAGAAAAAAGTGTTAGAAATATGTCACATCTGCAGTGTCAGAATTCAACATGGAGTGTGAAGAAAGCCAGTGTACTCAAAATTGAAATTAGAGATTCTTCAAGCAAATTAGGAGCTATGAGGGACAATCGAAGATTATGCTGCTAGTTCTCAGCGACATTTCAAAAGTGCGAGATGCCAGCTTCAGATGTCCCAAGTCTTCCAAGGAAGCAGTGAGCCAACATATGGAGCTGGGGAGTTTTAACCATCACATTTAGTGGTAACATATTCAACATAAATCCCAAATCTTTAAAAGCAGTTTTCTTAAGTAAAATTTTTTCATGGTTTTGCTCCACTAAAAATGCTCCATGCGATGCAATTCTCATCCAATCTTAATTAAATTTTGTCCAGTTATATAGATACTGTGTACAAGGACTAAGAAGGCTTTTAAATGTGTATGGGATAATTAGTCTGTTAGATATATTTTCATGTGCTAAATGTCTTTAAGATGTTGAAAAATGATGTACCATTTATACAAAAATATTTGTATCTCATGAAATATTAAATTGTTTGAAACCTTCTTTTACAGTGATTAATACTAATGTTTTACACCTAAAATAAAAGAAAATTGCAAAACTTCATTGCATGGAGCATTTTAATGTTAATTTATTTTATTTTATTAATAATCAATTTCTTATTAATGGTTAAAGCTACATTTATTACATTTGATAGCATATACAGGTGGCCTTTATAATACTGTAAATTTTTCATGATGATTGCTTAACATATGTGTATTTTAGAATTTCAAAATTTGGTTACCTTTAGGCCCTAATCATTTTGCTATTAATCTGCATAATATAATTATTGTGTGTTTCAAATGGGAAGAGTTCTCGCCTGTAGCAAATCAGATGCGTTAGAGCCTTCACCGTTGCCAACTCATTATCCCCACTCTTTTTATATCTCCCTCTCTGTCTTGCACACTTGCGAGTGTTCTTGGCGCTAGACATAAGGGAACGCAAACTGAATTTTCCAAAGTTTTATAATAATTCAGTAGTTGAAATCCTAATTGCAACATGAATATTTGTATATTACGCAAATGTTTTAAATATTTGGTTTAAAGTTAATTATAGTATATGAATTACTTATTTTTCTAATCCAATGAAAATACCGGCGGTGCATTTGTATAGCTGTGAATGTTACTTACGTTAAGAGATAATTCGTCATTGTCATTGTCTTCAACGTCTGAATACTGCAAATTTATGATGATAGGTTCCAAAATCTCTTTACATGCTATTTCTATCCAAAAGTTGTCTTCTTGTAGTTTATCTGATGTCTCGCGCAGTTTTCCCAGTCTTGTTGTGTTCCTTGTCGATTTCTTCGTGAATAAGTTGTTCAGCGTCAGTTTAAAAATATTATTTCTGTTTGCAACATAATTTGAGCCCACATTAACTCTATTGGATTGTTCTAGCAGTAGTAAGGCGGAAGGTAGATCGTATGTCATTGATCTAGCTGATACACTTTTTCGTGGAAGAGTAACAGAATAATGCTGCTTTGAACTCTAGAGTAAATAGAGATTAAGAACCATTTATAAACAAAGATATAATGTGTCCAGACATGTTCTGCCAGTCTGGCAAGAAGTGTATCGTTTCCTCTCATCGAATTTAAAAAAACATCTTGGCTTATTCGAAGTACATATTTCTTTTACCACGTCATGTCAAATGTTTACATTTCAGTTCTGAGTAATTTCAAATACACGTTCACGCATACATGCCAACCAATAATGATATTCATTACAGTCTTAAGTCTCAATGCATTGTTAGGAAAGCTGTGAGCAAAAAAATACGGGGTTTTTACGGTTAAGTTAAATACATTACTCTCTCCTTCCTCATGGATCAGTTTTTGCAAAATCTGAATTTTTGTCTTAGCACGAATAGCGTTTATTAGAGATTGATTAGTTTGCAGCTCGTCATACACCACTTAGGGGGAATGCAATATGACAACACCCCAGGACTCTGATTGGTTGCTCACCTAGAAGCGCTCAAGGATAAACACCTTCCCATTTGAAACACATAAGCTTTAAGCTTGCTTTACACAATGCATTTTATTGCATATTTTAATGTGTAATTCATTTTGTACAAAAACTTTTAATACAGCTATACATAGAGGTATTATAGTTGAGATTTCCACAGCTTATTACAACTGTGGAAAAATAAGCGCTATGTACTAAGCAAATGAGAAACCATACATCTAATCACATTTTCCCCTATACTAGAATGTCCAGTAGAAGGGCAGGTTGATCAACTTAGGAAAAAACCGTTAATAACACTTTTTTGTAAAACCAAGGTTTTATTTCTCAACATAAAAACCCTTTGAGCTCAATACAGGTGTCTAAAACTTTATTTTCATTTCTTAAAAATAAGAATCTGCCCATCTTAATGTATATACTCATTCACAGCATAAATAACCTCCCCATTTTAGTCATGTGAATCAATGGTAGGGGTAAATCTCTGCTTTCACCAGCAGATTGCTAATAAAGCTAGTGGGTTATATGGCAGATGACTAACCTGACATCCCTTTTTCTTCCAAATAAACATAAACTACTGAGCAATATTACATCATATGCCATGTCTAAAAAATACATCTGTACTCATCTTTATCTGTTTTATATAAAAGATAGCTCCAACAGAGAGTTACATGCAGCATTTGTTTGCAAGTTTTAGCAAAACCTCTTCAAGAATTACCCTCCCAAACAGTCATGATGCTTAACAAAATGTCTTGTTATTTCATAAGGATTATCACATATAAGCATGTGTGACTATATCATATACTGACCTTCCAGTTTGGCAAGGTGGCAGCTAACACTAAGTTTAAGATTATCTGATCATTCACTTGCAGGTGCACGCAACAAACACAGAATCATACTTGAATGGCAAGAATCTATTTGACCGCAAAGTCCTAAGGACGGCATTGAAGATGTTGGATACTGAACTGCATCCTGATCATGTTTTACCTGATGCAACACCAGGCTATAGGAAGGGACTTGCAGAAGCTTTGTTGTATAAGGTATCTATAATGTTTAGTGATTGGTTATAGATTACATCAGTTAAATTAAGACTTACGTTTAAATAATTTTTTTTTAATTTCTTAGTAATTTGAAACAAAATTTATTACCAATAAACAATGTTCTTGTAGTTAACAATTATAATAATCTAAAGAATTTTAAAAAAATATATGCATAATTGCTTCCGCTTGTAGTAAAAGAAAATGAGTTACTAAGATTTTAGCTTTTAGTATGTTTAACTATTTAATGAAATAGATGTTTGATTCATTAAAAACAAAAAATTAAATGGAACTTAATTGTTCTTTCACACTGGCTGTGTGTAGGCTAAAGTATGGAAAGATAGAATTAAAAATTCAATGCCATTGCCGGGATCTGAACCACGGATTTTCTGGTTGCCGCCCAGCCACTCTTAACCATTGATCTACTATGGCCAACGTGCTGACATGACATTAAATTCTTCAACTGACTCGTGTTTTTCCCGGTAAACCACTAGGAGTTCTCATAAATACATGAGACAGCTACCTTAATGGCGACTTACTATGCTGTAAGTACTTTAAGGTCCGGGCTTTAAAAATTAAATGTTTAATACGAGGGTCAGCTGGTAAGTCCCGGGCCTCACAAAAAAAAATAATTTTTTTGTTTCTCAGCGTAATCTCGAGAAAGGCTAACACATTTGTCATATTGGTGTTCTAATATAATTAAACCATTTCTGTAGTGCAATTTATCATGGTCCTCAAAATAGCTGTTTACTGCATCAATGACCTCGTTGTTGTGAAATCTTCGTCCTCCAAGACATTTTTTAAGGTTAGGGAAGAGAGGTAGTCACTGACTGCTAGATCTGGTGGATAATGTGGATGTTCAAGCAATTCCAACTTTAATTCATACATATTTCCCATTGGAATAACTGAACGATGTGCTAGAGCATTGTAATGAAGAAACAAGATTTGTTCTTTCCCAAATGAGGTCTTTTTCTTTTCACCTCGTCACTCAAATGTTGCAGTAAGCTTGCACAGTAGTCACCAGTGGTACTTTTACACCTTTCCAAGTAATGAATAAAAAGAACTCCCTGTGCACCACAGAAAACTTGCCATAACCTTGTTAGCTGACGAAATCGACTTTGCCCTTTTTGGAGTTGGTTCACATAGTGCAATCCACTGTTTTGACTGTGATTTACTTTCAGTAAACAAATCAACAACAAAAAATTTCAATTTTGAAAAGATTAGCTGGAGTCAAGTGGGGCAGTAATTGGGAGACACTGAACACCACATACAAAACATTCATCAAGCCAATACTTCTTTATAATGCAGAGGTAATAATTACAGCAAACAGTTCTAACATAAATCACCTAGAAGTATGCCATAATCAGGCCCTGCGACTAATAACCAGTGCAGCAAAATCAACTCCAATCACGGCAATGCAAGCCTTGAGTCGGAACTATCCAATACATCTAACTTTAGAGGAGCAGGCACTAATACAACATGAAAAAATGTTGTGGTTAAAAACATCAAAATGGGAGAAATGGGAGAAAAGATTACTACAACCAATCAAGATGAAAACACAAACAAGTTTCCTACACAAAGTTACAGAATTAAAAACAGATCTGAATCTTCCTAATTCTAAAGAAAACATTTTAATCAAAGAAAACACACTGACTTTTGAACCAATTAATATTCAATTAGATTTAGAACAAATAGTTACAAAATCTGAAACTTCCAAACCTACACTAAAAGCACTAGCATTAGAAACTGTGAACATTAGATACCCACCCGAAGAATGGTTACATATCTACACAGATGGATCTAACTTGGACAACTCAGGAGCAGGAATTAAGTGTGCACTGTTCTCATTCTATCAACCAGCAGGATACCAAACAACAAATTTTGATGCAGAAGTAACGGCTATTCATATTTCACTCCAACACCTTCTATACAGAATAGATAAATTAAAAAATGCTGTCATACTTTCTGATTCTAAAGCAGCATTATGTGCAATAAGTTCATTTAAAATGAGGTCAATCCAAATTTAAGAATGTCACAAAATGATTCAACAACTTCAAAAACTACAGAAAAGAATTATATTACAGTGGATGCATGCACATTGTGGAATTGCTGGAAATGAATCAGCTGATTTTCTTGCCAAAAAAGGTGCAAATTTAATTCAGAACAAAAGTAAAAACTTACCCTTTACATCCATAAAAAGATTAATCAAAAGCAAATATAAAAACAAATAAAACCAATCAATATCTAACAAAGCCAAAGATAAAAAATGGAGCATTTTAATTAAAAATCCAGAAATTATTCCAGAAATCCCATGTAAAGCTGCAGTAGTACATTTTAGATTACTTATGGAACATGATTATTTGGCCAAACACTTACACAGAATAGGAATTTATACAAGGCCAAATTGTCCTCTGTGCAACAAAGAGGAAATGACTGAAGAACATCTTCTAACCTGTGAAGCACTACCTGCCGGACCCACTACACAGAAATATTGGAGAGCAAGAGAGCTTCATTGCCAAAGCCTAGCATTTGACAACAAAGAAGTGGAAATGACTGAAGAACATCTTCTAACCTGTGAAGCCCTACCTGCCGGACCCACTACACAGAAATATTGGAGGGCAAGAGAGCTAATGGCTTCATTGCCAAAGCCTAGCATTTGAAAACATCTGAAGTGTAGTGATGTATCCAAGTTTCATCCATGGTAATAAGTCAACTCAAAATATCCCTGGGATTTTCATGGTAGAGCTCCAAATTCTTAACAGTAAGTTTTTCTTTGCAACTTTTGAACAGGTGTCAAACATGGCACCCATCTTGCACAGACCTTGTGAAAGCCCAAAACATTACTTAAAATATTACCTGCACATACTTTTGATAATTTTACAGTTTCTGCTATCTGAAACAACTTTAATCTGTGGTTTTCGAGTACTAAATGATGAATTTTATCAATGATCTCTGGAGTTGTAACTTCCACAGGGCATCCAGAGCAGGGCTCATCACTAGTACTCGTATGTTCCATTTTACTCTACAACCCACCTTTTAATCATTGTATATGAAGGGGCAGAGCCTTTCAATGTACTGTCCATTTCCTCATTGATTTCTGTAAGCATTACGCCTTTCAAAGGGAAGTATTTATTCACTAATAAATATTTTATATGAAGCTATTAACAATGAAGCAAACAAATATATACAAAATTAAGCAAATGAGTCAACCTTGTATATACTTTTCTCCACTTAAAAGTTTTTGATGAAGACTAGTTTCTGGGAACCTCTTCCCTATCGTCAGTTCTGTGGTTGACTCAATGGCACTCCACTTTCTGAAATACTTTTTATTCTATATAAATATATACAAATATAATAATTTGCAACTTAAAACTTCAATTATCTTAAAAGAAATGATGACAATTCTTAGAAATTCTCCAGGATCACAATTTCATGTAAACTTACACACATCTTCAGCCAGAAACAAAGCTGTCGCCATCATTACGAATGCTAGATATCGATATGTTCTTGTTAGTACTACCAAAATCTGAAAATAAAACAAACTTAAAAACAGAATTGATTGCCGGTATTTCAAAATTCATTATGCAATGTTTGTTTTTTAAAATAAATCTTTTCCCAAACCATTAAATCTATTGGACCATTTAATTGTTTTAATAATTTAACTTCTGGATTTATTTCATGGTTAAATGACCAAAAATGTTCTGCTATGGCTGAATTATCAGTCTGTTTATACTTTAATGTTACGAAAACGTTCTTTCATTCTGGTTTCTAAATTACGTTTTGTCTTTCCAATATAAACTTTATCACAATCGAAACAAACTGATAAATACCAGATTTTTTTTTATTATTGTTAGGAATTTTATCTTTCTAGCACGTGTTTCACAAACATATACAATGATTATTGGTAGCATAAACTAAACCCTAAAACCTTGAACCAGAGAAGTCACTATCTTTCGCACGCACACAAAACAAAATGACTCAAATACTTTATGTGCTCAATGCAAAGAATGGCTTTTGCTGCAGTGAAACAAAGTAGTGAAGTTTCAACAGTTTATTAATATACTCTATACTTTATTGATACTGTATATTTATACTGCCTTTAATGTGTTTTAAACCAGTTTTTGTTTCATTTAAATAACTTAATAAATATGGTAGACACGAATGTGTATTTAAGAAGCATTTTTACAGCACTTAACAATTTAATTGTCATGTTCTGTTTATTGGGTATTCGTTCCCAGTCTGTGCAAGGTTTAAATGGCCATTGCTGAAGCGGTTAATTGAAATAAGATTGCTGCTGCTAGTTCGGCTATATTCTAAGTACCCTAATATCATAATCCTAAGAGAACCGCTTATTTATTTTCATTAGAAATTAATATAACGTATAGATTGTTGAGAGAACTAATATTGAGAAATTCATTGATGTCATTTATCATTTTGAGTAATTAAATATTTACTGTTGTTTACTGTAACAGTTTCATACTTTTCATGTAAAAATCCTGAAAATAAAATGCAAAAGTATTAGGAATTTTTTTTATATGTGACAGAATTGTGTTTTCTTTCTTGATGTGTAGAAAAACATGCTTTAGCGCAGTGATAATTGCCAGGTATGCCATTTAAATCAGCTAACTTTTCTGCCTTTTATCAGTTTGTTCTAGGTCTTTCTCCACCTGGAGTTTCAGAAAGCTTGTTGAGTGGTGGAAAGGATTTAGAAAGACCTCTCTCCAGTGGAAAGCAGGATTTTGATACAGACAAGTCAGAATGGCCTTTGAATAAACCAATACCTAAATTAGAAGCTGCAGCACAATGTTCTGGTAAGCATACATACACACCTATGCAATGACAAATGTATGAAAAATGTTTTTCTATTAAAAATCACTTGCCATCCTACCAGTGTATACTAGTGTGATTAACACATTTAAATTGTAAATGTTAAAATCAGAAACACTACCAACAGTGAAGTTACTAGGCGTGTCCGTAAAATAAGGTCTCCAAGGCGCTGGAGCCATGAGGAACACTATTACGCGAGATCTGGCAACACTGGCATGTAGCTTGGTTTCACCCCTTCAAATCCCTACCACAACGAACCCGTTGCAACCATTAGTCTTCACTGGGCAATCGTTTGCGGTGGAGCTTCCTATCACTTCCGCTGACAAGTGCGAGTTGCATGCAGTGATCCATTTTTTGAGTGCCAACGGCACTACCTGTACTGAAATATTTGGTACAGTTTCATGATTGATAGACCAGAAATGGTGGGCTATTGCTGGTCTACCAATCATGAAATTGTACCAAATATAAAACTATTAAAGCCAGCCAGTAATGCAGCTGAACTCGTTTGGGAAAAGTTACTAATTATAAAAAACAAACGGTATACTTTAAATTTCGAATTGTCACCTGAAAATGCTCTTTGGAAGTTCATCTCACAGACAACAGATGCCACCACAGACAACCAGCTCACTTCAGAAAACCATGGATCCAACCAGTCGGATAACTGCTGATGATGGGGACGAACCGTTCTCTGAAACATGTCCAAGTAAGGATAATTTAAGTAATGTTCGTGTTTGAATTACTGACTCATTACTTTCAAATGTAAAATACATCACTGTTTCTAACCTTTTGCTTCAAATAATAATTTACGTATATGCAAAAGAGGGGTAAGATTTTGAATTTCTTAAAGTATGGTCTACATGACTCAGATTGTGGCAACTTAGCTAAAACTCTAATAGCCCTCTTTTGGACTGAAAATAGGTGTGCAAAAAGAGTCTTACCAGCAGAACCCCATCACATCACCCCATATTCCAGATATGAATGAAATAAAGAAAAATATACGTTATGAATTGCTTCAGGAGGTAAAATGTTAACTAGTTGATGTAACTAACACAATCTTATTAAGTTTAGAGTAAACATGTGATCAATTAAGTTATATTACAAAATAAAATATTTTATTATGTCTTTTATGTATTTATATGAAAATTGTTATCCAGCTTATCTAATATTAAGCTCACTAAACACCCACTTGTATATCCTGGGACATGCAAGTCCTCCACAAGTCCTTATGAGGAGAGTAAACGGAAATGGAAAATAGAAAGTATTAAGTACATAAAAGAAAAACCGATACAACATAATATAAATAATAAAGAGAGATAAGATATGTAAAGTTTCACTGTATATAAAAAAAATCTGCATCGTTCTGTGCTATACATTTATTTTATTATATTGTTCATAGGTGAGGCTCAGTATGTTAATGATATTCCTGCTATTCATGGAGAGTTATTTGCTGCATTTGTTATAACTACTGTGGGTCAAGGTTATGTATCATCTGCAGACACATCAGAAGCACTGGTAAGTAAGTTTTATTGCATCACAGCTCTTAATACTATGCACAAGTAAGTTGTTAGCTGATCGAGTATTTAAAGACCACCATATGCAGGCAGTAAATGCAATTTTACATTGATAGTCTCTAATTCCTGAATATAAAGTTTGAACTGTGTAAAGACTAAAGGTTGGAGGATTTTACTTATTTTATACCTATTAATTTACGAGGGCTGTTCGATAAAGAATGATCACAATTTTTTTTTTGACAACGTACCTTTACTCATCCTCATAATTTTGGTCCTTCTCAAAATAGTCTCCCCTGAATGTGATGCACTTGTCCCAGCATTTCTGCCAGTCTTCAAAGACATGCTGGAAGCCATTTTTTGAGAGACCCTTCAAAATCGCCTCCGCAGCCTTCACCACTGCTTCTGATGATGGATAATGCCTCCCATGAAGGCGTTTCTTTAAGTTAAGGAATAGAAAAAAGTCATATGGGGCTAAATCCGGACTATAGGGAGGGTGAGGGATGCACCTCATGTTGATTTTTGCAAAATATTCAGCAAGAACATTGGCAATATGCAGCCGCACATTATCGTGGTGCAGTATCCAGCCAGCTTCATGGAAATGTGGTCTTTTGCGCCTGATATGGACTTGAAATGTTTTCAGGACATCCCTGTAGTATTGGTCAAGTTACTGATGTGTGTGCAGGTACAACATGCTGATAAACCATTCCATGAATATCAAGGAATGAGATGACCATAACTTTCCCAGCAGAAGTAATCACTTTTGCTTTTAGGGAGGTTTTTGATGAAGGAGATTTCCACACTGAGCTTTGCTCTTTGCTCTCAGGATCAAAATGATGTAGCTAAGTTTCATCAGCAGTGATTATGTTTGAAAGAAACGTAATTCCTTCAGCATCAGCTTTAACTGCATGTGAATGTCCTTTTGTTCGGGAATCAACAGTCTTGGAACCCATCGCGCACAAACACGTCTCATGTGTAATGTTTCTGTCACCAACATGTGGGTGGCACCCAATGAAATGTTCAGTATTTCAGAAAGTGGTCTTAAGGTAATTCGTCGATACTCTCTCACAATGGCAGCAGCAGTGTTGATGTTTTATTCCATAAGAGCAGTAACTGGAGCACCGGATCCACCTTCCTTTGAAATTGATTGTCTCCCCTCTTTAAAAATTTTAAACTACCTTCGAGCTGTGCTGTAGGGAAGAACAGACTCTCCATAGGCCTCCTGTAACATTGTATAGGCCTCAACTGAAGATTTGTTGAGACGAAAGCAGAATTTCAAAGCTGCATATTGTCCCTTGCGTGTTACCTCCATTACAGCGGTAGGCGATACTGAACAAGTCTGAACTTTCCTGGTTCTCACAGGCGGGAAGCAGGAGTACCAACAATGAAACTACTTCAGCGTGTTTTTTTTTCACATTAAGTTAACATAATATAATAAGATTGAATTTTAGTGAAAAAGATTATGACCATAAAAATTTATGATCATTCTTTATTGAACAGCCCTCGTACATATTTTATGCAGGTCTTTCTCTTCCTGTTTAATTTTATAATAAATAAGCTGAATGTTCATATAGCTTCTGTTGGCCTTCTATGAATGCAAAGTGGAATAAACAGGATGAGCATGGCATAATGCCAATTAGTCCACATTCAGCAGAACTATCAAGAACTATCAAACAGTGCTGTCAAATCAAGTTATTTGTAAAACTCTGAAGCTACTGACAGTGAAGCAGTCCAAGTATTATGAATAAACCACAACACTTAGTAACCCGTCCCAGAGGATTTAGACAGTTTTACCAAACTGATAAGTGAAGTGTGTTTCTAAGTTTTGTAGTTTATTTATGATATTCAAATCAAGCATAGATCGAACAAAATAAAGTGTGGCAGTCACAACCACATGATCTCTGATTGAAAAAAGTACACGGTACATTTTTATTCGTTATTTCCTGCCCTCCGATTGAGCAAGAATGACATCATAGTTGACAGGTGAGTCTATTTTGAAATCATAGTGCCCTCTACAGAGAAGAAGTGGAAATTTTTGCAGAACAGTAAACAAATTACAGCGCCCTCAGTGTGGTTGCTTTGGTAACTACAACCAGCTTCCCCTAGATATGAACACAGCCACCGTGTCTTCATGGTTGAATGCTACTTTCGTACCGGCATTAAAATTGGTGCGACATATAAATATATCAAGATTTAACTGTATTGGAACACCACAGTGAAGCGAAAAATTATTAATTTTTAGATGAGTCGTATTTATTACACATCTGAAGCAGATGTGTAATAAATACGACTCATCTAAAAATTAATAATATAAATATAATTTAAATCGCTGCATAGAGGAGTTTATGTAATGCTATCTAGCATTCAGATAAGTCCCTCAGATCGTAATCTTGTCAAATGTCCAGGTACCGTCAAATTGGCATACTTTTGTTTGCAACATAAACATCTTACGCATTATCAGTATATGGTATAAATGTTTCGTCATTCTCATGCTTAACTAAAATATCTATTAATGTTGGTATCCTTATCTCTTTTAAAACCAATAGGTGCATCAAACATTTTCAAGATACACAATCATTTACTCGCAAAAAGAGAGACACTGGATGCTATAAAGTGATTGGTCCCAATCTAGAAGCAATAAATAATGTTATGACAGAAAGACCTCAAGCATCCCTTCTCGCAATACCGACAGTGTTTAAGGGGAAGAGAGAAAGGAAATATAAGAAAATTGACACATAAGACTATGTACTAGAGATATTTTCTTGTTTAGACTTGGATAAAAGCTTTGTACATATTGTAACACTAATTTATTTTGCATTCCTAGAACATGTTCTGCTAATTTTCTGGTTTGTAATGAAGTTACATTGTGAGGAAACTGAGTGATAGAAAAGAATTAAGATCAAATTGAAATATTTCTATCTTATGTGACAGGTTTACAATATGCATATATGAGGGGGGACCCATTAGAAACCGGATTGTTGTTATAAAAACTTTATTGATGAACCTTTTTACAAAAATACTTCAGTCACCATTTTAAAACTCTCCATTGCATGCGATGCACTTGTCAAGTCTCTTTTCCCACTGTTGGAGGCATGTTTGGAACACTTCAAGCTAGATATTGTCCAGTGCCTTTTGCGAAGCTGTTTTTACTGCCTCCATATCGTCATAATGCTCCCCTTTTAGCATTTTTTTTTTTCATTCATGGAAATAGGAAAAAGTCGCACTGGGCTAGGTCTGGTGAATACGGAGTGTGGGGAATGACAGACCACCTCTGAGATGCCAAATAGTGGGTCACTCATACGACCATGTGTGCTGGAGCGTTGTCGTGATGCAGGAACCAATCACCTGATCGCCAAAGTTCCGGGCGTTTCCTCCTCACATCCTCTCGCAGACGCCTTAAAACATGCAAGTAAAAGTGCTGGTTAACGGTCTGGCCAGGGTGTACGAATTCCTGATACACAATTCCACGAACATCAAAAAAGACAATGATCATCGTCTCCACATTTGACCTCACTTGCCTTGCTTTTTTGGTCTGGGAGAGCTGTGAGTTATCCAATGGCTTGACGCTTGCTTGGTTTCTGGGTCATACCCGTAACGCCAACTCTCATCCCCTGTAATGACTTTGTTCAAGAAGTTTGGATCACGTGCAATCTGTTTTCAAGTCCTGACACACATTCATGCAGATGGTTTTGTGCTCCTGTGTGAGAAGGTGCAGAACAAATTTAGCAGCAACACGTCTCATGTGCAAATCCTCCTTCAAAATCCGCTGGCACTAGCTCCAGCTGATCCCTTTTGCTGCTGAAATTTGGTTGATCGTTTGGCGACGATCCTCGTTGATCTTTTGATGGACCTTTTCAGTCTTCTCATTTTGCGATGCTGAAGAGCGTCCAGATTGAGCTTGGTCTTCAACATACATCTCACCACATTTAAAGCGCCCAAACCACTTGAAAACCTGTGTGCGGCTCCTAGCGTCCTCCTGGAAAGCTTCCTGAAGCATTTAGTGTGTCTCCGTTGCAGTTTTTTTAAGCAGGAAACAACATTTCATACTCTTTATTCTTTTAAAGTTGCAAAAACGACTCCGCAGAGGTAATCCGCCAACAGTCAGAGAAACACAATGCCACACTTGCACGTTCAGCTTTACACTGACGCCGTCTGCACAGCTGTTTCATGAAGGTCTCTACTAACACCATCTAGCGTGAGAACCCTGCACTACGTCTGCGAGTGGCAGCGCCCTCGGAGTCCGGTTTCTTGGGTCTCCCCTCGTATGTCTACTATAACAGAGAAACAGATGTTCATTGACTTATCATTTCGTATATTCTTCATGGTCTACTTTTATGGCTGCATAATTAGCTTTGCAGTGTATTGCATACAGTATATAGGTTTTTTAAAAAGAGTTGTATCTACACACCAGGCGAAATTACACACCTTTATATTATGCGGGCAGACCCACCTCTCAAATAGTATATTTACCAGCTGGTAGAGGGAGGCCTTAAAGCTGCTGTTAGCACATCAAGTGTGATCGCTAGCCGCTAGGGGAATCATATATAAACTCGCTCCATCAGCGATGCTAGTAATGACAAATTTTACGTAGTAAAATCACAGATAAAAATTAACACCGTGTATATAAAGCCATAAAGTTAATTATTTAGGTTACTTTGCTCTTTATAAAGGTATTAAAGTAAGATAAGTTGTATCAAATCATAATGCAGATTAGGTACTTGAAAAATGCACTATAGCAAAATGAGAGTACATAATATTTTCTTATTTGATAACCAATTTTGTTTGTTTTTATCCAACACCAACTCCAATACTCAGACCATAATACAGATTCCAAGATGGCACCCGTCGAAGCCCAGCGACTCTGGTTACGCAGAATAGGAAACTATACACAATGGACATAATATAATCCATATTACGGAGCAGCGAGGTAACTCCTAAGCATTTATCACTTTATACTTTCAACTAAAATGTGCAATAACATAAATAAAGAGCATCATGACAAATTCTAAGAGCTTATAACATTATATAGTAGCACGACCAGTACTATGCATTTTCCACCTTATACTTCCAATCAAAATTTAATTTATAAGGCATGACAACTCATAAGCATTAAACACAGCAAACTTTATCTTATTGGACTCAATCATCCTATCGTCTGTAGCAAGTACTAAAGTTTCTTTTATATTGTTTACATAGTAACCTTTTCTGGAAAGGACATACTGCTTATACTATAATTTTTAAGAGAACTCACCAGATTGTCCAGTTTACTCCAATTGTCACGTTTGAAGGTGTCAGTTCCCTCACACTGCAAGATCCATTTAAAATTTTCCACTGGTAGGCTCATAATATTGCTTCTAGGTTATGAAATACTTTGAAACTTATTAAGTGAAGGAACATCAGTGAAGCTGGGATCTTGAATGTTATTGAAAAGAACGTAACTAATCGTCTTTAATAATGGCTATCAATGGGTTAAAATCTCCTCACCACTTCGGTTTTTAAGGACTCAAAACTGTCAATAACATCTTGTGCACACCAAATATTAAAATTATCTTTACTCTCTGTAAAATGTCTTGGATGCATTCTTCAGGATTTCGTATTTTCTGGTTGAGCTTTAATGTGTGATAGGATGGCTGATTCTTAAAAATCGTGGGGTAGGCATCATCTATTAATTTTTGTACTTTTCGAAGGGCACGAATTGGTTCACCATCATTTACAGGAAATATGTCTTCCTTAACCTCAAAGCACTGTTCAAAATGATGAATACAAACTGCAGTTTTGTCATTTACTTTAAAATCTTTACGATGTATGATCCTGATCCACTTATGCCATTACGATTTTTCCTTCGCAAATTTAAATGTCGTGTGAGGTGCACTACCATAATTAGATTGCAGCTGGGAACACAACAACGATGCATTTCGACAATACTTCACAGTATATATTTAGGTAAACGTTATCACTTTATGTTAAATACTTAACTATAAACTAACTCGTTAGTCACTAATTGCCACTGTAATATGAATTACATTAATTCTTCAAACACACAATCAAAGTAAACAAACACACACTTTACTCTGTAATATCTGTTTCATATAACCTTGCCCGGCTGAAATGTATCACTCCGCGTTCAACAGCCCTCCCCCTCGCCCTAATTGGCTAATGCTTTCGCGTCATAGGCCATAGGCGGTGCCTTCCCGTCACATTTCGTAATAATTGCCGGGAAGATAAATAAAATCATACAAAAATCATACAAATAAGGATATGAAGGCATGCAAAAATACAAGTTTATAATGAACTGAGCAAATTGAAACACAATGACTGAGCAATGAAACTGAAAGAGTTTATAATGAAAGGCCTTTGGCCTTTTCCACTGAGATTTTTAAACCAGAACACATACCTTTCAAAAATGCTTGTCTTTCAGTCTTAAAAGTCGTGTCACCCATACTTTTCGTGTGTTCTTCGTGTATATTTAGCAATTTGTATCTCGGTGCAGTGTGGTTGTCCTTAAAATAGCGTCTTCGCCACACAGCAATATCGCCTCTGTCTTTTAGCACATTTTTCTTGCCTCTTTTTTCATTCACAAATCCCAGCTGTATAAGCAATCTGCTGAAATTTGGTAAATCTGTATCCTCATTTACAGCAGACGAAATGTTACTTATGTTAGGGAGTTCGTTTCTAAAGAAAAACTACACACATGACGACGCACAACACTTTTCACGTATTTTCTCCGAGCACACACTTTTGTTTATTCCTGCTTTTGCCTGGAGTGGTAAGTTTTCCTGTTTCCTCAATTTCATGTCGCGATGTTCCTACGGATCTAACACTCACACCTGTAAGTTCGGAGCACAACTGTTCGACTTCCCTCACTGACAAAGACGGATTCTTCTCTGTGAGTGCATTAAACACATGCAACACAATTCTTTTTTCACCGCTTTGTAATGGCTTACCCTTACGATGCTTCAGCGAAAAACTGGCGGTAGACTCTGCCATTATACATATAATAAGTACATGCGCAATAAACGATGGATAAAATAACGTATCTCTCGAACGCGCACAGTACACCTTCTAATGACAATACATGACTAATCCAGTTCAGAACAAGGTCAGTGATAAAACTCATATAAACAAATATAAACAAATATATGTAATTCACTACCGCTAAAGCACGTGCTCTTGTGTAATCAGAAAGGCAGGCCTAGATGCAAAGGAACCTCCTCTTTACTTTGTTTAAGAATTAACATGCATTTCAGATAAATTAACTCTGTTGCGTAATATATTTAATTGAAACAGTTATGAAAGTAAATATTTGACAATTCTCTTTCAACATATAAAGATATATCACCATGTTAAATAACGAACTAATTTTTACCGCAAAACAGTCTCTACCAAACAGCAGCCAATGAGAGGAGATGAGGTCACGTGACCGTTAAGAGATTACCGGGCAAGCTTACGTGAAACAAGGTATAGATATAACCACAACATAAAAAGCTGGGCCACAAGCGCCGCCATTTTTCCTACAATTGATTCTCGTATTATGGTCTGAGTATTGGAGTTGGTGTTGTTTTTATCCTTGGCTGTCAAATCTAGCTGTTATTGTTTAATGTGAAACATGTTTTTCATCCTCATTTTCAGAGCACTCCAGGTGTGATTGCATACCTTGATGCTAAGGATATTCCAGGAAAGAATTCCTTTATTAAACCAACACTTGCAGGTTTGGAAGAAGAAGAAGAGGTGAGAGTATAGTTTCTTTTTTTGTAATGCCTGCTGTATAAACAACTTATTTGTATATTAATGTTACTCATTAAATTAAATGTTAAAGGGAGTCGATCAATGACACTGAACAACACTTACTTTTAAATTTTCCCGGAACATGTTCCAGAGACTATTTGCCTCCATTGTCAACCAGACATCAAAGATGCCATTCCATCTAACAAAACATCTGGTATATATCACATTTAATGCTGTGACTGTAGTCAAATTTATATTGGAAAGACCAAAAGAAATTTAGAAACAAGAGCAAAGGAACACTTTAGGAACATAAAATATAAACAATTAGAAAAATCAGCAGTTGCCACACATTTTATGGGAAAAAACCACAACATAAATCCAGAACCAAAACTACTAAAACATACATCAGGAAAACAAGCATTGTCCACATGGGAACAAATCTTCATTTCAAAAAATTGGAACAAAGTATTCAATTTTGACATCCCCCAGAAAGATTTGTTCAAGTTCCTCGAACTGCCACCAGAGGAGACCTATGACAAAATATCGCCAGCTACACTACTGAGAACCAGTCAATGTCCGGTTGACGATGGAGGCAAATAGTCTCTGAAACATGTTCCGGGAAAATTTAAAAGTAATTGTTGTTTAGGGTCAATAATCAACTTCCTTTAAAATTTAATTTATTACAACACTGTTTTCAACACTTACAAGAAAGGAGTTATAATGTCACTCATGTTAAACCAAAAATAGTGCAGATAAATGACCTATTAATAGGTGAAGTTAGGGAAAGTTAATCAATACGAGAATTATATTTATTCAGACATGTATTTCACATAGAACCTATAATTTGCTAATGAACAGGTTAATTGATAATGCACTTAAGTGATTAAAATATCTAATTTATCAATGTTAAATTATGTAAAATGTGAAGCTATTAACATTGAAGCAAACAAATATATACAAATATAACAATTTGTAATTTAAAACTTCAATTATCTAAGAAATGATGATTTTCTTATATATTGTCCAGGATCGCGATTTCATGTAATACTTTTACACATTGTCAGCCGGAAACAACAAAGCTGTTGTCATCGTTACGAACGCTATATGTTGATATGTTCTTGTTAGTACTACCAAAATCTGAAAATAAAACAAATTTAAAAACAGAATCGACTGCTGCAATTACAAAATTCATTACGCGATGTTTTTTTTTTTTCTTTTTAATAAATATCTTTTCTCAAACCATTAGATCTATCGGACCATTTAATTCTTTTAATAATTCAACTTCTGGATTTATTTCATAGTTAAATGACCAAAAATGATCTGCTATGGCCGATTTATTAGTTTTATTTGTTTGTTTCTAAATTACATTTTGTCTTTCCAATATAAACTTTATCACAATTGAAACAATTAAATTGATAAATACCAGATTTTTTATTATTAGGAATTTTATCATTTGTAGAGAACTGCAATAAAATTTTAATACTATATTTATTTTTAGGAACTAAACTTATACCAAACTCTTTAAAAAAAAAAATTGAAAATGTTTATTAACCCAACGATGGTAAGTAAATTTTTTAAAATTATAATCATCTTTTATTTTTCTAAGGGTAGAAATATCATTAAAAGTTTTTTGATATTTGAATTTTTCAGTTTTTTTATTTATAAAGTCTTTATTAAAGCCATTAATTAAAGCAGTATTAATAATATGTTTATATTCTTTATTAAATTCTTCTTTATTCAGAGGTATACGTATTAATCTATAAATCAAACTATTGAAAACAGCAAATTTATGTGAAAAAGGGTTAACTTATTTTTTATGTAATTATCAATATGAGTCGACTTCCTGTAAACACCAAAATTTAATTTATTATTATTTCTTATTATCTTTAGACTTAGAAGAGGAATAAATCCATTAATTTCAGTTGCATTAATATTGTTCCAGAAAAACTCATAAACGATGCTTTAAAATTACTAAATTTGCAACATAAAGCTATAAAATTTACATTAGAAACTGAAATTAATGGATTTCTTCCTTTTCTAGATCTAAAGATTAGAAACAATAATAAATTAAACTTTGGTATTTATAGGTAGTTTGCCCATATTGATAATTACATAAAAAATAAAAAGTTTTTACCTTTTTCCACATCAATTTGCTGTTTTCAACAGTTTGATTTATAGAGTAATAAATATACCCCTGAATAAAGGTGAATTTAATAAAGAATATAAACATATTATTAATACTGCTTTAATTAATGGTTTTAATAAATACTTTATAAATAAAAAAATTGATAAATTCAAATATCAAAAAACGATTAATGATATTTCTACCCTTAGAAAAATAAAAGATGATTATAATTTAAAAAAATTTACTTACCATCCTTGGGTTAATAAACACTTTCCAAAAAATTTTAAAGAGTTTTGTATAACTTTAATTCCTTAAAATAAATATAGTATTAAAAATTCATTGCATTTCTCTATGAAAGATAAAATTCCTAATAATAAAAAATCTGGTGTTTATCAGTTTAATTGTTTCAATTGTGATAAAGTTTATATTGGAAAGACAAATCATAATCTAGAAACCAGAACGAAAGAACATTTTCGTAACATTAAGTATAAACAAACTGATAAATTGGCTGTAGCGGATCATTTTTGGTCATTTAACCATGAAATAAATCCAGAAGTTAAATTATTAAAACAATTAAATGGTCCGATAGATTTAATGGTTTGGGAAAAGATGTTTATTTTAAAAAACAAACATCACATAATGAATTTTGAAATACCGGCAGTTGATTCTGTTTTTAAATTTGTTTTATTTTCAGATTTTGGTAGTACTAACAAGAACATATTGTTTGATGTTTAGTAGCGATGGTGACCGCTTTGTTGTTTCCGGCTGAAGATGTGTATAAATATACATGAAATTGCAGTCCTGGAGAATTTGTAAGAATTATAATTTCTTATAAGCTGAGTGAAGTTTTAAGTTACAAATTATTATATTTGTATATAAATGTTAAATTAAATGCTCTCCTTTCAAAAGTGCTATTAAGTTCACCATTTTGTCATAAATATCCTGTCATGGTGCAGCAGTTAGGAATAAAGTACTCCCGTTACCTACCATGGAATGCATGTGGGTTTGATGTCTTCAATAAGAATGTAGAGCTTTTGGTCCATTCATAAGCACCAGTACTTCACTCAACATCATGAAGAATTTGAAGTTCCAATAAGCAGCAAACTCTGGACTCAGTAAATCAGAATTTTGTCTGAAGATAAGGATGATGCCAAGCCCATCAGTATAATTGTTGGATGATTGCCCATCTCTGTCATGTGCAAGTAGCAAACAAGTTGATGTGTCATGTTGATTATACAGAAGTTGATTATACAGAAGTAGAACAGGATTAATGGCTACCTTTTCTAGATTTGAAAATCATAAGAACACCAACAGGTTTACAATTTGGAATATACAGAAAAGCAACACATGTTTACAATTACATTAAATGCAACCCATTTAACCCAGTACAACATCAATATGCAGTCTTCCGTAGTTTAGTTCACAGATTAATCAACATTCCGCTAACAAAAACGGAATATGAACAGGAGTACACTCACATACACCAGGTTGCTGAATTGAACAACTATAACACAAATTTCATCAAAAAGGTGATCTACGACACAAAAGAAACAAAAACTTAAAGGACATTACTATGTTAAAAAAACTAGAAAACCCAAACACCAGATATGCCAAATTTACATTTCATCCAAAATACTTCAAAAAATTTGAAAAGATATTTAAGAGCTTCAACATAAAATTAGCCCCTCAGAACAAACACAATATCCGCAACTTACTAAACCACCCTCTAAAATATAGCACACCCAAAACTCAATTATCAGGCATTTACCAAATGAGTTGCCAGGATTGTGACAAGATATACATTGGTAAGACCAAAAGGAATCTAGGAACAAGAATGAAAGAACACTTCAGAAATATTAAATTCAAACAAATGGACAAGTCGGCCATAGCACATCACTTTTGGTCTGAGAATCACAACATAAAACAAGAAATAAAGTGATCAAACAGGCAAAGAAACCTCTAGAACTACAGATTTGGGAAAACATACTTATTACGAAGAAACAGGACCTCTTGATGAATTTTGAAATTCCCGTGGTAGATGACGTCATCAAACTTACCAGAACATTAGATGGCAGCAGGACACCAAGCCAGATGCAGGCACCGGATGCATCATCAGTCAACCACAGAACTGAGGATTGGGAAGAAGTCCCCAGAAACTAGTCTTCATTAAAAATCTTGTAAGTGGAGAAAAGTATATACAAGATTGACTCATTTGCATAATTTTATTAAAAATATATGATATGATATTTGTATTGTTTCTGTTACAGTTTCACTACAGTGACTTTAACATTGAACAAGCGCTATTATACATCCTGTACAAATACGTAAAATTGCTGACCCTAAGATTTACTCGCTGACTCAGGTCCCCTGGCCATAAGCCTTTGGTTTTCCTGAGCAGCTTGGTGTCATTTCTTCCTGACCTTCGCTTCTTTTACCCTAACCCACTTTTCTCTTAACCTATATAAGAATTCTCCTATACATCTAGTTTTCTTTTCACCCATTCCCATTAACATCCATAACGCCACTACCTCTTTGCTCACACTGTCCCATTTCTTATCCCATATTTTTCTCCTGCAATTTGTTAACTCTTTACATTCTATCAGATAATGAACAGTGCGCTCTTCATCTCCACAAAATTCACATATCCCTACCTCATTACTTCTCAACCCTTTAAGATATATTATTCCTACTCTCATCCATGGTATGCCTTCTCTTCCAATTTTTTCACATTGATCTATATATTTTTCCCTACCCCGTTCTGTCTTTAATTGCTTATAAAATTTCAAAGATTTCTTTTCTTCTATACTTTCCCAAATCTCCTTCCTATCTACGTCTTGTACTCTGGTTCTCAGTTACTTCCAAAAACTGCTATAATTTGACTCCTCTGCTCTCTATAGATCTCCCATGCCCATCTTCGATACCGTTCTTTCCAATTCCAACCACCAACTATTTGTGTTCTTAATGCTTTTCTGTTGCTTCATGCACAGATTCAATAATTCCCCTTTCTACCATATAATACACTTATACCTGAATTTCAGTATTCTCTCAATTATTATTCCCCTCCTTTTTGTGTTACCCAACTCTAATAATGCCACCTCTCTTGGTGCCGATTTTGGCAGCCCTAGTAGTTCTTTGCAAAACAGTCCATACATCTGGTCTAATTTGTGTTCTTATCTCTGATGTGCCCCATACCTCCACTGTGTACATTTTTCTGGATTCAACGACCCCTTTATACATTTCTTCTAACCATCTAACTGACATCTCCAGCAAATGATGATGATAATAATAATGGTGATGAGTTGATGACAGTCAATAAAAATAAAATGATCACTCAATGGTTAATGGAGATGAATAAAATTTAAAACACATTATCATAAAATTTAGACATGTTTTTACAAATAGCAACAATGAGAGAATTAAAAAAATGTAGATAAATGCTCATAGTCAATGATAAGACTTTAACACTTTATTAAAACATATTTCACAGAAGAACTTCATGTTAATTCTTCTCAGCCCACAAATGCATACTTTGGGTTCAGCAAGGTACAGATGTATTATTTTATCTTGACAGAAATCATGCGTGGTAGGGATGAGTAGCAACTGTGGTGAGGATAGTGCACCTATTGCCACAATGCGTCACATGCGTAAGATTACGAGAGGGGAGTGCGGTGCACAAGGTGTCTGAAAACAAATCTCACTCTCGAAGCCAGTATTGCAGCTCTTATAAACTATTGTGTGTTTCAAATGGGAAGAGTTCTCGCCTGTAGCCAATCATATGCATTAGAGCCTTCACCGTTGCCACCTCGTTTACCACACTCTTTTTATATTTCCTCTCTCTCTCTCTCTCTCTCTCTCTCTCTCTCTCTCTCTCTCTCTCTCTCTCTCTCTCTCTCGCACGCTTGAGAGTACAAAAGTGAATCGAGAAGATATTAACACACTACTTCACTCACACTGTTTTTTCACAGGACATGTTTCAAGAGCTTTTGCTCTTTTCAGCTGGAACTTGACTGGTGCAAATTGTAGTGGTTTCCTCTTTCTCTGTATCGTCGATAGATGGAATGATGTACTTGTCAAAGATGTCTGGTGGTGGAGTTTTCAAAATTCATGACTCTATGACGATTACATACGGAAAGATCTATGGGGTGATTAACCCTTTCGCCGATATGGACGTCATATGACGTCCAAGTTAAAAGGCCCCAAACCGATATGGACGTGTATAGACGTCCTGCGCATACATGCATTTAATGCTCATGTAACGCCAATTATTTTAATCTTGCTGTTTTACAATGAATTTAAATTAGTTCTATAAGGATTGTAAACGTATCCTTAAAGGTTTATTTTTGAATTGTACACCTCCAAACCTGGATAAACACCCAAGGGCACATCTGCAGATTCACACCCAATAATATTGGTTTCCTTGCGAACTTCTTTTTCGCAACACACTACACATTTTCGAAATGGTTACAAGTTTTTTGGGTGTGGGTGGTATACTTTTAGGAAAGTGTTTTCTCTCAAGTATGAGGGATGATGTGGTGAATTTTGCTACCCCCTAGTATAAAGAGGCCTCTGAGTATTATAATACTCAATTACGTTACGAGCTCTTTATACGCGCAAGTACAGGTAGATGAATGTCTTTTACAGCTCTGAAAATTACTAAACAACTGTGCATAGTTACATCCAGTGGTATAAAAATACTTTTTTTTTACCATTTAACTCTTTTCCGTAAAGAGGGATAGCTGGTAATAGCTGATCCGTATCACGCGTATTTGACCCGCCATTTCCCCAAACAATGGAGTAGCTAATATGCCAGCTGTAGATCAGTACACGTCACTGCTACGTATGTCCTAAACATCTCCTTCATAATCGTACAACAAATCTTCCAGATTTTCTACAGTAATATCAGAAGCCTGTACACATCATACCCAAGCTAATTTATTTGCTACATTACCGGGATAAGTCATGGTTAACATTGAAATTTAACAATTTCAAATGTGCCATACATTTAGCTCTTGATAGCTTCAAGAAATCACTGAACAAAGAGAGATTATAAATATCTGAAATACAGAGCGAAAACTGCTGCATAAGGCTACCAGAAACCTTGGTTGAGAAACACTGTAATAACAGATGCTGACAGAGTTTTCATTCCAGTGTGTGAGTGTGTGACGCAACATATTCTCGTCATATTATCGCTTGGCATAGCATAAATAAACTAAACTTGAACCTGAGAAGTCGCTTACGTAGCTATACATACATACTATGGCTCGTATACACACAAAACAAAGTGATTCACATATTAGGCGCGTTCGGCACAAAGAATGGCTTTTGCTACAGTGAAACAAAGTAGTGAAATTTCAACAATTTATTAATGTAGTCTCTACTTTATTGTTACTGTAGATTTATACTGCCTTTAATGAGTTTTAAACCAGTTTTTGTTTCGTTTAAATAGCTTAATAAATACGGAAGATACGGAATTGTATTTATGATGCATTTTTACAGCATTTAACAATTTAAATGTCCTGTTCTGTTTATTGGGTATCCGTTGCCGGCCCCTGAAGGGTTTAAATGGCCATCGGCGAAGCGGTTAACGTATTTTATTAAAGATGTTTCCAAGTTGATGTCATGTCTAGTATTCAAAAAATGAAAAGCCACTGCTGATTTTTCTGGTTCACCATTTTTAATGTTTCTTATATGTTCTTTGTGCTGATGTCAATATTTCTTTTTGGCTTTCCTATATAAATTTTAGGGCAAGTTTCACATTTGATCTCATAGATTGCTGTTTTTCTTTGGTAGTAATTGAATTTTTTTTGGGGGGCGGGGGGGGGGGGGCCTTTTAACAAATTTCTGATATTAAATCTATTTTGAGGTTCAAGAACTATGTTGTGTTTTGAGAAGATTTTTTGGAATTTATTATGCATTTTGTTTCCAAATGCCTTTGCCAGCCAATGCATAGTATGGGTTGCTCTTTAAGGGGCATTTTCAAAGTTGTGTGTGAATGTATGCTAAAGAATAAAGATTTGCAAAATCAGCTAAAAGTGCTACTGGAGCTCCCACTATCAGGGTATGTTTTTGCCATCAACATACATAGCAATTGCATTGTGTCCCGTCAAACACTTATGCACTTAGTTATCTATTCCTCCTCTATAAACTGTTATGCAAATCAATCATTAAAAACATTCAAGACAGGCATTAGTTGGATATTTCGCTTAGCACATTGCGTAAATTAAAAAATAAATAAGGGCAACTGACTCACTCGTATCTTATAGCGTTCTGGCAAGGTCTTGCTTATTATTTATATACTGAGTAAATTTGAATTGCACCAATACATATTGTCGCGAGGGATCGAAGCCAGTTGGCAGAAAAAGAAAGACAGATAGCGTTCAAGCCATGCTCACTCGTGTGATTGGTTGGCACTTGCTGAAGGAGTGGTAGAGAGAGCAACAGAGGGAGAAAGAGATGGTGATGGTCTGGATGATTCTCGCCCTACCGCGAGGGTCTGCGAGGCTTCGTTTGGCTTCGTGTGACGTCGACAGGTTGCGAATGGTGTGTATAAGCGGATGCACTGGACGAGTTCAGTAGTATTGGCAGGAAGCTGCTAGAGTATCGGCAGGAAGCCACTGGAGAGTTATCAGCGCTGCAGAGTGCACGTGTGTCAGACGGCCTTGAAGGTTTTGTACTTGTGTGTTACATCATTTTGCTATTGGCAGAGCTGTACAAGTGTCTTTTTATGGAAATAAAGAGCATTTGAATTTCTGCGAACTTGAGAAGTTATTTTTGTATTCCTCCAGGCCAGACACCTTGTGTGGAAATTTACACTTAAAATAATTTAGTTGTTTTCTAACAAAACAGGATGATTTTAATATAAGTTTCCTTTTATAGTGATTTTTTTATTCTTCTGTGTCCATAATATGGGCCTGTTGTGGGTATTACGTTGTTTTGAAATTCTTTTCTCGTATCTTAAAATATTTAGCAAATATAAACCATTTCACCATAGGTACATTAAGAAGCAGTAGATATTTGGAAACAAAAAAGTATAAACCATATTTATGTGAATTATTTTATTGAAAAAATAATGAATCTCCTTGATTCATGCAACATTGCAGATAAGTTATTCTAAAGCTAAGTTAACCAAATGCTGTTGCAGCCATCTTCAGGCTTACTGAAACGAGGCAGTGCTCAATTGGAAACCTGAGCATTTGTCTTATATTGTTTATTATTAATGATATTACTCAGTTTCATCTTAATTTGAGGATTGGATTTCTTTTAGTTTTTGTGTGAAAGCCAGGGGTGGCTCCTGAGGTAGTGCTGCTGTGCCATGGCACCATCTGTATGAAAATGAAAGAAAGAGAAGTGTATAGGAATTACGCAAAAAAGATTGTTTCGGAGTATCTGCTCCCTCGTGTGAATAGGTGCGTTAAACGCAAGTGCTGTCCTTTGCACCAATTCCAGAATGGCACATTCTACGCTCATAAATGGCTGTGTTAAGGGCTAGGTTGTCTGCTTATATACAGCTTCTTATGGGAGAAGGTGGTGCCAAGGTTTCTCTGGCGCATAACTTACGCTTTATTGGCTAGAGTGCAGTAAAGCACGGGACTTAAGGTAACTGTCTCTCTGTCGCGAAATCATACATGAACGCTTCGTATTACATTCTCCATGGATTGTATTATCAAACTTTTACTGTACTCGTTACACCTGTGCGTAACAAGAGTACGGATGTAATAATCTATTTCCATTTCCCTGTACGTTTTGTTTGGTACAGTATTTTATAAAATAGGATGGATTATTGATAAGATTACCTAAATTGTTCGAAATTAGTACATACATTTATATTTTAACGCTTATTTATTTATTGATTTATTTATGTATTTATGGCACCGTCAATACAATGCCTCACCAGCCGCCCCTGCTGAATGCAGTTGTCAATTTGCAGTCAGCACAATGTGTGTGTTTTGATCCAGAGTATCCATTAATATCAGAAATATGATTTCAGATTTTCTGCAGTGGAAATATAAAATATGCAGGACAACCAGTAGGAATTATTGTGGCTGAAACACAGCAAATTGCTGTTGCTGCAGCACAGAAAGTGAAATTAGAATATATGGGAATTAAAAAGGCTATAACCCACATAAGAGATGCCCTTGCCTCTGGAGACAACACAAGAGTTCGAGTGGAGCACAAACCTAAGCAAGTTAATATTCCAGGTATTAATGAGTCTGATTCATCTTTATGTCCATGAGACATATGCTGTATAATTTATTTTAATAACTAAAAAATGAGCAGTTCTTTTAAATTCTTAGTTGTATTCTCCCTTCCTTCATTGTATTCTAGTATTAATTTGCTTTAGTGTGTGTGTGTGTGTGTATTTAATGCTCAGAATTTGATAATAAAATCATTTTTCTTCTTGCTTCCCAATATTTGGAGACTATATCTTGATTTTGGAGAGTTTCACATACAGTTAGATGATCGATGTTCATTAAATCGTCTTTACCACATAAACAGCACTGTGGAGAAGTTGTTAATCCAACCTTGAATAAATGTCCATTCAAACAATCGTGGCCTGTGATTAATCTGAACATTGCTACTGAAGAGTTTCGAGGTAGTTCTGGAATTGTCTTTAGTTTGTTTTGGAGATCTTTCCAATTAAGTTTTTCAGAGGAAACTAGATAGTTGTTATATAGTTTTGAGAAGATGTTTTTGATTAATCTTTTAACTGTTTCATAGGGGATATTTTGTTTCGTTGTTTGAGATATTTTGGAACCCTTCTTGGCCAACATATCTGCTTGCTCATTGCCAGAAATTCCACAGTGAGATGGTATCCATTGGAAAACTATACGTATATTTAAATTTTGAGGATGTTTAATCATATTATGAATTTCATTTATCTTTTCGGTTTTTGGGCTGTCATTTGAAATAATAGCCTGAATAGCTGCTTTAGAATCTGTTAAGAAAACTATGTTGGAAAGCTTATTTGTCCAGGCAAATAGATTTTGTAAGGAAATATAAATTGCATCAATTTCTCCATCAAAACTTGTTAAGTAAATTTCAACATGCTTATAGAAAGAAAAGAATTTACAGGTAGCTCCTGCTCCTGCTCCATCTTCTTATTGTAAAGAGAGCCATCTGTATAGATGTGTGTCCATTTGTCAACTGGATATCTTACAATTATGGTTTCAATGGCATATGCTTTAGCTTCTGTAGATGAGTATTCCTTCTTTTTAAAATCTGCAAGTAAATCTAGGTAGTATTCTAATTCAATGATGTTCAGTGGGTTATTAAGAGACATGAAAGGTTCTATTTTGGATGGGTAATTTAGTTTATTTCTTAGTTGTTGAACTTTCTGTATGAAGCCTAATTGAGTTTTCAAACTGAAGGTGGATGTGTGTTGTTTTACCCATTTATTATTCTCTGGAATTCTTAAGAGCTTTTCATATGTTAAAAGGGCTTGCATTTCTAAATCTGTCATTATGGGTCTGTTACATGTAAATGATTGTAAGGTTATTATAGGAGTAGTTTTTATAGCTCCAATAATTAACCTAAGAGCTTGATTTTGTGTGCGCTCCAGTATCATGGAAGTTGAAGGTGATGATGTTATCAGTACTTCTCCACAGTAATTAAGAACTGGCCTTATATATGTATTATATGTAGTATTTAATGTAGATCTTGAACAACCCCATTTAGTGACTGCAAGTCTTTTTAATATCTTAAAACTGTTAATTACTTTATCTCTAATTTTTTCAATATGGTTTTTCCAAGTTAATTTTTTGTCAAACAATATTCCAAGATATTGAGCATTTTCTGTTCTGGTTAATTTGATATTATCATAACTTAAGGTAATACTGGGTTGTTTCTTTCTTAGAGAGAAGAGCTGATAGTTACTTTTCACAGTGTTTACTTCCATGAGGTTTTTAGAACACCATTGTTTAAGGGTATTCAAAGAATTTTGAATATTTGTCTTTAGAATTTCAAGTTTGCCTGATTTCCAAATTACTAAGTCATCTGCATACAATGCAGTGTTGATGCCTGTTTGTTGAAGTTGTTCGGGCAGATCATTTATATAGATATTGAATAGAGTAATGCTAAGTACTGCTCCTTGAGGTAAACCTAGATGGATTTTTTTGAATCTTGATAATGATGAACCATAAGAAGTTGAACAATATCTTTCTGAGACAAATTCTGATATCCAGTGAAGCATATTATCTTTAATTCCCATCTGTTGTAGTTTCTTGATAAGATTACATCTCCATACAGTATAATATGCAGGTTTCAGATCAACAAATACCGCTAAGGTGTCTTCTTTTCTATTAAATCCCTCTTTAATTTCTTGACTGAGTTTAATTACTTGTTCACTGGTTGTATGGTTTTTCCGGAATCCGGCTTGGCAGGGTGATAGAAGATTCTGTTGTTCAAGATACCAATTTAATCTAGCTGAAATCATTCTTTCCATAATTTTTGCTAAAACACTGGTTAATGATATAAATTTGCTTTAGTTAAATCATTTCTTCACACTAGCCGTATATAGCCTAAGGTGTTTTTTGACAAGTAGAGTCAACATGAAAAATTCAATGCCATGGCTAGGATTTGAACCACAGATCTCCTGGTTTCCGACCAGTCGCTCTAACCCATTGAGCTACCATGGGCAACATGCCATCCTGACATTAAATTCTCCATTTGACTCGTATATTTCCCCGGTAAACCACTAGGGGCTCTCGCATTCGAGATACACCGTTTGTGACGACTTACTATCATAAGTACTTGATTCCCAGGCTTCATCATTTAACTCTTATTATTTTAGTTAATTGATGGAAATTAATAATTTCTTCACACTAGCCGTTTATAGGCTAAGGTTTTTGATAGTCAACATGAAAAATTCAATGCAATGGCTATCTATCAAAAACCTTAGCGTATATATGGCTGGTGTGAAGAAATTATTAATTTTCATCAATTAACTAAAATAGTAAAAGTTATATGATGAAGCCTGGGACTCACGTACTTAAGATAGTAAGTCGCCAGAAAGGGTGTATCTCGGATGCGAGAGCCCCTAGTGGTCTACCGGGGAAATTTGAGCCAAATGGAGAATTTAATGTCAGGACGGCACATTGGACATGATAGCTCAATGGGTTAGAGCAACTGGACGGAAACCAGGAGATCCGTGGTTCAAACCCCAGCCATGGCATTGAATTATTCATGTTGACTCTACTTGTAAATTTGCTTATTTTTTTCTGTATAACTTTTTCCACAATATGCAGTAATATTGACAATATAATGGACATATAATTAAATTTACGCTTGTCTTGTTTTACACCTGATCTATTATTTCAGGAGATGCAGCTCACATCATTAAAGGTTCTCTAAACTTTGGCTCACAGTATCATTACACAATGGAAACCCAAACAACTGTCTGTGTACCAATTGAAGATGGAATGGATGTCTTCCCAGCCTCTCAGTGGATGGATCTGACACAAATAATCATTGCAGAAGCTTTAAATGTCCCAGAAAATAGGTAACTAATAATTATATCACCTTTAATTTAATGTAGGTACTCCATGTTAAGTAAATTGCTATAATGTTTACCCAAAAAGGAATACTTTATTTCAACCATTAGTGTACATAATCATGAATTCTATCCACAAAAACTCATCTTACACAACAGAACCTAAATCCCCTAATAATGCCATCATCAATTTTTCTCACTCAAAAAATTAAGAAAACATTGACATTTTCTTGTTGAAGTTTGATTCAATAAATGACATTTATTCTATAGAATAAAATGAAGTATTTCAGAAAGTGGAGTGCCATTGTTACTAAAATTAGGCAAATGAGTCAATCTTGTATATACATTTCTCCACTTAATTTCCAATAATTGACCTAATAGTAGTTAACTATAAAGCCCGGGCCTTACTTACATGTTGTAAGTCACCATTAGGGTAATTGTGTCATGTATTTATGAGAACTCCTAAGTGGTTTACCGGGAAAAACACAAGTCAGTTGGAGAATTTAATGTTATGTCTGCACATTGGCCATAGTAGCTCAAGGGTTAGAGCGGCTGGATGGCAACCAGAAAATCCGTGGTTCAAATCCCTGCTTTATCCTACACACGGCCAGTATGAAAGAACAATTAATTTCCAATTCTCAGAAGCATGTATTTTGCATGTGCTCACTCCATTTTAAAATATGGCATAACATTATGGGGTAACACACCACATTGTAAATCATTCATAATGCAAAAACGGATTCTAAGAATACTTGGAGGAGTTAAACCAACATCTACATGCCAACCATTATTTAAAAAATTTAAAATCTTACCTCTCCCATTTATTTTCAATCTTGAAATTTACAAAGACAAAATTAATGAAAGGAAATGGTCACTGTACCTTTAATGACACAGTTCATAACCATAATACTAGACAGAGAATGTGTATATTATAAAGTTCTTGAGATATAATATAAAAATTATTTGTGGTTGGTTTATTGACACTCGTCACTTACTTTTTCATATATTTATGAGAGACTAGTTTCAAAGGCCCTGGCCTCCATTTTCAATCTCTTCCCAACTGGCATCTGTTGTTATCTGCTCTCTCTGGCGGTGGAACTATGAACTTTTTTGTCAAATTATCTGCTGGCGGGATTTCAAAGTTCATTACGCGATCCTTATTTTTCCAGATGAATATGTTCTCCCATGTTGTCAATCTATTTTGGTTTATCACTCCTTTTAATAATTTTGGATTTGGATCAATGTCATGGTTTTCATTCCAAAAATGAAATGCTACTGCTGACTTGTCTTCTTGTTTCAATCTGATGTTTCTAAAGTGTTCTTTGACTCTGGTTTTTAAATTTCTTTTTGTTTGACCTATGTAGCATTTTTCACAATTCTTGCAATTTATTTGGTATATTCCAGATTTGTTATCTGAAGGAATTTCATCTTTTGTTTTTGAATTTAGTAATTTTAAAATTGAGTATCTATTAGTAGGTGCCAAGATGATATTTTGTTCCTTGAATATCTTTTTAAATTTATTAAATGTTTTTGGATGATATGTGAATGAACTGAATATGCTGTTGCTTTCTTTTTCTTTAATAAATGTGGTTGCTTCCTTAATGGTTTTCTTTAGTTTAGATTTTCTAATTTTCTTCAACACCAAACTTTTGTTGTATCCGTTTTCTTCTGCTATGTGTATTATTGCTTTTTGTTCCTTGAAATATTCTTCTTTTTCCATGGGTATGTTGACTAGTCTGTGTGTAAGGCTGTTTATTATTGCATGTTTATGTGTAATTGGGTTGTGGCTATTATTTTTTATATAATTTTCTGAATGTGTTGGCTTCCTGTAAATTCCAAATTTTATTTTTGTATCATTCCTGATGATATTTAGATCCAAGAAAGGTAGTTGTCCATTGATTTCCTTTTCTATTGTGAATTTGATAGTCCTTTCTTGCAGATTGAGTAATTTTAATGCATCATCTAAATGTTTACTTGGTACAATTGCAAAGATGTCGTCAACATATCTATACCAAACCTTGAAGATCAATGGGAAGGACTTTTTAATTTGTGTTTCAAATGCACTCATAAATAAGTTAGCCAAAAAAGGTGAAAGTGGATTGCCCATTGATAATCCTGATTTCTGCTTGTAGTGTTTTCCATTAAAGCTAAAGAAGTTTTGTTCAATGCATATTTTTGTTAGAGAAATATATTCTTCTGCTTCTATTGCTTCCATATCAATTGTAGCTAGCCATTTTTTTAACACAGTCTGCAATTTTTCTGTTGGTATGCTTGGAAATAAAGATGTGACATCAAATGAAACCAGTCTGTCATTTTTGTCCAAATTTATATCTTTGATTTTTTCTACTAAATCTAAAGAGTTTCTTAAATTTGCACTTTCAAATTTTGGAAAACTATTAAATTTACTTAGTAACCATTTGGCCAAATTATATGTGGGGGCATTTATGCTACTAGTAATAGGTCTCATGCCTTTCCCTGTTTTATGAATTTTTGGCAGCCCATATACTCTTGGTAATGTTGGATTATCTACTTTAATTTTGTGCAATTCTTTTTTGTTGATTATTTTGCTCTCTTTTAGCGTTTTATTTGTGGTTTCAATGCAGTACTTTAATGGATTAGTTTCTACTTTTTGGTAATTACTGTCTTCTAACAAATCTTCCATCCTCTTTGTGTATTCTTCTTTTTCCAGAATTACTAGTTTATTTCCCTTGTCTGCTTTAGTATAAATAACCGGTTTCTTTTTAAGAGCTTTTATGATTTGGTTACTAAAATTCTTTTTCTTTTCATTTTTAATCTCTTCTACTATTTTGGAGCATTTGTTTTTTACTGTGTTTTTACTTTCTTCATTAAGTGTTTGTGTAGCAATTTGGATGTCAGCAATGTAATCTTCAATTTGGTTGGAATAATCTACACATGTCTTTAAACCTAGATTCAGCATATTCAGTTCTGTTTTTGTAAAATTTTGGTTTGATAGGTTTACCACATTGTTTAGATGATCTTTTAGGTTATGTTTGTCTTTTTGATTTATCTTTTTAAAAGTGCCTGCTTTCTGGCATAAATTTTTTAATTTATTCTTTAACTTTGCTGTTTTTGTCTTCATTTTTCTATTAAGATATGCTAATAAATTGTTTTCAAAATTTTCCCAAAATATACTTCCTAATTGTTTGGTAAGTTTTTGATGTAAATTGTACAATTTTATTTCTAGCGTGTTTTTATTTCTATAGTGTTTATTCTTTTCTTGAGATATCTTTATAAATTTTTATTTTGTACAAACACTGACTTGTCCTTTTTGGATGTGACTTGTTAATTTACAAGTATAGTTAATTGCACTGCATATTCACAATTTGACATGTCTTATATCATAGTACTTATATACAATGTGTGATTTACAAGATGAATAAATTATCTATCTATATTGGTGATTCAAAGTAAGATAAAATAATTGAAAAAACTATTTGTAGTTGACTTGTAATACTTCGTCACTTACATTTTACATTTTTGAGGGACCAGTTTTGGAAGCCATTGCCTCCATTATCAACCTCTTTCCAACTGTCTGTTGTCATCTGCTCTCCTTTGGTGGTTCGTACTGGGGCATGCTGTATACCGCAAGCCTACACACACCGATCTCTATCTGAACACTTATAGTTTCCATTATAAGTCTCAACGACTGGGAGATCTCAATACACTGGCCCACAGAGCTTTGTCTATCTCTGTTACTAGCCACTTAAAACAAGAATTACAGCACCTGAGAGTCACTTTCCATCAAAATGGCTACTCCGAATATGACGCTGAAGCCTCGATCACTAGAGCTAAGAAAGGGAAATCTGTAATACAGCAAGTGTCAGATAAGCCCACCGCTACAGCCTGCATCCTGTTTACCGGCAGTCTATCCGGCAGAATCAGCAGAATTCTCGCCAAATACATCAGTACCATCCAAAAGCCACCTTCGAAAATTAAACATCTGTTGAGACCAGCAAAAGACAAACTGGACTTCCAAGTTCCGGGAGTGTACCACATTCCCTGTGAATGTGGGACACTGTATATAGGACAAACCGGAAGGACCATCGCTACCAGAATAAACAAACATGAACAGAGCATTCGTTTAATGCAACCTGAGAAGTCTGGACTGGCAGAGCATTGTTTTGATAACGACCATAGAGCCAACTTTTGAGTGATGACCATCTTGGCAAAATGCAACAGTTACTGGGAGTGGAGAGTTAAGGAGACTTTGGCCATTTCCTCTGAGAGGAGCGCGCTTGATCATGATGCAGGATTTCAGTTCAGCTCCTCTTGGAAACCGGCCCTAAAAATGGAAATCTGTCGACTTAAGAAGCACTGATCAATACAGCTTGATAATCAAGTTAAGTAGTTACGTTTCTTTGACCCAATTAATTTTCTATACTCACACCATCTCCTGACTTGGCATTTAATTTACTGAAGACAGTCTTTTGTTCAGTAATGCAAATATTGATAGTGTTTTGTTTTTGTTTATATTTGTGTTATATCCAGTAGTTCATTTGTGGTTATAACATTTAATAAGTATCCTGATGATGGGAGAGATGTATGCTCCCGAAACATCAATTTCTAATCGTCTTTTCACCTGTCTTGCTGCCCAAGAAGAAATTGAGCATAACTGCAAATAGATTTTTTCAATTAATTTTGATGTCATTGTTACTAAATTCCTCCAATCACGCATAAGATGAAATATTTTCCCAAATCACATTTCTGTGGATTTTAATTACAAATCCAGCTTCATGTAAAGAGGTTAAGTCAGATTTAATTTTATACAGAATGAAATGAACAAAAAATAATGTTGTGGATGCTGAGATGAATGTTGCTCAATTTGGTTTTATTCTGTTAGCCAGAAGCATTTTATTGCATTGGTAAATACTGCTTGTGTATTAATTTTCATTTTTCTGCTGTATTTCTTGTTTCTTTCAGCATCAATGTTAAAATTAAGAGAATTGGAGGAGGATATGGTGCAAAGATTTCAAGGGCTAGTTTAGTATCTGCTGCATGTGCTATAGCTGCACATAAACTGAACAAACCAATGCGCATGATCCTACCACTAGAAACAAATACAGCTGCACTTGGTAAAAGGAGCAGTGTTGCAGTTGATTATGAGGTAATTAATAAGACTCATCTTAGAAATCATTTGCAACATAAAAATAAATTCTAAGAAACTTTGATAGTTGGAAAAGATGGTAATTGTGAATTGTGGATGAGCAACAGCCAACATTAATGTTTACTTTGTTGTGGTTGCATTATAATAACAGCTATGAAAGAAAAAGACAAAATGGCTACTTGCTCAGTCATTAGTAATTACTAGACATCAGATTTACATGTAAATGCATATTGTACATATACAGGGTAAATATAAATGTATATTGGAGTTTTAACTCTTTAAAATATTTATTACGTTCAACTTAGTTATAAATGGTATGTCAAATGAAAAAGCAACTCAAACAGTTTTACCAAGAACCTTATAAATGTTCAATGTGACTACCGTTTGTCACATGACACACATCAAGTCTATAGCCGAGTTCTTCCCAAACGTAGGTAAGTGTGTATTCAGTAATTGTAGCAACAGCTGCTTCAATCCGGTTTCTTAATTCAGGGAGGTCAGCTGGTAGTGGAGGCACGTACACACGATCCTTGATGAAGCTCCAAAGTTAAAAACCGCATGGCATTAGGTCAGGAGAACGTGGAGGCCATATATAGCAAGCCCTGTCATTGGGGCCCTTGCGGCCTATCCAGCACTCAGGTACAGTGACGTTCGACCAATCGCGCACTCCGTTATGCCAGTGAGGTGGTGTACCATCTTGCTGGAAAATGAAAAGTTCTCTGGCTCATTTTCTTCCAACTTAGGGAAGAGCCATTGCTCTAGTGTATCAAGGTAAGAATTGCCAGATACAGTAGGTTCACCAAAAAAGAAAGGCCCATAAATTTTTCGCCGGGATACGGCACAAAAAACATTCACTTTAGGGGAATCTCGTTGCATTTGTACCATCTCGTGAGGATTTTCTGAGCCCCAGATGTGCACATTGTTATGAAGATCCTAACGAAATGCATTCTAGGTAAATACTGGCAATAAGTGGAGCATTGAGTATTAGTTCAGCTCAAAATTGTATTAAATTTGTGCTTCATTGCAGCATAGTCCTTACACATCGGAACACTATCAGCTATTAAAATAGTACAAAATTGAATCGGGAATATGTTGACACATTGCTTCACTCACACTGTTTATTCACAGGACATGTTTCAAGAGCTCTTGCTCCTATCCTCAGCTGATACTCGACTAGTGCAAGTTGTAGTGGTTTCTTCTTTCTCCGTATTGTCAATAGATGGCGTGATGTACTTGTCAAAGATGTCCGGTGGTGGAGTTTCAAAATTCATGACTCTATGACGATTTTTGTTAATGAAGATTTTTTCCCATACGGAAAGGTCTATGGGGTGATTAACGTATTTTATTAGAGATGTTTCCAAATTGATGTCATGTCTAGTATTCAAAAAATGAAAAGCCACTGCTGATTTTTCTGTTTCACCATTTTTAATGTTTCTCATATGTTCTTTAGTTCTGATGTTAATATTTCTTTTTGTTTTTCCTATATAAATTTTAGGGCAAGTTTCACATTTGATCTCATAGATTCCTGGTTTTTCTTTGGTAGTGATTGAATTTTTGGGAGGGCCTTTTAACAAATTTCTGATATTAAACCTGTTTTGAGGTGCAAGAGTTATGTTGTGTTTTGAGAAGATTTTTTGGAATTTGTTATAGGCTGATGGGTGGAAGGTGAATTTTTTAAAAAGTTTTTTCTCTTTTTCTCCTGTAGGTTCTAGGGTGGTGGTTTCTTTTATTTTCTTAGCTTTGTTGAGTCTGTTAACTGTTTTGTCTACTAAATTTGGGTTGAAACCATTGGATATAGCTACTTTTTTTATATGTAGGTATTCTTCTTGATAATCTTCTCTGTTTAGTGGAAAGTTGATCATTCAACAGTTTAATCTTTCGGATGATCAACTTTCCACTAAACAGAGAAGATTATCAAGAAGAATACCTACATATAAAAAAAGTAGCTATATCCAACGGTTTCAACCCAAATTTAGTAGACAAAACAGTTAACAGACTCAACAAAGCTAAGAAAACAAAAGAAACCACCACCCTAGAACCTACAGGAGAAAAAGAGAAAAAACTTTTTAAAAAATTCACCTTCCACCCATCAGCCTATAACAAATTCCAAAAAATCTTCTCAAAACACAACATAACTCTTGCACCTCAAAACAGGTTTAATATCAGAAATTTGTTAAAAGGCCCTCCCAAAAATTCAATCACTACCAAAGAAAAACCAGGAATCTATGAGATCAAATGTGAAACTTGCCCTAAAATTTATATAGGAAAAACAAAAAGAAATATTAACATCAGAACTAAAGAACATATGAGAAACATTAAAAATGGTGAAACAGAAAAATCAGCAGTGGCTTTTCATTTTTTGAATACTAGACATGACATCAATTTGGAAACATCTCTAATAAAATACGTTAATCACCCCATAGACCTTTCCGTATGGGAAAAAATCTTCATTAACAAAAATCGTCATAGAGTCATGAATTTTGAAACTCCACCACCGGACATCTTTGACAAGTACATCACGCCATCTATTGACAATACGGAGAAAGAAGAAACCACTACAACTTGCACTAGTCGAGTATCAGCTGAGGATAGGAGCAAGAGCTCTTGAAACATGTCCTGTGAATAAACAGTGTGAGTGAAGCAATGTGTCAATATATTCTCGATTCAATTTTGTACTAGTTTGTGCTTCACTGTCTCTACGCTTCTTTCAAGTTTATACTTTATTAAAATAGTGTCCGTGCACTGAAAAGTATATTGCAATTTTGCAAATATGTGGGGATACATTTTCTGCTATAAAACAATGATAAAAGTATAAAATTATGCATTATTCTCTCCAACTAAATTAAGTTTCCTTTCAGGTTTATGTAGATGAGAATGGGAAGATTAAATGCCTGAAGCTTGATATGGCAGAAGATGCAGGATGTAGCTGGAATGAGCCTGTTTCTCCAGTTACAATACACCATATGACAAGTTGCTATGATGATACTAACTGGGCTGTGACAGGAAAAGCTGTTCGTACAGACACTCCTTCAATGACATACTGCAGAGCACCAGGTAATTTTGATTGAAGTTTTAGTTTGTAGCTGCAAGTTTATAAAATCTTTGATAGGTAAAATAGCTAAAATTGCACACATAGGAAAACTCTGAAATGGATTGAAGCAGTCTATATAGGACGCGACCAATAAATAATAATTATTAATAATAGTATAATAACCCAGAGGGACAGTTAGGTTATAATTAGAGTTCATATTCGACATACGAGGGCTGTTCAATAAAGAATGATCATAATTTTTTTTTACGGTCATAATTTTTCACTAAAATTTAAACTTAATATATTCTGGAAATTAATTGTTCTTTCACACTAGCCGTGTGTTGGACACACTATGAAAGGGTAGAGCCAGAATGAAAAATTCAATGCCATAGCTGGGATTTGAACCACGGATCTTCTGGTTTCCATCCAGCCGCTCTAACCATTTGAGCTACTATGGCCAACATTCCAGCATGACATTAAATTCTCCAACTGACTCGTGTTTCTCCCGGTAAACCACTAGGAGTTCTCATAAACACATGAGACAACTACCTTAATGGCGACGTACTATACTGTAAGTACTTTAAGGCCCGGACTTTATAGTTCGGACCACTATTAGGTACAATTAATGGAAATTAATTGTTCTTTCACACTAGCCGTGTGTTGGACGCACTATGAAAGGGTAGAGCCAGAATGAAAAATATACTCTGTTAGCTTAATGTGCAACAAACATGCCGTAGTAGTAGTAGTTTTATTGTTGATACTCCTGGTTCCCGTCTCTGAGAACCAGGCAAGTTCAGATATGTTCAGCATCGCCTACCTCTGCAATGGAGGTAACATGCAGTTAAACTTGATGTTAGAGGAAGATCTGGAGTTTCTTTCAAACATAATCACTGGTGATGAAACTTGGTACATCATTTTGATCCTGAGAGCAAACAGCAAAGCTCAGTGTAGAAATCTCCTTCAGTCATCAACCCCCAGAAAAGCAAAAGTGGTTGCTTCTGCTGGGAAAGTTATGGGCATGTCATTCTTTGATATTCATGGAATGGTTTATCAGCATGTTGTACCTGCACACACATCAGTAACTGGACAATACTACAGGGATGTCCTGAAAACATTGCAAGTCCATATCAGGCGCAAAAGACCACATTTCCATGAAGCAGGCTGGATGCTGCACCACGATAATGCACGGCTGCATATTGCCAATGTTGTTGCTGAATATCTTGCAAAAATCAATGTGAAGAGCATCCCTTACCCTGCCTATAGTCTGGATTTAGGACCATGTGACTTTTTTCTATTCCCTAACCTGAAGAAACGCCTTCGTGGGAGGCATTATCCATCTTCAGAAGCAGTGATGAAGGCTGCGGAGGCGATTTTGAAGTATCTCTCAAAAATGGTTTCCAGCATATCTTTGAAGACTGGCAGAAATGCTGGGACAAGTGCATTGCATTCAGGGAAGGCTATTTTGAGAAGGACCATCAAAATTATGAGGATGAGTAAAGATACGTTATCAAAAAAATTGTGATCATTCTTTATTGAACAGCCCTCGTATATGAATAATACAGAACTCTTTCCTACAGAAATGTTATTGAACCTTCTCACAGGTGCACATACTTGCAACCAACCGAAAACTATTAGCTATTGTATGATTTAGCTTGAGGCAGTTTACGACGCCAGTTTGGCGGTGACAGATTCTTTCATAGAATCTGGTTCATGCTCCACACAACAGACAATAGCATTATACCAGAAGTTGAGGAGACATGAGTACGCATAATTTATCTCCCTGGTGTGAAAGGAGAAAGCTAGGCGAAAAAACGTCCAAACAGAGAAATTTGAACGTTTATCAGAAGAGGGGATAAAAATCAACCAGTGTCAAACTAATAACACATCACATGACTTTTCAAATTTCAAAAAAATAGCAAGAGTGGGAGAGAAAATCATCACGGCAGAACTTTGATAGTAGACGATAGAACACTCCGCAAACTACACAGCAAGGAACTTGACGTATCTGACCGCAAGTCAGACATCAGTTAATCTTCGAACAGTTACATTTATTTGCGTGTGAGAGATAACATACATTGCACTCTGTGCTGTTCACACCGAGGAACACGAAGTACAAGAACTCTGTCCGAATGCAAGAAACTACATATTACGGATAATTAAATTGATTCGCGTGCGAAACATTAGTGTATCTTCGAACACTTAGTTATTTGCGTGGGAGAAATAAACTACGATACAGCACACTACAGACACGGGACACACCAACATGTATCACACTTCTACACGAGTAGCAACATCACAGGTGGCGAGCTCAACGAGAGATTAAGGAACACAATAAACTGATATGTTAAACAGTCAAGGTATTTCTGTCAGAACTACACCACCAGTTAGGACGCACCCACACCCTAAATCCAGCTCAGAGAATCCATGCGGAGATACCCTACGGAAATCCCCAACCAAGTTTAATTCTCCTTAATCCTCGCCCGTCACTTAACCCATCATCGTGAGGTGCTGAGCAAAGGGGAGAACTCAGCAAGATTTCACCGGCTAAACCACCTATAAGAGTAATGATAACTACAATGAGATTTTGTTTACTGTTCGGAAACATGTTGAGAAAAAAAATTGTAAAATTTAGGGAAATGTAAACAATGGAAATAGGAAAGGAATGAAAAAGTTGTTTAAACTGAATCAAATCATTGTGATCCACTTGTTATTCAGAACCGCTTACTTAAGTAATAAATTATACACATTAATGAAAAAACTGCCCAAACTTTCTTTATTGTATACATCCCATTATCTCAGCCTTAAGTGAGGGCTATGAGGGCAAGTAACATTCAGAAGCAGTAACATGTAATCCTGATTGAAATAGTTATTGGTAAAAGCATTGTTAAAAGTGAGGCTAATTTCGGAGAAACTTTCTTTTGTGCGACGCAAGAATATTTTCTAAGTCCAAAGGTGCACATATACGCATGTGCAAGCAGACGACCAGCCGGTTCTCACGTTGCTGTCAACATGAGAGATATGTAAAACTTGTAGCCAACCTCTGCAAAAATGCCCCAGACATAGGTGACACAGTCCGTGTGCAAATCAACATGGTTTGAGCAGGGTAAGTTATCACCTGGTCAAATTTTGTTATTCATGCACTGCTTTGCACATAAACAATTCTACTACACGACGATAATGGAGTGCTCTGTAATAAAAACATGTATGAACTCACGGATTGTATCGGACTGGTTCGACTACTGCCGCGAAGTGTGCATGTCAAATGACACCAAGTATACTGCAAGGAGGAAAATTGGCAGTCCCGGCCACGTCGTTCAAATGAACAAATGCAAAATAGGACGATGCAAGTTTCATCGTGGGCACATCGTAGAGGGCAATTGGATCCTGGGGATTTACATGGGAACGAATGAGGTGCAGATGATGATACGCCCCAACAACAGGAGGGATGCAAATACGCTCTACAGTCTATTTACAGAGCACGTTAGGGTTGATGGCTGGAGGGTTTGCTGTGCACCTAGGAGTGAATCACTCAGTGCACTTTGTCGGCCCAGTGACAAATGTGCACACAAACAACATAGTCACACTGGCGAGGACTAAAATTAGGTGCAATTTAGGTACTACTTTGTGTTTGTCTGCTAGAGAGTGTAATTTAGGGACATGCAAGTCTGTTGGCAGCATTGTGTTCAGTGGAGAAACAAGGATAGTTTGGCTGCACTGAATTCTTCAATATGGCTACATTATGCAGTAAGAAAGTAAACAAACAATTAACATTAAAAGAGTGCCCTCCAACACGAAATTGCACTAAAAAGTAAAGAAATTATATTAAAAATCATAGTTGTATATAAAAACATCAAAAAGTGTGAAGGACGTCGCATATTAGAAAGAAGAGCCCTAATTACATATTAAAATACTTATTGAGTTATACTTTATGAAAACTTAAATGTTCACTCTTGTCATTATTAAAAACAGGAGCATTTTTGGGACCACCCCAGTCCCATCCTCAACTGATTGGCGGCTGACCACTATCTTCACAATCGGTTATAATGTGGATCTCTTGAAATTGGCTTCCTCTCTCGGAAAATTTCCAACATAAGTTCATTAGACCACTCATTGATGGCATGTCAAAATTTATAATATGTGGAATGTTTCTTTTACAATAAAAATCTTCTCCCATTTTGTAAGTTTAAGTTTTGTTATAAATGATTTCAGTAATTTAATCTCCTCTCCAATGTGGTAGTTCTCATTCCAGAAATGAAAAGCAACTGCCAATTTTTCTCTTTGATAATATTTTATATTCCTTCAGTTTTCTGTTACTATAGTTTTTAAATTCCTTTTTTGTCAATCAGATATAAAGGAAATTAATTGTTCTTTCACACTAGCCATGTGTAGAACGCACTATGAAAGGATAGAGCCAGACTGAAAAATTCAATGCCATAGCCGGAATTTGAACCACGGATCTTCTGGTCTCCATCCAGCCGCTCTAAACCATTGAGCTACTATGGCCTACATGCAAACCTGACATTAAATTCTCCAACTGATTCGTGTTTTCCCCGGTAAACCTCTAGGAGTTGTTATAAACATAGGAGACAACTACCTTAATGGCGACTTACTTTGCACATATATCGAGATTTAACTTACTTTGCACAGTCTATCTTGTCACAATCCTCACAGTCTATCCTATACATACCTTATTTTTGCTCTGGTGCTATTGTACTTAGGGATTATTTAATAGCTTCTTGAGTGAAAATTTGTTTTGTGATGATGGTTTGATGACATGATCTTTAAATATTCATTCAAACTTAGGAAATGCCCAAGGGTGGAATGTGAATTTCTTGTGTTTTAGTTTTTGTCTCTTTTGAAGGTACATTGTGTACATTAGACAAAGGGGCTTTCACATAATCTCTGTAGTGTTCAACCAGGTAAACTTGTATTTCATATATTCCAGATGAATACATGCCTTCCAGTTCTTGGCTACTTTTTTTTAATGATTATTTACTTTTGATTTGAGGTTTCAAATTTATAGATTTTGGTTATTAAATGAGTAAGTTTAAAAGGTTAAACCTTGAATTGCAACTGGTTTCCTGAAACATTAAATAGATTTATGCTCTCAGGAGTAATTAATTCTTTTGTTAATTAGTTTATTCATTTATTTACTTATTTGGTTGTTGTGGTTGAGGTTGTGATTATGGTTGTGGCTCTGGTTCTGGTACACCTTTTAGAGATATGGAGATAAGGTGGGAATATGGAATACCATCCTTTATTGACAAACTTTTAGTTTTGGGGTTAAATGCTTACACATTTATTAATGAACACCGATGCTTTGTTTAGTTCTACATCTGCCGACAACATTGGAATTGTTTCTAATGCTAATTTCACAGTAAAAAAGGACATCTTATGAATAGGTGTATTCTTTGTTACACTGAAAATAGGGTGGTAGTATGCAACACTTGTATCTCTAAAGATAAAGTGGTTTCATTTGCAGAAATCACACACATAATTTTCTTTTTTGGCACCTGCACATTCTACATGTGCCCATATATTACATATAACACATTTAATCCAGGTTTAACCACTGCTATCTTCACATAATAGGCACAACGCATCTCTATCAGGTTTGTGCCTAGTTCCTCCAAGTCCGTGTCATCATCTGAAACACAAACAACAAATTCCTCGCTATCAGATGATGAAAAGTTGTCCACTCCCATGTTTCTTTTGTGTTTTGGTCGCTTACTTTTCTTTACTTTAAAAGACTTATTCCTTTTTGGTTTTCGTTTAGTTACTGACTTCCCTGCTGATGTCGAAGGGTGATTTTCTAGCGATGACTCAAAGTACCTTTTATAAGGAGAGGATGCTATCACAACTGCTGATCTGGATTTTCCACCTCTTCTAAAATCAGCCTTCTTGCTTACTGGCACAGGAGAGAGATGGAAGGGTGAAACTACCTCATTTTGCACTGAAGTAGGTTCTTTGATTCTGTTGACTTCTCCTGAATGGTCTTGCTGAAAAGCAGAACTGTTGTTGGCAAATTCGTTTTTCCATATTCGGTATTCCACTTAACCACCATAGCCATATTTGAATCTATACTTTCATATAGCGTTTTGAGTTATACATAATATGTTACATCTGTTCTATAAAGGTACACTGGCATGTTATTCAGTCGAAACAGACTAGATAACTTACCTTGCACCTCCGGGGAAGATTAGAAAAAACACAATGTGACAAACTGCAAAAGTTTTTGTGACATGCTTAACATGAAAACCTCTCACCTCCATCACAGACTCACAACAATTACTTTCTCATACAAGCGTCTACTATCACTGTCAGCTGTAGTTCAACGGACATCCGAGGGGCATCGCTCAAATACCACAACCGCTAGACATGTATTCCGTATTACCACCATATTCCATAATCCCACCTTCTCCTCTAAGTAATTGCATTTGGGTTCAATGTCCATTTCTGTTCAAGGTCTGAATAATCCTGAACGTACAACTTAAGCTAGAGCTAACCTCGAATATGTTGCAGTGGGTGGTGCAACTGGTTGAGCACTGGTATCCTGTGCGCAAAGTAGTTTTAGGTTCAGTTCCTATTTAAAAGCTGTTAACCATCAGATTTCAATACCAACATTAGTGCAGTGGAGTGAAAACCCTTACTTTTAATCAAAAAAACTATTTGTAGTGACTTTATTGAGACTTTGACTAAGTGACGAATAAAGTGTCAATAAACCGACTACACATATTTTGTTCGATTATTTTTGATGTCACTGTTACTAAATTCCTCCAATCACACTTACCCTTATCTTTATTCAAAAAGAAGGGGAATAATTAGCCAAAAATACTATATTACATTGTGATTACTGAAATGTTTAGAATTTTCGAACTGGTTCAGTTATTCCTTTCTTGGAAGTGTTGAAAACAGTGTTGTTATGATAAATTAACTTTAAAGAGAGTCGATTAAAGACACTAGACAACACTTTTAAATTTTTCCGGAACATGTTTCTGAGGCTTTGCCTCTATCATCGAGAGCCGGCCGATGATAGAGGCAAAGCCTCAGAAACATGTTCCGGAAAAATTTAAAAGTAAGTGTTGTCTAGTGTCTTTAATCGACTCTCTTTAAAGTTAATGGTTCAGTTATATTTTACTTTGTTGAGCATTTAATTGTTTACCATACATACTGTCACCCGATCATCGAAGATACGGCAAAACCAGCTGGCAGAAGTAGCTGGCAAAAGAGAGAGAGAGAGAGAGAGAGAGAGAGAGAGAGAGAGAGAGAGAGAGAGAGAGAGAGAGAGAGAGAGAGAGAGAGAGAGAGAGAGAGAGAGAGGGAGGGAGGGAGAGAGAGGGGGGGGAGGGAGAGAGAGAGGGAGAGAGAGAGGGAGAGAGAGAGGGAGAGAGAGAGAGAGAGAGAGAGAGAGAGAGAGAGAGAGAGAGAGAGAGAGATGGCATTGAGGCCACGCCTACTTGTGTGATGGAATGTCGCTTGCTGAGGGAATGGGGAGAGAGAGAAGCTGAGAAATGTCGGGACTGGTCTGTCACCATCGTGAAAGATCGTAACCCTCTGTGAGGATTTGGGAAAGTTCCCGAACCAATGGCTAATGGATATAAGGAGTGCTCTGTTTGAGGCGAGTTAGTTCTTGGCAGGAAGCCGTGAAGAGTGCAGTGCTAGTGAGCAGTGTGCAGACAGACTGGAGGGCTGCATACGTGTGTGAGTTATCAGAGGTGTACGAAGCGTATTTCTATGGAAATAAAGAACGATTTGAATTTCTGCAAGTTGGACCTTTAATTCTACAAACCCACAGTCACAATACTTTACATTTTGTGGCTGAATAATTATTTCCTTTGTCTTGTGATTTGAGATTTTGGTAGCTTATGTAGAGTCCTAAATTTTGACTCTTCCTTGCAATTTAATAATAATAATAATAATAATAATAATAATAATAATAATAATAATAATAATAATAATAATAATAATAATAATAATAAATAATAATAAATAATAATAATAATAATAATAATAATAATAATAATAATAATAATAATAATAATAATAATAATAATAATAATAAATAATAATAAATAATAATAATAATAATAATAATAATAATAATTAATAATAAATAATTAATAATTAATTAATAAATAATAATAATAAAAAAATAATAATAATAAATAATAATAATAAATAATATAAATAATAATAATAAATAATAATAATAAAAAAAATAATAAAAAAATAATAATAATAAATAATAATAATAAATAATAAATAATAATTATAAATAAATAATTAATAATAATTATAAATAAATAATTAATAATAATAAATAATTAATAATAATAATAAATAATTAATAATAATAATAAATAATTAATAATAATACTTTATTGTCTATAGACCTTTATTCAAGTTTCAGACATTGTCATATTTTAATATTTACATTTACAAACAGTACAACATATTTATAGTTCATCCAGAGAATAGATATTTTTTAATCAAATAATTTTTTAAGCTAGTTTTAAAGTTAGATTTTCTTACAGTTTTGATTTCTATAGGTAATTTAAAATTGTCCATATAACATTTATATCCTTAAATACAATTTGCTTATTACACTTATATCTATGGTAATTAATGCTACCTCTTGTATTATACTCTTGAATATCATTATTTTTAGTAGGATTCTTATTCTGTATATACAGTACAGTCCTATACACGTATAAGGAATAAATTGTTAACATTTTGTGTTCTTTAAAAGTATTCCTACAAGATTCCCCAAATTTTAAATTACTAATAATTCTGATGCAGTTCTTTTGTAGAACCATCAACTTATTCATATGCACCTTTGCTGATGATAGGAGCAAGAGCTCTTGAAACATGTCCTGTGAATAAACAGTGTGAGTGAAGCAATGTGTCAATATCTTCTCGATTCACTTTTGTGCTATCTGCTTTCTGTCTATCAAGTATGATTTACAAATTTCATAAGCTATTCCTCTTATTCCATAAACTTCTAATTTATCTATCAGGAGATCATGCTTGACGCTATCAAAAGCCTTTGAGAGTTCAAAGATTTGTAATGTGTAACAATTTTTGTTTTAAGGATCCACTGAAGGTGTGGCTACCATTGAATTTGTGATGGAACATATAGCTAAAGTGGTGAAAAAGGATTCAATTGAAGTAAGACTCGTCAATATGAGTGTACAGGACAATCCTATTCCAGACATGATAAAAGACTTAAAGGCAGCAGCAGCTTTTGATGCTAGGAAAGAGAATGTTACACAATTTAACAAGGTAGGACACATTTTTGAAGTATAGAACATGTGTTTAGAACATACATTACTATAGAACATACCTACTATTGAAAGTAATTACATATTCTTAAGTGGGTATTTAAAATGCAGAAAAAAATTATTGGCTTCCTTCTTATCCTTTGGATTTTCAAACATGTTACTGCACCTGTACATATCCTTATTGATCTGTTAAGGATGTAATCCATAAATTTAATTTCAAAAATTGTATTCAACTTTCGCAACATTTTGAATGATGTCACTGGGAAATAGCTTTAGTAGAATTTCACAGTAGCATGAAAGACATGTTTTAAATTAATAAAAACTCTTAGGGTAATAAAGAAAAACAGGGATTAAGAATTAAGTGTGGTTGTGTTCATTGGCATGGATGTGCATCAAAGGTAGTACTGAGAGTGGAAATCTTTCCCAACCTTAAAAAAATTTGAAAATAAGAACTAAACTGTGTTGCAACAAATGAAGCAAGATGTTTCTGTAGTTTCATTGTGTTTCAATATCTAACAGCTTACCTAAATTATAATTTTTCATAAACAACTTTGTGTTTTCAAAACTTACTAAGAATTCGCATGTTCAAATTGCACAATGCAGATATTACTTAAATGCAATACTTATGATTGATGTATTGATATCTTAATCTGAAATTTATATGAGCAAATAACCTTCTGTCATTCTGGGTGGCTCAGTTGTTTACACACTGACCTATTGATCTTTAGGTTGCAGGTTCAAACCCAGCCCAGATTAATACTTTCAGAAGATTTATTGACATATAAAGGTGCTTGTGCAGGAAAAAATTCTAGCTTGCCAATGGCAATGATGTGATCCTGACAGTTGACAGCATCATCAACAAGAAAATATAACATTGAGTATCCTTAGCTTCCGGTGAAGACCACATCAATTTGGTCATACTTGCCAATATTTCGCTCATCGTGTTGTGAGCTTCTTATGTGCTCTTGTCCGATCTTTGCATTGTTATTTAGGCTTGTATCTCCATGGTTCTTTGGTGGCTCTGCTCCTTAGTTCTTGGTTGGCTGCCTGTCTACCTATTCGAATCAGTGCAAGTGTCACTGTATCCTGGTGGCTTTCTAAGTGAGTTCTGTAGTCTTTTTCCTCGTTATTTGTTTCCTTGTGTTTGTTTGGATCTTCTGGATTCGATTTGGTTCTATTAAATGTTAGAGACTGAGTCTGACAGCTCCCAGAAACAGTCTCTGCCATTTAATAGAACCAAATCATATCCAGATTTATACAGAACTTCTTTAACTCTTTTAAATCTATTTGTCACTTGTATACCTTTTATTTCCTCTGGCAATCTATTGTACAAGTAACAAGCTGCAAAGCTGGGTTTGGATTTGTACAGTATATATAGCAGTAATTTTAAATCCTTGTGTGTTTATATTCAGCACATGGCAAGTTGGAAATTAAATGGAAAAGGTCTATAATCAGTATATATCTATTAAGTTATAGATGAGTCATATTTATTACACATCAGCTTCACTTACGTACCTATATTGAGGACATGTTTCGCGAACCATCGTTCGCATCATCGGCTCTTATGCAACTAAAGCTTGATCCAGTGTTGTGGGTAGTTCTGGAGTTGCTGCTGCAATCTGTTGATTTTATGATGAATTTAAATGTGGGGTTGTCTTCTGGCGGGATTTCAAAGTTCATTAGTTGTTTTTTATGTTTTTCTATGTATATTCTCTCCCATATGATGAGTTCACTATGTTTTTGTACGTATTTTAGTAATTTGGTGCTATCTTCAATTTCATGATTTTCAGACCAGAAATAAGCTGCTATTGTGGACTTATCAATATTTTTGTATCTTAAGTGCCTAAAATGTTCTTTCTTTCTAGTGCCTATGTTTCTTTTTGTTCTCCCTATGTAAATTTTTTCACAGTCTTTACACTTAATCTTGTAAATGCCTGACTTTTCTTCTGGTTTTATCTTATCAGTCTTATTACTGTTAAGTAGGTTTTTAATGTTGTAATTGATTTTTTGTGTCAATGTTAATTTGTATTTCTTGAGTATTTTTTGGAACTTTTTTGTAGCCCAGAGGTGGTAAGTAAATTTAGCAAATCTAATTTCTTATTTTATTGGTGAAAGAGCTGTGATCTGTTTTAACCTTGTTTGAAGTTTGAAAGATTTTAGTTTTTTATCTACAAGGCTTTCTTCGTATCCATTTTTAATTGCAGCTGTTAAGATAAGATGGTATTCTTTTTTATATTCTTGCTACCTGAGGGGTAGGTTAACTAATCTGTGAGACTGTTGATGGTGGCATGTTTGTGTGGAATTGGGTTGAAACTATTTGCCTTGATGTAATTATCTGTGTGTGTTGCTTTTCTATGGATACCAAATTCCAGTTTTTCATTGTTTTTTTGTGATTTTAAGGTCCAAAAAAAGGTAGAGTACAGTCCTCTTCAATTTCTACTGTGAATTGTATGCTGGGTTCTTGAAGGTTGAGTAGTTTCAAAGCATCATCTATTTGTTTGTAGTGCACTATTGCAAAGATGTCGTCTACGTATCTGTACCATGTTTTAAAAATATGAGGGAAGGCTTTAGTTACGTGTTTTGAAAAAGCTCATGTATAAATTGGCCAAAAATGGTAATAGCGGGCTTCCCATAGCCAGTCCAGAAATTTGTTTTTAATACTTTCCATCGAAAACAAAATAATTTTGGTGTATACATATTTCAGTCATTGCCAAATATTCTTCTATTGTATTGGCATCTAGGTTAATAGAAGTTAGCCATTTCTTAAGTTGAATCAAAAGTTTGTCTCTTGGGATGTTAGGGAAGAGGGAGCGAACATCAAAGGATACTAATGTGTCTTGAGGGTTTAGTTTAAGATTTTGAATTTTTTCTATCAGGTCTAAAGAGTTTTTAATGCTTAGAGTGTTGAATTGTGGAAAGGACTGAAATTTTTTTGATAATTATTTTGCCAGAGGAGTGTTAAGATTATTTACAATGGGTCTCATGGGTATGTTGGGTTTGTGTATTTTAGGTAATCCATATAATCTTGCAAGGGTAGGGTTGTCCGGTTTGATAGTTTTTTGTTCTGCAGTTGTTAAAATTTTACTATTATTGATGGTTTTGTGTATATCTTTTATGTATTGGTTGAGTGGATTTGAATATATTTCTTTGAATTCTTTTTGTTGTAGTAAATCTAACATTTTTTTCCTTGAATGTATCTGTGTCTAATTTTGTTCCCTTTATCAGCCCTTGAAGATTACATCCTTATTTTTTAACGATTTAATCATCTTAATTTGTTTCAATTGTTTTCCTGGCTTTTTATTTGCTAAGTTTTCCAATATAGGAGATGATTTTTTCCTAATTATATTTTTATCCATAGTCTCCACACATATATATATCGAGATAAAGCATAATTGTTATGCTAAAACTATTAATACTGTTAGAAAAACTCTTTTCTGAAATCTTTGTTTGTGTCTAACAACAGAATAACAGATGGAGGAAACGAGGAATTGCTTTAGTCCCAATGACATATCCATTTCCATTCTGGGGCAACTACAGTGCTTTGGTCTCAATTTATTCTCAAGATGGAACTGTTGCTGTTACCCATGGAGGAGTTGAATGTGGACAAGGTATTCACACTAAGGTAAGTTATCAAATTTTGGCTTAGAAATTTGGAAATAACTGTGAAACACCATACCAATGATTGTTTTGCATCCATATAAGCACAAATTTTTTAAGAATATATTACACAGAAGTGTAAGAAGTTATTTGCATAGATACGTAAAATATGAAGCTATTAACAGTGAAGCAAACAAATATCTACAAATATAACAATTTGTAACTTAAAACTTCACTTATCTTATAAGAAATGGTGATATTTTTCCTATAAATTTTCCAGGATCGCGATTTCATTTAAAACTTTTACATATCTTCAACCGGAAACAACAAAGCTGTCGTCATTGTTAGGAACGCTAGGTATTCGTATGTTCTTGTTAGTACTACCAAAATCTGAAAATAAAACAAATTTAAAAACAGAATCGACTGCCGGTATTTCAAAATTTATTATGCAATGGTTTTTTAAAATAAATATCTTTTCCCAAACGATTAAATCTATCGGACCATTTAATTGTTTAATAATTTAACTTCTGGATTTATTTCATGGTTAAATGACCAAAAATGATCTGCTACTGCCAATTTTAATCAGTCTCTTTATACTTAATGTTACGAAAATGTTATAAAAAATGTGGTATTTATCAGTTTAATTGTTTCAATTGTGATAAAGTTTATATTGGAAAGACAAAACATAATTTACAAACCAGAACGGAAGAACATTTTGGTAACATTAAGTATAAACAAACTGATAAATCGGCCGTAGCAGATCATTTTTGGTCATTTAACCGTGAAATAAATCCTGAAGTTAAATTATTAAAATAATTAAATGGTCCGATATATTTAATGGTTTGGGAAAAGATATTTATTTAAAAAAATAAACATCATGTAATGAATTTTGAAATACCAGCAGTTGATTCTGTTTTCAGGTTTGTTTCATTTTCAGGTTTTGGTAATACTGAAAAAACATAACATGGTAACCGGAATCCTTGACTACGAAGTGTGTTGATGGACTGACGATGCAAGCAACTTGTGTGTGAAATCGATCTCAATTAGAAAGAAGGATTAACATCATTTTGTTAAGATAAGTGAAGTTTTGTTACAAATAGTTACATTTGTGTAATAAAACTAAGCATTTAATTGGCATTTAAGCATTTAAAAAACCTTATTAAAATTCCTTAAAACTCCGTTGGTCATAGAAAGAAAGTTCAGTTGTTTTTCAGTTGTCTAGAATGGGGGAAAAAAAAAGTTGTAAATGTTGCTTCATTGCTCCTAATATGGTTAGCAACCTTCACTAAATCCTTGTTCCAAAAGTGATGGCTGGTCTCATTTATTAGCTGAAGACACCCAGTCGGCAGTGTCCATTACCTCCAAAGGTATTAATGATGGAAGGAAGGAACCTATGATTTTGCCATAGACTTTGAATGATGTTGGGCCTTGGGGATGCTTCACATGAGTTAGTCAGAAGGGAAAGTTTGGATAGAGGTGACTTATGCCACCTCAGAGCTAGGAATCAAACCACCAATCTCTGTATGAGAGCCACTGACACCACTGAGCTATCAAGCTCCTCACATTAACTTGTTTCATTATTTTGATATTCAATTTAGGGCTCTTCTTTCTAATATGCGACGCGGCGATTTTTTTCTAATTCCTTCACACTTTTTGATGTTTTTATATACAACCATGATTTTTTAATATAATTTCTTTACCTCTAGTGCAATTTCGTGTTGGAGGGCATTCTTTCAACGTTATTAATTGTTTGTTTATTTACTTACTGTGTAATGTAGCCATACTGAAGAATTCAGTGCAGCTAAACTATGCTTGTTTCTTCACTGAAAGCAATGCTGCCAACAGTCTTACTTGTCCCGAAATTTCATTATCTATCATATTAATGATACATTATCTATAATTATTACATTATTATATTATTAGATTATATTACAGACTAAATGTATGAGTTCACGGACTGTATCAGACTGGTTTGGCTACTGCTGCGAAGTGTGCATGATGTCAAATGACACCAAGTATACTGCAAGGGGGAAAATTGGCGGTCCCGGTCATGTCGTTCAAATCAACGAATGCAAAATAGGACAACGCAAGTTTCATCGTGGGTGCTACAATTAGACTGTAGAGCGTATTTGCATCCCTCCTGCTGTTGGGGCATATCGTCATCCGCACCTCATTTGTTTCCATGTCGATTATTCTCAAGATCTAGTTGCCCTCTACAAGGCGCCCACATTGAAACTTGCATCGCCCTATTTTGCATTCGTTGATTTGAACGACAGGACCGGGACCGCCAATTTTCCCCCTTGCAGTATACTTGGTGTCATTTGACACAATGCACACTTCGGGGCAGTAGTTGAACCAGTCCGATACAGTCTGCGATCTCATACATGTATTTCCTACAGAGCACTCCATTATCGTTGTGTCGTAGAATTGTTTATGTGCAAAGCAGTGCATGAGTAACAAAATTTGACCGGGCGCTAACTTAGCATGCTCAAACCATGTTCCTTTGCACATGGATTGCGTCACCTATGTCAGGAGCATTTTTGCAGAGGTTGGCTACAAGTTTTACATATCTTTCTCATGTTGGCTGCAACGCCAGAACCGGCTGTTCGTCTGCTTGCACATGCGTATACGTTGCGGCAGTACTATCTCTCCGCCTCATGGCTGCACATACCTGGATCGACGTCGGGACTCCTTCCTCAGTCTCCGTGTCGTTGTCGGCTGCTTGCTTTACCCTTGGCTCTAGCTGCTTCTCCTGCATGGAACCTTTTTTTTTTTTGTTGGTTCTCAGGGTGTTGAGGTAGAGACAACACAAACCAAGGATAATCTCTAAACTATTGTAATTTGTCCTTACACTTTTGGAACCCGGGCACTTAAATAACTGCACTTTCGACGGACATTTTATATTGCATTTTATTGGATGCAGCACTTCGTCAAACACACCTGACGGATGTATACAATACTGCAATGAGCAACAACTGAGGACTGAAAAGGGGTTGCTACCCTCTTATATACACACAGCACGGCGTCACAAGGAAAAACTAAGGGTATATTGACCTGTATAACGGTACAGTAAAATAGCTAGCATTCCTTCTATTGTCTAACATCCGCCCTTCATAGACTGTTGTCCGGGAGTGCAGTTTTTCTCACGTATATCTGCCGAGGTTCGTTACAGTATTTTACATCAAAGTCTACAATTCTACTTTCACTAACATAGCTAGTTACAGCTCTTAAATTTATGAATAATTATGAAACATATTACATAAGTAAATGAATAATTGATCCGAGGACCAAAGTTCCTGTTTCAACGTGCACCTTTGGACTTAGAAAATATTCTCGCATGGCACAAAAGAAAGTTTCTCCCAATTTAGTAAAGGTAGAATTTACTTAAGATGATTCGGCTCGTCTTAAGTAAATTCCATCTTATCACACCACTGTTTCTAACTTTGATATATAAATTAATAAAGATACTTTCAAAACCATAGGCATGCAATCACTTTGTAAAAACTACCAGCATAAAAACTGGGCTATGATACATTTTAGGTGCAAAATGTGTATGTCTCCTATATTTTTGGCTTTCAAATCCTGATTTAGGAATCTAATAATATTACTGCTTCATTTTGCGAACTTATATCTATTTAAATTAAATTGCCAGTCGTCACCGGTTTCGCACTTCTTTATACAATTCACATATATCTGTTCAATTGTCCAAAGTAAATGTAAAAAAGTCTTGCATTACTTTTTCAATGTATGTTTCAAATGAAAAATGGATGTTTTGCTTCAGGTGGCTCAAGTGGTTGCATATACCTTGGGCATACCACTTGAAATGGTGAGCGTAAAGGCAAGCAATACCCTTACTTCACCAAATGGCATGGTAACTGGTGGCAGTATTACAAGTGAAGTTTGTGCATATGTAAGTATTATCAGGATTAGTAACTTTAGATTCTAATAAGAGTATTGATTGATTATGCAATAATTTGAGTGCAAAAATACTTAAAAATCTATAAGTTATAAATAAAGATTTGTGGTTAAATTAATGTGTAAAAAGAACTCATACAGGGAAACCAAATTTAAATTAAAATATGCATGATTGGAGGAATAAATCATGTGTCAGTAAACCGACTACAATCCGATTAAATTAAAATGTTTGACTGTCAACTAAGTGTTCTAAGTTTCATTCACCACGCTTAAATACAGAAAAATATTTACATAGGCTCAGCAGCTGATGATAGGCAAGAGCTATGAAAGCATGTTGCTACATATGAATGTGGTGAGTAAAACCTTTTTAGAGCTTTAGTTAATTGATGGAAATTAATCATTTCTTCACAGTAGCCATATATAGGCTAAGGTTTCTTATAGATAGCCAACATGAAAAATTCAATGCCATGGCCGGGATTTGAACAATGGATCTCCTGGTTTCCGTCCAGTTGCTCTAACCCATTGAGCTACCATGGCCAACTTGCCATCACGACATTGAATTCTCCATTAAATTTGTCAATGAATTTTTCCTGTTGACTATCTACCTTAAATACGTAAAACATGAAGCTAATTAACAGTGAAGGAAACAAATATATACAAAGTATAAACTTGAAAGAAGCGTAGAGACAGTGAAGCACAACGTAGCACAAAAGTGAATCGAGAAGATATTGACACATTGCTTCACTCACTGTTTATTCACAGGACATGTTTCAAGAGTTTTTGCTCTTATCATCAGCTTGTACTCTACTAGTGCAAATTGTAGTGGTTTCCTGTTTCTCCATATCATCGATAGATGGCATGATGTACTTGTCATTAATGGACAGATCTACAAACAAAAAACGGGCCTAGCTATGGGCAACCCTTTGTCTCCCTTCTTAGAAGATTTATTTATGAGTGCTTTTGAAACACATATCACAAAAACTTTTCCAAGTTATTTCAGAGTTTGGTATCGCTATGTTGATGACATTTTTGCAATAGTACTTAAAAAAACTCATACAAGATGGTCTTAGACTTTTGAATATACAAAATCCTGCTATAAAATTTACATTGGAAACAGAAGAGGTTGGTGTGCTCCCCTTTTTGGACATCAAGATCAAAAAAATGAACAACAAACTCACTTTTGGTATTTACAGGAAACCGACACACACAGATAATTATATTAAGAACAACAGTTTCAACCCAAATCAACACCAACATGCCATTTTCAACAGTTTAATCTTTCGGATGATCAACTTTCCACTAAACAGAGAAGATTATCAAGAAGAATACCTACACATAAAAAAAAAGTAGTTATGTCCAACGGTTTCAACCCAAATTTGGTAGACAAAACAGTTAACAGACTCAGCAAAGCTTAGAAAATAAAAGAAACCATCACCCTAGAACCTACAGGAGAAAAAGAGAAAAACAATTTTAAAAAATTCACCTTCCATCCATAACCCTATAATAAATTCCAAAAAATCTTGTCAAAACACAACATAATTCTTGCACCTCAAAATAGGTTTAATATCAGAAATTTGTTAAAAGGCCCCCCCCCCCAAAAAAAAACAAAAATTCAATTACTACCAAAGAAAAACCAGGAGTCTTATGAGATCAAATGTGAAACTTGCCCTAAAATTTATATAGGAAAAACAAAAAGAAATATTGACATCAGAACTAAAGAAATAATAAGAAACATTAAAAATGGTGAACAGAAAAATCAGCAGTGGCTTTTCATTTTTTGAATACTAGACATGACATCAACTTGGAAACATTTTTAATAAAATACGTTAATCACCCCATAGACCTTTACGTATGGGAAAAAATCTTCATTAACAAAAATCGTCATAGAGTCATGAATTTTGAAACTCCACCAAGTACATCACGCCATCTTTCGGCGATATGGAGAAAGAGGAAACCACAACAATTTGCACTAGTTGAGTACCAGCTGATAAGAGCAAAAGCTCTTGAAACATGTCCTGTGAATAAACAGTGTGAGTGAAACAGTGTGTCAATATCTTCTTGATTCACTTTTGTGCTAAATATATACAAATTTAACAATTTGTAACTTAAAACTTCACTTATCTTACAAGAAACGATGACACTTATAAATTGTTCAGGATCGGAATTTCATGGAAATTCTTCCCCATTGTCAGCCGGAACCAACAAAACTGTCGTCATTGTTACAAATGCTAGATGTTAATGTTCTTGTTAGTACTACCAAAATCTGAAAATAAAACAAATTTAAAAACAGAATCAACTGCCGGTATTTCAAAATTCATTACGCGATGTTTGTTTTTAAAATAAGTATCTCTTCCCAAACCATTAAATCTATCGGACCATTTAATTGTTTTAATAATTTAACTTCTGGATTTATTTCATGGTTAAATGACCAAAAATGATCATAGTTGAAAATCAATTTTGGTTATTTTATTGTATTATATTTACATTATATTATATTTATATTCATATAACATTATACAATTCATTAGCTTTTCTTCAATATTTCTTTCGTTTCTTGTGATAAAAGATTGTTTTAAAGCAAAAGTGTGTTGTCATATCAGTTAAAAATAGTATTTGGGCTATTAATGATGAATTTACCTTCTGCCAAATGAAAGTAATTTAATGCACTTTATTTGTAATCTTTATATAGTTTGAATGTTTAAGAAATACGTTTATCTTTTATTTCACACGCTTCTGACAGCTAATGAAAATGTACACTATTTGGGAGTCATATAAGTATTCTTAGTGCTGAATAACCTTCAGTAATATGTTGTTATATCAAGCATTAGAACTGTAAGGTATTATCTCTTATTACAGGCTGCAATGATGTGCTGCAAACAGTTATTGGAGCGTATGGAACCTGTGAAGAAAAGTCTTAAAAATCCAACCTGGCAAGAATGGGTGTATGCAGCTTACAAAAATGATGTGGACCTCTGTGCCACATACATGTATGTAACAAATTGTTTTTAAAATAAACTCTTTGTACGAGGGGGGTACCCAAAAGAAACCGGATTGTTGTCATAAAAACTTTATGATGAACCTTTTTGCAAAATTACTTCAGTCACCTTCAAAATACTCTCCATTACATCGATTCACTTGTCAAGTCTCTTTTCCCACTGTTGGAAGCATGTTTGGAACTCTTAAAGTTTGATATTGTCCAGTGCCCTTTGCGAAGCTGTTTTTACCGCCTCCACATCGTCATAATGCTCCCCTTTTAGCGTTTTTTTTTTTTTTTTTTTTTTTTTTTTTTTTTTTTTTTTTTTTTTCCCATTCGTGGAGCTAAGAAAAAGTCACACGGGGCTAGGTCCGGCAAATACGGAGCGTGGGAACTGAGATGCCAAATAGTGGGTCACTCGTAAGGCCATGTGTGCTGGAGTGTTGTCGTGATGTAGAAACCAGTCACCTGATCGCCAAAGTTCCGCGAGTTTCCTCCTCACATCCTCTCGCAGATGCCTTAAAACATCCAAGTAAAAGTGCTGGTTAATAGTCTGTCCAGGAGGTACGAATTCCCGATGCACAATTCCACGAACATCAAAAAAGACAATGATCATCATCTTCACATTTTCGGTCAGGGTGAGCTACCTGGATAAGGTTTTTTCCGGGGTTTTTCCCTTATCCTGAAATGCGAATGTCGGGTAACTCTAAGCTCTATGGACCCTGGGCTCATTTGAGCATCATTTCACCCATTCCATTCATCGTCCGATATGATTTAACGTTGGAGGACGTAAATTACAAAAGGAAAAGCAGATACCTCACTTGCCTTGCTTTTTTTGGTCTGGGAGAGTTGGGAGTCCTCCACTGGCTTGACGCTTGCTTGGTTTCTGGGTCATACCTGTAACACCTACTCTCATCCCCTGTAATGACTTTGTTCAAGAAGTTTGGATCACGTGCAATCTCTGTTTTCAAGTCCTGACACATTCATGCGAATGGTTTTGTGCTCCTGTGTGAGAAGGTGCAGAACAAATTTAGCAGCAACACATATCATGTGTAAATTCTCCCTCAAAATCTGCTGGCACGAGCTCCAACTGATTCCTGTCGCTGCTGAAATTTGGTCGATCGTTTAGGGATGATCCTCGTTGATCTTTTGGCAGACCTTTTCAATGTTCTCCTCATTTCGCGATGTTGAAGGGCGTCCAGAATGAGCTTGGTCTTCAACACACATCTCACCACGTTTAAAGCGCCCAAACCACTCGAAAACCTGTGTGCGGCTCATGGCGTCCTCCTGGAAAGCATCCTGAAGCATTTGGCGTGTCTCCGTTGCAGTTTTTTTATGCAGGAAACAAAATTTCACACACTCTTTGTTCTTTTAAAGTTGCCATAATGACTTCGCAGAGGTAACCTGCCAACAGAGAGAAACACAATACCAGTTCAGCTCTACACTGATGCCGTCTGCACAGCTGTTTCATGAAGGTCTGTACTAACAACATCTAGCGTTGGAACCCTGCACTATGTCTACGAGTGGCAGTGCCCTCGGAGTCCCGTTTCTTTTGGGTCCCCCCTTGTATTACGTGAACAAATAGAAGTTTAGAGCTTCAGTGTGTTGAAATATGTACAATAAGGTCTAATATATCTCTTCTGATCTAGACAGAGTCAAGTAATTTCATGTAAAAATGAAACCTACTTTTATTAATTCTTTCTAGGTATTCCAAAAATGATGGTTTGCAACAGTATGGCATTTATGGTGTAACAATTGCTGAAGTAGAGCTTGATCTACTAACAGGACGGCATCTGGTATGTAAATATAGTTTGATTTAGTGTATATTTTTATTTGAAGGAAAACTAACTTAGTAGTACCTATATAAGCACAAGCAAATATATTCAGAGAGATGGCCATTTGCATTGCTAAGATATAAGGAATGCAGGTTATTATTTGCTATTTTTTATCCCATTCAATTATGCAGCAGTCAAAAGTGATATATGAAAATGCATACAGATACAATAATGAATGATAATTACATCAAAGCAAATAGTTTCAACCCAATTCCACACAAACATGCAACCATCAACAGTCTCACACGCAGATTATACTCTGTTTCATATAACCTTGCCCGGCTGAAATGTATCACTCCGCGTTCAACAACCCTCCCCCTCGCCCTAATTGGCTAATGCTTTCGCGTCATACGCCATAGGCGGTGCCTTTCCGTCACATTTAAACGAGCCGTAAATGTAATAATTGCCGGGAAGATAAATAAAATCATACAAATAAGGATATGAAGGCATGCAAAAATACAAGTTTATAATGAACTGAGCAAATTGAAACAGAATGACTGAGCAATGAAACTGAAAGAGTTTATAATGAAAGGCATTTGGCCTTTTCCACTGGGATTTTTTAAACCAGCACACATACCTTCCAAAAATGCTTGTCTTTCAGTCTTAAAAGCCGTGTCACACCATACTTTACTTTTCGTGTGTTCTTCGTGTATATTTAGTGATTTGCATCTCGGTGCAGTGTGGTTGTCCTTAAATAGCGTCTTCGCCACACAGCAACATCGCCTCTGTCTTTTAGCACATTTTTCTTGCCTCTTTTTTCATTCACAAATCCCAGCTGTATAAGCAATCTGCTGAAATTTGGTAAATCTGCATCCTCATTTACAGCAGATGAAATGTTACTTATGTTAGGGAGTTCGTTTCTAAAGAAAAACTACACACATGACGACGCACAACACTTTTCACGTATTTTCTCCGAGCACACACTTTTGTTTATTCCTGCTTTTGCCTGGAGTGGTAAGTTTTCCGGTTTCCTCAATTTCATGTCGCAATGTTCCTACGGATCTAACACTCACACCTGTAACTTCATAGCACAGCTGTTCGACTTCTCTCACTGACAAAGATGGATTCTTCTCTGTGAGTGCATTAAACACATGCAACACAATTCTTTTTTCGCCTGTTTGTAAAGAATTATCCTTGCGATACTTAAACGAAAAACTGGCGGTAGACTCTGCCATTATACATATAATAAGTACATGCGCAATAAACGATCAATAAAATAATTTAGCTCCCGCACTCTCGAATGGCGATGCATGACTAATCCAGTTCAAAACAAGGTCAGTGATAAAAGTCATATAAACAAATGTCACCACTACTGCTAAATCACGTCCTATCGTGCCCTGTGCTTGAGAGCAAAGGAACCTTCTCTTCGTTTAAGAATTAACATGCATTTCAGATAAATCAACTCTGTTGCGTAATATATTTAATTAAAACAGTTACGAAAATATAAATTTGACAATTCTCTTCCAACATATAATGATATATCACCATGTTAAATAACGAACTAATTTTTACCGCACGACAGTCATTACCACAACAGCAACCAATGAGAGGTGATTAGGTCACGTGACCGTTAAGAGATACTGGGCAAGCTTACGTGAAACAAGGTATAGTAAATCTACCTCTCAGCCAGCAAGAATATCAAAACGAATACCATCAAATCTTAAAAACTGCAATTAAAAATGGATATGGAAAAAAACCTTGTAGATAAAAACCTAAAATCATTCAAACTTCAAAAGAGATTAAAACAGATCACAGCTCTCACACCAATAAAACAAGAAATTAGATTTGCTAAATTTACTTACCACCCCTGGGCCACAAAAAAGTTCCAAAAAATATTCAAGAAATACAATATAACATTGGCACCAAAAAACAATTACAACATTAAAAACCTACTTCACAGTAATAATACTGATAAGATAAAACCAGAGGAAAAGTCAGGCATTTACAAGATTAAGTGTAAAGACTATGAAAAAATTTACTTAGGACAAAAAGAAACATAGGCACTAGAAAGAAAGAACACTTCAGGCACTTAAGATAGAAAAATATTGATAAGTCCGCAATAGCAGCTCATTTCTGGTCTGAAAATCATGAAATTGAAGATAGCACAGAATTACTAAAATACGTACAAAAACATAGTGAACTCGTCATATGGGAGAGGATATACATAGAAAATCATAAAAACCAACTTATGAACTTTGAAATCCCGCCAGAAGAGAATCCCACATTTAAGTTCATCACTAAATCAACAGATGGCAGCAGCAACCCCAGAATTACCCACACCGCTGGATCAAGCTTTAGTCGCATAAGAGCCGTAGATGCAAACGATGATTTGCGAAACATGTCCTCAAAATAGGTACGAAAGTGAAGCAGATGTGTAATAAATACGACTCATCTAAAGATTAATAACAAGTTTCCTATTGATTTTGCAATTCTAGGTAAATGGCTGCTATTAAATTACATAATGAAGTTAAGTTACCTTAAAGTCATCGGCAAAACCTTGTTTACATATAATTGATCCTTATTTAGACTAGATCCTTATTTAGATACCTATTTAGACTAGGCCTAAGATAGCATTTCTAGGGTCTTAATTACTTTTCTAAAAGGAAGGATTACTAGAGTATCTACAAAATAAGAATGAACATGGGTAGAGCCAATACGATTATCCTACTGTCTTGGTGTTGCCAGTTCCACGGCAAGCGGGCGACAGAAATGGAAGATATATCTGTCTTTGTCTCAACCTAGCAAGTATCATAAAGATGCTGAGATGTACAGTGATACAATGCTGACAGAGAAGTTCGCTTAATATTTCAGCATGTGTGTGAGAACATATACAATGATTATAATACAATCTGAACCTTAAAACCTTGAACTGGAGAACAGTTCGCTTACATAGCTATTGTTCATATGCACACAAAACAAAACGATTCAAATTAGATGCGCTCTACGTAATAAGGTGTTTGCTACAGTGAAACAAAATAGTGACATTTCAACGATTTGTGAATATAGTTTCTATTTTAATGATGCCATGTTTGAATACTGTCAGTAATGGACTTTAAACCAATTTCTGTTTCATTAAAATACTTAATAAATACGGAAGATATAAATGTGTATTTATGAAGCATTTTATACAATGAATCTCATGTACTAATGTTATGCATTGTGTGCAGAAATTTTAGACTTGCAGCAACAATATCGGCTCTTTCAAGCAGAAATTTGCTACCATTGTTGGTTCTCCTATATTTGAATCCAAGAGATTTCAGATTTTGGCAGTTGGATATTCACCCTTTTCATATAAATCATAAATTGTTCTACGTAAAAACACTTTTGAAAATTGTCTAAGTTGCTAGCACGTTTTTTAGCTGCCCGATGTTTCCCTGGACATCTAAATATGAAAACTTCTATAATAGGAGCTGAAGCTTTCCTGGTGGCGTGAATATTCCAAGTTTCCTCGGGCTTCAATCCAGGTGTAGATGTGGTGATGTACCGATGTTTCGGGAGCATACATTGTTCCCGTCCTCAGCATATCCTGAGGATGGGAACAATGTATGCTCCTGAAACGTCAGTACATCACCACATCTACACCTGGCTTGAAGCCTGAAAAAACATGGAATATGAAAACTTCTAATTTGGTAAACTGTTTGCCTTCTTTAACAATGTTCGTCACAGAATGAGCACTCAAATGACAAGCTTGTAACATTAATTCTCGACTCTGAGCGAAATTTGTACTTTCGAAAATGTTTTAAATTGATATGTTTGAAAGAGGAATACACATTAACAAGAATATTTGTATCCTATTTATGTAAAATCTTATGAGTTGTTTCACAGTTACTATTAGGTGCACCAGTACTAGGCTTGCTAAGCGGTATATTTACTAACTTTGAAAAGCACATGTGCGCTGTTAAAAGATCACCACTTTACTGAATATAAGGTACAAAATGCAACTGCAGCATATCACGTGTGTGCTTTTCTTCACTGACAGTTAATAATTCTTTTCTTTCTAGTCAAGCGCCTTATCTTTCCATATCTCCGAAACCAGATGTGCTACAAACCTGGGGTTTGGACAGTAATCCTCAGAAAAAATAGCTCTAACATGGGAGACACAAAATAATTCTTTAATTGGTATCTTTAGAGAGCGCAAAGAAATTAGCCGCATGCTTCGGCAAAGCGAGCCAGTATGCTTGCTTAACTGTACAACGTTGCATGCACCGCATTGGCTAGTAGCCATAGAACAGCCACGCCTAGCCCCGCCTTATGTTCATTCCTATTTTGTAGCTACCTTAAAGTACATGACAAAAACTGAAGTATTTTTATATGATGAAAATCATTACATTCAAGAAATTTAAAGCATATTGTTTCTGAGAGATTCATTACTTAAAATATTTCAGTCAAAGCATATTTAAGAATTTACACATTCTTTGTTCTTATTATTTCCTTTTTGCCCAAGGCCTCAAAGATCTCAGCATAATGCCCTGCACCTTACTTCAAGTAGATCAGAACCCATTATACTTTTGGTTCCTAGCTAGGAGCCCCAAACAGTTCTGCAACTACAAAACATGGGTGGATTTTAATTTGGGAAGGCACTTCCTACAGTACGGCTGTTGGATCTCTGGCTCTGATGTCTTGCAATTGCAGGAGGTGGAAGGGGAAGGTTAATAGTACCAACATATAGTAATGAGAAATTGAAAACATATCCTCAAAATTATCTTTAAAATGAAAATGTAAGACTATACTATCTTTAAAACATTGAAATCCAACTTGCAGTTTCATTATCATGCAAGATATTCATTACAGCACCATTCTATTCAGATATTTCTTTCACAACTTTTACACGCACTAACTGCTTCTGTTGGTAGTACTGGGAGCCTCTACATCTGGTGTTGTGGTTAGGAAGTTAAAACTGTCTGCTAGCGCCAATCAGCATTGTCGCTACTAGGCATGGCTTCCCAATACAACACTGTGTTGCCAGTTTAATTTTGTTTGGACCACGTGGCTTCCATTGATTTTGGAGCTTGTTTACTATTTTGTGTGAGTGTGAATTCTGATTTTTAGTGTCCGTAAGTCCTATTATTATCGCTATTATAATAATATAGCTACTGGTTCGTTAAATATGCAAATGCGTGAAATATTTAAAATACACATGTTCCTCTGCTTGAAATTCCCGCTAAAGAACTGGCAACAGCCTGCTTCCCCCTCTCGAGAAATGTCAGAACCGGAAGAATGCCAGCCAAACTGTAGTCTAATAATAGCTCCGATAACACCCACCGCCAGTACTGTTCACAATATCTTAGGCATACATAGCCTCTCCACCTGTATCATGGTTATACAGCTACTAGGAAGCATGCTATAGCATTGTTATTAGATTAGATTGATTTGATTTGATGTGGGTTCACTTGTAGCCACAAAGGACTGTGAACATTGAACATGTCCATAGGTATACAGTTTATTAGCATATATACTTGAAAATATAACATAAGATACACATCATATACAGGCAATATGAAAAGCAATTTGCAAAACAAGGCAGGGATAATAATATATGATATAGAATCAAACACCTTTTTAGTCTACTTTCACTTGGCTTTTGCCAGTATGCCTCAACCTTTTTGCAATGGATACCGTTGTCATTTCTTCAATACATATACATGGTGTTCATTTTATTTGTGATTTTACCGCGCAAAATTTGATGCCATCAATAGCATCGCTCATGAAGTGAGTTTATATACGATTCCTCTAGCGACTTGCGATCGTATTTGATGTGCTGACAGCAACTTTGAGGCTTCCCTCTACTGGCAGGTAAATAAACTATTTAAGAGGTGGGTCTGCCCGTGTAATATAAAGGTGCGGAATTTCGCCTGGTGCGTAGATACGATATGTTTTTTTAAAAAAATATATACCGCAATGAATGCACTGCAAAGCTAATTATGCAGCCACAAAATTATACCATGAAAAATATATGAAATAAGTCAATGAACACTTACTTCACAATGAACATCTGTTTTTCTGTTATAGTAGACATATATGCCTATTGTAAACCTGTTACATAAAATAGAAATATTTCAATTTGATCTCAATTCTCTTCTATCACCCACAGTTTCCTCACAATGTAACTTCATTACAAACCAGAAAATTAGCAGAACATGTTCTGGGAATGCAAAATCACTCTGTTACAATAAGTACAAAGCTTTTATCCAAGTCTATAAACAAGAAAATATCTCTAGTACATAGTCTTATGTGTCCATTTTCTAAAATTTGCTTTCTCTCTTCCCCTTAAACAATGTCTGTATTGCGAGAAGGTATGCTAGAGGCCTTTCTGTCATAACATTATTTATTGCTTCTAAATTGGGACCAGTCACTTTATAGCGTCCAGTGTCTCTCTTTTTGCGAGTAACTGATCCTATATCTTGGAAATATTTGATGCACCTATTGGTTTTAAAAGACATAAGGATACCAAGATTAAGACATTTTAGTTAAGCATGAGAATGACAAATTTATATCTTATACTGATAAAACATAAGAGGTTCATGTTGCAAACCAAAGTATGTCAATTTGACGGTACCTGGACACTTTTGACAACATTATGCTCCAAGGGACTTGTCTGAATGCCGGATAGGGTTGCATAAACTTCTCTATGCAGCGGTTTAAATTATATTTATATGTCGCACCAATTTAAATGCTAGTAAGAAATTAGCATTCAGCCATGTAGATGCACTGCTCTGTGTTCATATCCAAGGGAAGCTGGTTGTAGTTACCAGAGCAACCACACTGAGAGCGCTCTAATTTGTTTACTGTTCCGCAAAAATTACCGCTTCTTCTCTGTAGAGGGCACTAATGATTTCAAGTAGACTTACCAGTCAACTAGGACGTCATGCTTGCTCAATCGGGGAGCAGGAAATAACAAATAAAAATGAACGCTGTGTACATTAAAACAGCTTTTGAACAGGTATCAAAGATTTATTAGCATGATGTTTCATTGGAACAGTTGGATTCTACTTAGAGAGCTACATAAGCATTATCAGGATAACTTGTCATTCAGATAATCTTGAACAGAATAAAATGATTTGGAGTATAGGTACTCTGTAGCAGTGTTTTTAAAAACAAACAAAATTATCAATTTTTTCTTTAAGATCATTAGGAAGAACACCAAATATTTTGATGGTTTCATAATACACACCTTTCTGGAAGCAAGAAAGTTTAGCAACAGGATATGAATTTCATTATTTGTTATAAATGAGTCCTGATTACATACAAAGAATTTTAGGATTGAGAATATATACATTCCAGGAATCGTTAATACAAGGGTTGTTCAATAAAGAATGGTCACAATTTTTTTTTTTGACAGTGTACCTTTACTCATCCTCATAATTTTGATGGTCCTTCTCAAAATAGTCTCCCCTGAATGCGATGCACTTGTCCTAGCGTTTCTGCCAGTCTTCAAATACATGCTGGAAACCATTTTTGAGAGATCCTTCAAAATCGACTCCACAGCCTTCACCACTGCTTCTGATGATGGATAAAGCCTCCCTCGAAGGCGTTTCTTCAAGTTAGGGAAAAGAAAAATGTCACATGGGGCTAAATCCGGACTATAGGGAGGGTGAGGGATGCACTTCACATTGATTTTTGCAAGATTCCAGCAACAACATTGGCAATATGCAGCCACGCATTATCGTGGTGCAGCATCCAGCCTGCTTCATGGAAATGTGGTCTTTTGCGCCTGATATGGACTAGCAATGTTTTCAGGACATCCCTGTAGTATTGTCGAGTTACTGATGTGTGTGCAGGTACAACATGCTGATAAACCATTCCATGAATACCAAAGAATGAGATGACCATAACTTTCCCAGCAGAAGCAACCACTTTTGCTTTTTTGAGGGTTAGTGATGAATGAGATTTTCACACTGAGCTTTGCTGTTTGCTCTCAGGATCAAAATGATGTAGCCAAGTTTCATCACCAGTGATTACGTTTGAAAGAAACTCCGGATCTTCCTATAACATCAACTTTAACTGCATGCAGACCTGCATGCGAATGTCCTTTTGTTCGGGAATCAACAGTCTTGGAACCCATCGCGCACAAATACGTCTCTTGTGTAATGTTTCTGTCACCAACATGTGGGTGGCACCCAGTGAAATGTTCCGTGTTTCAGAAAGTGATCTTAAGGTAATTTGTCGATCGTCTCTCACAATGGCAGCAGCAGTGTTGATGTTTTCTTCCATAAGAGCAGTAACTGGAGCACTGGGTCCACCCTACTTTGAAATTGATTGTCTCCCTTCTTTGAACATTTTAAACCACCTTTGAGCTGTGCTGTAAGGAAGAACAGACTCTCCATAGGCCTCAACTGAAGATTTGTTGAGACGAAAGCAGAATTTCCAAGCCGTGGGAACCAGGGTTGACTGGTTCTCACAGGCGGGAACCAGGAGTACCAATATTGAAACTACTACGGCGTGTTTGTTTCACTTTAAGCTAACATAATATAACAAGATTGAATTTTAGTGCCAAAAATTATGATCATTCTTTATTGAACAGCCCTCATATCTTCAATCTTCTAAAAAGATCTTTGCAGGAGATATCTCTCCTTACAAATTTAAACAATATTTATCATTATAAACTTTATTTTTATTTATAGTTTATCTGTGAGTGCTAAACATAAGCATTTTAATTATTCATTGCTACCAGTAATTATAATTTTGTTGGTATTAATATAACTAATTTTCAAATATTAACAGGTACTACGTGTGGACATTGTGGAGGATGCAGGAAAGAGCATGAGTCCTGAGATTGATATTGGACAAGTTGAAGGTGCCTTTATAATGGGAATGGGATATTGGTTGATGGAGTATCTAGTATATAGCCCTGAAACTGGAGAACTGCTAACCACCAGAACTTGGGTATTTTATCACATTCAATTTATTTTTATATGTACAAAATTGAATCGAGAATATATTGACACATTGCTTCACTCACACTGTTTATTCACAGGACATGTTTCAAGAGTTCTTGCTCCTATCCTCAGCTGATACTCGACTAGTGCAAGTTGTAGTGGTTTCTTCCTTCTCCGTATTGTCAATAGATGGCGTGATGTACTTGTCAAAGATGTCCGGTGGTGGAGTTTCAAAATTCATGACTCTATGACGATTTTTGTTAATGAAGATTTTTTCCCATACGGAAAGGTCTATGGGGTGATTAACGTATTTTATTAGAGATGTTTCCAAATTGATGTCATGTCTAGTATTCAAAAAATGAAAAGCCACTGCTGATTTTTCTGTTTCACCATTTTTAATGTTTCTCATATGTTCTTTAGTTCTGATGTTAATATTTCTTTTTGTTTTTCCTATATACATTTTAGGGCAAGTTTCACATTTGATCTCATAGATTCCTGGTTTTTCTTTGGTAGTGATTGAATTTTTGGGAGGGCCTTTTAACAAATTTCTGATATTAAACCTATTTTGAGGTGCAAGAGTTATGTTGTGTTTTGAGAAGATTTTTTGGAATTTGTTATAGGCTGATGGGTGGAAGGTGAATTTTTTTAAAAAGTTTTCTCTTTTTCTCCTGTAGGTTCTAGGGTGGTGGTTTCTTTTATTTTCTTAGCTTTGTTGAGTCTGTTAACAGTTTTGTCTACTAAATTTGGGTTGAAACCGTTGGATATAGCTACTTTTTTTATGTGTAGGTATTCTTCTTGATAATCTCCTCTGTTTAGTGGAAAGTTGATCATTCGAAAGATTAAACTGTTGAAAATGGCATGTTGATGTTGTTTTGGGTTGAAACTGTTGTTCTTAATGTAATTATCTGTGTGTGTCGGTTTCCTGTAGATACCAAAAGTGAGTTTGTTGTTCATTTTTTTGATCTTGATGTCCAAAAAGGGGAGCACACCATCCTCTTCTGTTTCCAATGTAAATTTTATACCTGGATTTTGTATATTCAAAAGTTTAAGACCATCTTGTATGAGTTTTTTAGGTACTATTGCAAAAATGTCGTCAACATAGCGATACCACACTAAGAAATAATTTGGAAAAGCTTTTGTGATATGTGTTTCAAAAGCACTCATGAATAAATCTGCCAAGAAGGGAGACAATGGGTTGCCCATAGCTAGGCCCGTTTTTTGTTTATAGATCTGTCCATTAAAGCTGAAAAAATTTTGATTGATACAAATTTCTGTAAGTTGTGAAAGTTCTTCTATTTCTTCAGGTGTTATTTGTATTGATTCCAGCCATTTTTTGAGAAGTGGAATAAGCTCATTGGTCAGTATACTTGGATATAAAGAAATGACGTCAAAGGAAACTAAAGCATCTGTAGAGTTGATCTTTGTGTCCTTCAGGAGATTTAACAATTCAAACGAGTTTTTGATACTTAAATTTTCAAATTTTGTGAAGGATCTGAAGATTTGAACCAGCCATTTTGATAGTTGGTAAGTGGGTGCATCAATGTTATTAATTATTGGTCTGAGGTTATATGTTATCACAGTAGTAAATAAATTTTTTTTAATTCATACTGTGTGCCTGTATTTTCAAAGCTAATTTACTCTATTTAGTTCATCTCTGTAAATCCATTTGTCAATTATTTTTATATTTTCAACTACATTTAGTCAATAATATTGATGGACTGGAGATGCAAACAATCTGTTTGTGAAATCGACCTCCATTAGAAAGAAGAATTAACACAATTTTCTTAAGATATGTGAAGTTTCTTGTTACTAATATTTATATTTGTGTCATAAAGATCAGTTGTTACTATCGTATGCTGGTCTTTCCAGTTGAATTAAACCTGGTAAATCCCAACAATAAACAAGTTGGTCTTCTGTTTTAAAGAACTTGGTAAATACCTTGTCTCTATTCCTATAAAGGAAAATGTTACATATGGAGCCAGCATATTCTTCTCTTTCAATCTTGATCCAAGTATTTCATTGTGTACAGACTATGATACAATGAAGCACAAAATTAATATAATTTTGACTCAGTGCTCCACTTATTGCTAGTATTTACCTAGAACGCATTTCGTTAGGATCTTCCTAACGTCATCAGCTGTTGTCGACTAATGGACGTTGGTTTGGTGAACTCCTTGGAGGTGATAGGTGCGTCTCTGTCGGTATCTTGATGAACTAGAAGTTTGGGTATTCTTCCAAAGTAGTGTCAAAATTAAACAATTTTCTTTATGAAGATTTTTTCCCACGTGGTTAATGCAGCTGGACCTTGGACACTTTTTAATAAGTGGATTTCTCGTTCTATATCATGATTCTCCTTCCAAAAATGGTACGCTACTGCTGATTTATCCATTTCTTTGTTGCTGATGTTCCTAAAATGCTCTTTAAGCCTAATGTTCAAGTTCCTTTTTGTTTTTCCAATGTAAAAGTTGTCACAGCCCTTGCAATTTATCCGGTATACACCGGATTTTTTGTCTGTGGGTATCTCCTTTGTATTATGTGATTTCTAAAGGTGTTGTACACTAAATTTGTTCTGTGGGGCCAAAGTAATATTGTGCTCTTTGAAGACTTTTTGGAAAAGGTGTGTAGCTCTGGGATGATATGTAAATTTTCTGTATGAAGTTTCATTGCTGATTGGGGAAAGAGTAGTTACTTGTTTGCATCTTTGTTGTCTTTTGAATCTATCACTGAATCCCTTGTATTCTGCAATGTGAATGATATTACTTTACTCTTTGATATATTCTATCTTGTTTAAAGGTACATTAACCAGCCTGTAAGTTAAACTGTTGATAACAGCATGCTTGTGTCGTCTTGGGTTATATCCATCTGATTTTATGAAATTTTCTTTGTGTGTTTCCTTCCTATGTATACCAAATTCAAGTTTATTATGTTTTCTAGTAAGTTTCAAATCTAAGAAAGGGATTTCATTGTTTGTCTCTTTCTATGGGAAATTTTATTGCAGGATTTTGTAAATTAAGTAGTTTTAATGCATCATCCACTTGTTTCTCATTTACTATTGCCCAAATGTCTTCCACATATCTATACCAATGTTTGAAAATTAGTGGGAATGCCTCTGTGAGGTGGGTTTCCAGACCTCTTCATGAGCTTTTTGGACAAAACAAAAGCATGCTGTTATCAACAATTTAACTTACAGGCTGGTTAATGTACCTTTAAACAAGATAGAATATATCAAAGAGTACAATAATATCATTCACATTGCAGAATACAATGGATTCAGTGCTGAATTGGTCAAAAAGAAAATTGATAAGTTCAAAAGGTAGTGTCGAAATTAAACAGCCTGCCTCGGTAGCGTGGCGGTAGCGTGTCTGCCTCATATTCAAGAGGTCCCGAGTTCGAATCTCGGTCAGGGCGAGTTACCTGTATAAGGTTTTTCCGGGGTTTTCCCTTATCCTTAAAGACGCATGTCAGGTAGCTCTAAGTTACAATGACCCCAGACCCATTTGAGCATCATTTCACCAATTTCCTTTATCGTCCGAAATGACTTAACGTTGGGAGGACGTAAATTACCAAAAAAAAATCATATTTCTTTATGAAGATTTTTTCCCACGTGGTTTATGCAGCTGGACCTTGGATACATTTTAATAAATGGATTTCACGTTCTATATCATGATTCTCTTTCCAAAAATGGTACGCTACCGCAGATGTTAGGTAGCACATTTGTGCTGTTACATTTGGGCCAGAAAATGAGAAACAAGTGGATGATGCATTAAAACTACTTAATTTACAAAATCCTGCAATAAAATTTTTCGTAGAAAAAGACACAAACAATGAAATCCGTTTCTTAGTTTTAAAACTTACAGAAAACGTAATAAACTTGAATTTGGCATATATAGGAAGGAAACACACACAGAAAATTTCATAAAATCAGATGGATATAACCCAAGACATCACAAGCATGCTGTTATCAACAGTTTAACTTACAGGCTGGTTAATGTACCTTTAAACAGGATGGAATATATCAAAGAGTACAATAATATCATTCACATTGCAGAATACAATGGATTCAGTGCGGAATTGGTCAATAAGAAAATTGATAAATTCAAAAGACAACAAAGATGCAAACAAGTAACTACTCTTTCTACACACCTTTTCCAAAAAGTCTTCAAAGAGCACAATATTACTTTGACCCCACAGAACAAATTTAGTGTACAATACCTTTTGAAATCACATAATACAAAGGAGATACCCCACAGACAAAAAATCAGATGTTTACTGGATAAACTGCAAAGGCTGTGACAACTTTTACATTGGAAAAACTAAAAGGAACTTGAACATTAGGCTTAAAGAGCATTTTAGGAACATCAGGAACAAAGAAATAAATAAATCAGCAGTAGTTTACCATTTTTGGAAGGAGAATCATGATATAGAACGAGAAATCCACTAATTAAAAAGTGTTCAAGGTCCAGCTGCATTAACCACGTGGGAAAAAATCTTCATAAAGAAATATGAAAGAAAATTGTTTAATTTCGACACTACCTTTGAAGAAAACCCAAATATAAGTTCATCAAGATACCAACGGAGACACACCTATCACCTCCAAGGAGTTCACCAAACCAACGTCCATTAGTCGACAACAGCTGATGTTAGGAAGATCCTAACGAAATGTGTTCTAGGTAAATACTAGCAATAAGTGGAGCATTGAGTACTAGTTTGACTCAAAATTATATTAATTTTGTGCTTCATTGCATCATAGTCCTTACACATTGGAACACCTATTTGAGCCTGCGTAAACTGTTTTTGAACTCGTACATGCGTAGTTAATTTTATTACTTATACCATTTATATAAACAATTATGTCTATAACATGTATTGAGATAAGTTTTTCTTGCATGAACTGAGTTAAGTCTTAATTTAAGCAGCACAATAGGTCAGGATAAGATTAAATTTTTAACAATGGAGTTTGAGTTATTGAGCTTATTCTTTATTTGCTGGAAAAACAAATTCAAAGCACAGTGAGCATTCAGTGCATTTATCTACTCTACAAGTAAGCATAAGCTAATGTTAAGTTTCTGCTTAATCTGTTATTTGTGCTTTTTTAAATATCTGCTACATTGAGAATTTCACTGAGTCACCACTGACACATCTTTCATGTACTGAAGGGGTTCATTTTATTGAGTGAATTTTTCCATATGTTCAGTATACAGATATTATAAATTATTGGTACCTATAAAAACCTGACTAGAAAATGATATGTGCATATAGAAACTTAACAATGTTAGTACCTAAATCATCTGTATTGTTGCACTATTTCAGAATTATAAGCCACCGGGTGTTAAGGACATCCCTATAGATTTCCGTGTTCAATTGAGAAAGAATGCACCAAATCCTTTTGGAGTACTCCGTTCCAAAGGTACAGTGTAATATAATTTATACATCTTAATAAATAAGACATGTATTTAAATGCTTTCCTCTCTGAAACTTGGTACCTATTTTCTATTTGCAGGCTAGGTATATTAATATTACTGTGGTTTTTGTTTAAAAAGAGTGTTAACTTGCATATCTTAAAGTTATTGATCCACATAAATTAAGCCTTGTGCTTGATTTTGGTGTGATATTTAAAATAGTAGTGTTTAAGAAGGGTGATAAGTTAAGAAAAGATGAAAAGTGGTATCTAAATGACCAAAAAGTGGAGGTGGTGAAGGAGTTTGACTATTTAGGGATGAAACTGGGCTACATTGGAGGCTGGGGAGCACATGGGAGAAAGATAAGAGAAAAAGGGAAGATAGCGATGTCTGGGGTAAGGAGATGTAAATATATATTACCAGATATGTCAGTAAAGTGGCATGAAAGAATCTATGAAGCAATAGTAGAATCAAAAATGACATATGGTGTGGAGTTGTGAGGGGCCAATGAGATAATAAATCATGTTGAACATATATATGAACAGTTCTGTCAAGAGATACTGGGTTTGAATTAGTCAACGCCAAATGGAGTAGCTAGCGTGGAACTTGGAAGATCTTGCAGGAGTGGGGCAATTATAGAAATATGTTTAAAATATTGGTATAGCTGTATAAAAAAGGGTGATGGTAATACATTAAAGATCTGTCTAGAACATCAGAAGAGTTCAACATGTAAGAACAGCTGGTGGGCAGAGCTAGAGAGAACGCTGGGGGATATCTGGCATGAGAGAGAAAGGAATGTAAAAGGTTTTTGGACAGTTATTAAGAATAGGATAGAGGACATTGACAGACAAGTGACATGGGGAAATCTGATAAGTAAGAAATCACTAAATGTATAGCTGAAAATAAAGACAGAATGGGAAAGGGAAACATATATAGACATATGTGATAGATATGAGAGGGAGGGTTTAGCTTGGTTAAGGACAGGAGCCATATTGAGAGAGAGTTCACCAAAGGAGTGCATTCTATGTGAAAAGAAAATAAGTTTAGAACATTATGTAGTGGAGTGTAAAGAAATTGAAAACTGGAGAAAATTAATATGGGATAAGAACTGGGGCTTACGTAGTAACAATAAAAATGCCTATGATGAAAAGAGAGAAAAGATTAAGGAAGGTGGGGAAATTTGCCGACAGTCAAAGAAAAATGGTTGAGAAGGGCAAGGAAATAAGAGGTAGAGAATTAGAAGACACAATCAGAACATTAGGTCAAGGGTTAGGGTAGAGGTAAACGACCAGGGAGCCAATACCACTATCAGCCCATAATATAAGCAGCTGACAAATTTGTACCTAGATTAGAATTGTAAAACTTGTAATTGATATTGTAAGATATGGAAGTACAAATAAATAAATAAATATTATTATTATTATTATTATTATTATTATTATTATTATTATTATTATTATTATTATTATTATTATTATTATTATTATTATTATTATTATTATTATAATTATTATTATTATTATCATTATCATTATTATTATCATTATTATCATTATCATTATTATCATTATTATCATTATTATTATCATTATTTCAAATTCAGTTTAATTTTTTTTAATCGAAACATGTTTCTGTGAAGTAACATTAACTTATTAAGGACTTTGTAAAGCATATTTAGCTCATTAATATTACTAAAATGAACATAAATCATAAAACCCAGTAATAAATTTATATAAATGTATTAAATATTTGTTCATAAATACAGTATTGGTTCAAGTGGTCTGGCACTTATAAGTCATAAAAATGCCTACATAGTTAATAATTGCGTCAGAATAAATTGAGAAAATTTATAAAATCACACAGGATTTAAAAGCAAATTTTGTTGAGACTTCAGAGGACTTGCTTATTCTGTTTTTAATAGCATTTTAAGATGACAAAAGAAAAAAAAATACTACAGCAAACATTATTATTAATAATCTCCTTGCAAAAAGTGTTTCCAAATTTCATTACAATACTTCACTGTAGCTTTCTTTTCAGAATCACTAGAAATTGTGCGGACATTCATGTATAAGAACTTAAGTGCAGAACAAAAATAAATAAATGAAAGCAACTAAAGATTAAAATAAAAGTGAATCAAGAAAATATTGACACATTGCTTCACTCACACAATTTGTTTTTGACAAATACATCATGCCATCTACTGACAACACGGAGAAGGAGGAAAACACTACACTTTGCACTAGTCGAGACTCAGCTGATGATGTGAGCAACAGCTCTTGAAATGTCCTGTGAAGAACAGTGTGAATGAAGCAATATGTCAATATCTTCTCGATTCACTTTATTTTAACTTGTGCTTCACTGTCTACACTTCTTTCAATTTTATAAAACGACGTGAGTGAAGTTACAAGTTTTAAAAGGTATGACTCTATTTTAGTCTTTATACATTAATTACTTTAATATCTAACAGTTACAATGACTTACATGATTCTTACTTAAACGAATAAATGCAGCTAAATTGATTGTATTGAAATGTAGAAGCTGTAGTAAATGGCATGTTTGGGCTTCCATGCATCATTAGTATGAAACAACTTTTTTTATACATCTATATTCTCTAAGAATATGAAGTTACTGAATTCACAAATTTATTAGCTCTAAGAAATATTTACTAAGTTTCCTTGAGAATTAACTACTATCACTAACAAAAGACTTCTAATATATAAGCTGAGATTTTCACAGCCAGCATCTTGAAGATAAATGTTATGAGGCGTGTCCGTAAAAGAAGATCTCCAAGGCGCTGGAGCCGTGAGGAACGCTACTACGTGAGATCCAGCAACACTGGTGTGTAGCTTGGTTTCACCCCTTCAAATTCCCACAACGAACCCGTTGCAACCATTAGTCTTGGCTGGGCAGCCGTTTGCAATGGAGCTTCCTATCACTTCTGCCGCCAAGTGCGAGTTGCGTGCAGTGATGCGTTTTTTGAGTGCCAAGAGCACCACCCCCACTGAAATTCGTCAGTTATGCAAAGTCTATGGGCCACAGTGTATGGACATCAAAAAGGTGCGAAACTGGGTCAGAGAGCTCAAAGTAGGACGTGCAGATGTCCATGACGAACAGCATTCTGGTCAGCTTTCAGTTTCAGCCGAAACAATTGCAAAAGTGGAGCAAGAAATGCTTAAAGATCGGCGTGTGACAGTTCGTGAGCTGTGCGAACTTATCCCTGAAGTCAGTAAGACTACAATTGACAAGATTTTGACCGTACATTTGCATTATCGCAAGGTGTGTGCGAGGCTGATCTCCTAGCCCATTTCGGATGGAAATCCGCACCCATCCCCCCATCAGTCCAGACTTAGCACCTAGTGATTATCATCTGTTTCCTGAGTTGAAGTCACACCTGGGTGGAACACATTTCCAGACCAACGATGATTTGAAAAACAAGGCTGAGCGCTATCTGCGCAATTTGGCCGGAGAGTGCTATGACAAGGGTATACAAAAACTGCCACAGCACATGCAAAAGTGCATTGATCGCAAACGGTGATTACGTTGAAAAATAGCTGTAAGTTCCGCCTTTCTATCAATGTAACATTCATTGACAATAAACATGTTTTCTATATTAAATAAAATTGGAGACCTTATTTTACGGACACGCCTCGTATGTTCTGAGCTTATGGGCCATGGTCTAGAATGAATGAACCGAATGAATTCAACTTCTGACTCTCACAGCAAGCGGATCAGCACCCTGATGACGCTAGGTGCAGTTCCTGGCGTAACGTTGGTTCATTCTTCAAAAACTTTAAGACCGTGGCTCATAAGCCCAGAACATAGCATTGATCTTCAAAAGACATCTATTCTCCTTTCTAATAGATATTTATTTTGTTATACAAATATAACACTTTGTAACAAAAACTTCAATTTCCTAAAATTCATAAACCTGGAAATAAAGTGAGACTTATTGTAAATTGTATAAACTCACCAACTTACAATTTAGCTAAATGGTTACATAATAAATTTACTAATTTTGATAAATTTGAGAGTTTAAGTATTAAAAATTCTTTTGAACTAGTTAAAAAGATTGACAGTGTTGTCTTATCTAAGAACTGATAAACTTTTTTTTATGTAACTGCCTTATTTCCTAGTATTTCTAAAGAAAAACTTTTGATCTATTTAACAAAGTGGTTGAATTCAATAAATTTACATGCGGACTTATTAGTTGATTTTGCTAAACTTACTACTTTTTATATTGAGATTTAACTGTATTGTATTGTATTACAGTGAAGCGAAATAATGATTAATGTATAGATGAGTCGTATTATTACACATCTGCTTCACTTACATAACGTTGGTTCATTCTTCAAAAAGTTTAAGACCGTGGCTCATAAGCCCAGAACATAGCATTTATTTTCAAAAGACATCTATTCTCCTTTCTAATAGATATTTATTAAGTAGGTGAAGTAAGTGAAGCAGATGTGTAATAATACGACTCATTTATAAATTAATAATTACTACTTTTTGTTTGGATCAAAATTTTTTCACTTCTAATGGTGAATTTTTGCAACAAACTTCAAGCTTAGCACCTTTTCTTGCTGATCTTTTTATGAGGTTTTTCGAAATGCAAGTCACTAAAGCATTTCCTTTGATTTTTAAAGTTTGGTATAGATATGTTGATATTTTTGCTATTTTTCGTGATAAATAAATAAATGATGCTTTAAAATTACTAAATTTACAAGATAAAGCTATAAAATTCACATTAGAAACTGAAATTGATGGTTTTCTTCCTTTTTTGGATTTGAAGATAATAAATAATAAATTGGATTTTGGTATTTATAGGAAGTCTACTCATATCAATAATTACACAAAAAATAAAAGATTAACCCTTTTCCACATAAATTTGCTGTACTTAATAGTTTGATTTATAGATTAATAAGTATACCCTTGAATAAAGAGGAATTTAATAAAGAATATAAACATATTAATGAAAAATTTAAATATAAAAAAAAACTGTTAATGATATTTCTACCTTTTAAAAAAAAAGGGATGATTATAATTTTAAAAAATTTACTTGCCATCCTTGGTTGAATAAACAATTTCAAAAAGTTTTTAAAGAGTTTGGTATAACTTTGGTTCCTCAAAACAAATATAGTATTAAAATACTGAAATATAACTGTATTGGAACACCACAGTGAAATGAAATAATTATTAATTTATAGATGAGTCATATTTATTACACATCAGCTTCACTTACGTACCTATATAGAGGACATGTTTCGCAAACCATCGTTCAAATCATCGGCTCTAATGCACCTCAAGGCTGTAGAGTTGCATTAGAGCCGATGATGCAAACAATGGTTCGCGAAACATGTCCTTAATATAAGTACGTAAGTGAAGCTGATGTGTAATAAATATGACTCATCTATAATTTAATAAATATAGTGTTAAAAATTTACTACATTTCTCTCAAAAAGATGAAATTCCTAATAATAAAAAAATCTGGTATTTATCAATTTGAATGTTAAGATTGTGATTGGGTTTACATTGGTAAGACGAAACGTAATTTGGAAACCAGAACGAAAGAACATGTTCATAACATTAAGTATAAACAAACTGATAAATCGGCCATGGCAGATCATTTTTGGTCATTTAACCATAATATACATTTTAAAGTTAAATTATTAAAACAATTAAATAGTTCGATAGATTTAATAGTTTGGGAAAAGATATTTATTTAAAAAAATAAACATCACGTAATGATTACATACTAAATCTCCACTTATCTTAAGAAATTGATGTTAATACTTCTTTCTTCTTTCTAATGGAAATAGATTTCAAAGGCAAATCACATTTGTCCTCAGTCCATTCAAAAACAAACTCCGTTGTCAAGGAAATCTCGGTTACCATGTTTTTTTTTTTTTTTTTTAAATTTTAACCATGAAATAAATCCCGAAGTTAAATTATTAAAACAATTAAATGGTCCCATAGATTTAATAGTTTGGGAATAGATACTTATTTTAAAAACGAAACATCGCGTAATGAATTTTGACATACCGGTAGTTGATTCTGTTTTTAGGTTTGTTTCATCTTCAGATGTTGGCAATGCTGAAAACATAACATAACAAAAGAAAAAACATGGTAACCAAGATTTCCTTGAAAACAGAGTTTGTTTTTGGATGGACTGAGGACGAATGCGATTTGCCTTTGAAATCAATTTCCATTAGAAAGAAGAAAGAAGTATTAACATCAATTTCTTAAGATAAGTGGAGATTTAGTAGCAAACATTTATATTGGTGTAATATTTATTGCTTCACTGTAACTAGCTTCATTTTCTACGTAATCACGTACTGAATTTTGAAATACCAGCAGTTGATTCTGTTCTTAAGTTTGTTTCATTTTCAGATTTTGGTAATACTGAAAAAACATAATAACATAGTAACTTCCTTAACAACGAATTTGTTTCCTCCTGTGGTTTTCTTTGACTGAAGATGCGGACAAAGAGTTCATGAAATCGAACATCATTTTCTTAAATTAAGTGAAGTTTTTGTTACAAATTGTTATATTTGTATAATATTCATTGCTTCACTGTAGCTAGCTTCATTTTCTACGTAATTTATTTTATGTGTTTGTAATTTTTTAAAGCTACTGGAGAACCTCCATTTTGCATGAGCTGTGTGTTACCCATTGCGGTAAGAAATGCTCTTGATTCAGCAAGGAAAGATGCGGGTAAATCAAATGATGAATGGTATCAAATGGGTAAGTACTTGCTATACATATTTCAGATTATTGTGATTAACTGCTTTCACACCAGCGTAGCTTTATGCTTAACTAACGTTTACTATGTGATGAATAGTGTACATTGTGACAGGAGCAAATTTACACTGTTTATCATTTATTATCAATCTTCATCGCCCTTTTTACTCTTTTTCATACCGTTTTGGATTGCAATTCCTTTAACATAAAAAAAAAAAAAAAATTATAAATGTACAGAAGAAAATAAGCAATAACGTATCAGTAATTTGCAGGGAGTATTATTCTTTCTCATAGGGAATAGTTGGCAAAAGTTAGAAAACTGAATCATATTTTAAAAATCCACTTCCACAGTCAGGATTTAAACCATGAATTTTTGGCTTTACATGGAGATAGTCTACTTCTAAACTATATTAATGAGATACCGAACCATATATTAAATTCTGGTTCATGTAATAAATTGATTCTTATATAATCTAATGAACATAAAGACTAAAATGACATAAAATACCAAAAATCGTTGTTTTAACTAACCTAAAAACTCTAAATGGAATTCTGATCACTGATCAGAGTTTCTCAAACCATTATACATAAGCAGTGACCTGAATTTATACTATCCTATAAGAAAACCAAGTAACATAAAAAAATATATACACGGTGTTCATTTTTATTCGTTATTTCCTGCCCTCCGATTGAGCAAGCATGATGTCATAGTTGACTGGTGAGCCTATCTTGGAATCATAGTGCCCTCTACTGAGTAGAAGCGGTAATTTTTGCAGAACAGTAAGCAAATTACAGCGCTCTGAGTGTGGTTTTGCTAGTAACCAATACAACCAGCTTCCCCTGGATATGAACACAGACCACCGCGTCTTCATGGTTGAATGCTACTTTCGTACCGGCATTAAAATTGGTGCGATATATAAATATAGTTTAAACTGCTGCATAGAGGAGTTTATACAACACTATCCAGCATTCAGACAAGTCTCTCGGAGCGTAATGTTGTCGAAAGTGTCCAGGTACCGTCAAATTGACATACTTTTGTTTGCAAAATAAACATCTTACCTATTATCAGTATACGATGTAAACTTTTTGTTATTCTCATGCTTAACTAAAATGTCTATTAATGTTGGTGTCCTTATGTCTTTTAAAAACAATAAGTGCATCAAACATTTCCAAGATAGAGGATCAGTTACTTGCAAAAAGAGAGACACTGGACGCTATAAAGTGACTGGTCCCAATCTAGAAGCAATAAATAATGTTACGACAGAAAGGCCTCAAGCATACTTTCTCGCAATACAGACAATGTTTAAGGGGAAGAGAGAAAGGAAATATAAGAAAATGGACACACTAGACTATGTACTAGAGATATTTTCTTGTTTAGACTTGGATAAAACCTTTGTACATATTGTAACACTAATTTATTTTTCATTCCTAGAACATGTTCTACTAATTATTACACAAATAAAAATATTTGCCACTTAGGCTTCACTTATCTTAACAAATTGGTGTTGATACTTCTTTTCGATTTCCATTTGAAAAGAAGTATCAACACCAATTAGTTAAGATAAGTGAAGCCTAAGTGGCAAATATTTTTATTTGTATAATATTTATTGCTTCACTGTAGCTAGCTTCATTTTCTACGTAATCAATGTTCCACTAATTTTCTGATTTGTAATGAAATTACATTGTGAGAAAACTGTGGGTGATAGAAAAGAATTGAGATCAGATTGAAATATTTCTATTTTATGTGACAAGTTTACAATATGCATATATGTCTACTGTAACAGAAAAAAACAGATGTTCATTGTGAATTAAGTGTTTATTGACTTATTTCGTGTATTTTTCGTGGTATACTTTTATGGCTGCATAATTAGGTTTGCAGTGCATTCATTGCGGTATATAGTTTTTTAAAAAAAAAAACAGTTATCGTATCGATGCACCAGGCGAAATTAAGCACCTTTATATTACTCAGGCAGACCCACCTCTCAAATAGTATATTTACCTGTCAGTAGAGGGAGGCCTCAAAGTTGCTGTTAGCACAAGTACGATCGCAAGTCGCTAGAAGATTCGTATATAAACTTGCTCCATCAGTGATGCTACTGATAACGTCAAATTTTGCGCGGTAAAATTACAGATAAAAATGAACACTGTGTATGTTGTTATATTTTCACTTTGTTATTCTATAATAATCTTCAGTATAAATATTATGTAATAGTTACACATGCATTGAGCACTATTTCCATTGAAGCTTTTTTTTTTTAAATGCCAAAAGTCATGAAATTGTAGTTTCAAGTAGTAAACAAAGCATTCATATACTAATAGAAGGCCTAAAATGCAGAGTTGGATTCCAACCATGACACAAATTTTTGAAATCTTGCTTAGCTTTCCATTTTGAAAAATGTTAATTTCTCATTTAACACGAATTACTTGAATAATTTGCACGTAACTTTTAAGCCATAGTGCAGTTTATTTTCTTAATTTTCTTGATCTGAACTTAACACTTCAGGAAAATGATCAAACATATTAGAAGTGTTCCATTTCAATGTTAGTAAAAGTTGCATTATCCACCAGTCATTTGGAGGATTTTAGTTAAATTCTCTAACTAAACAAGCTGCCCAAGTAAGGTTTTTCTCAGTTCTTTGCTACTAAGAACCGTTGAATATTTGGTAACTATGTATTAAAGCACCTGTCGCCTTCACATATTTTTGTAATATTACCAAACATAATTATAGAAGGAAATTTAATTGTGCCTGATTATTTACTCATACAGGGTATAAAAATGTATGTCACAAAACTTGATGGCAAATAAATCTGTACCATGTGATCATTAGGGCTGCAACTCGGGGCGGGAAAATGTGGATATCGTATAGAATAGGAAGGGTCAGGTTACTGCAATAAGGGTTAAAGGTCACTGACTCAGCATGGTAGTGTCCAAATGGCTATACAGGTGCCAGGGTATGGTATTGCAGTCGTACTCTATCGTGTTTCACACTTGATGGCCATAGTATTTTCATGGCATTGTCAAACACTGCACTTATAGTAGAATAATTTGCAACACTGACTACGTCACTTGTTAAAAGATATGGTCCAATGGGGCCTTCTGCGTCCAGTGCTCCAACAACCACATTTACCACAAATCGCCCAACAACATCCGTTGTTTCATCCATTGAAACCCATATGTTGCAGCTATTTAGGTTCATTCTTATACCATCAATGTACTTATCATAACATTTTTTTACATAGTACTGACGTAAAGTCGTAGGATATGGAATTGGTTTGTCAGTGTACTTTTCTAAAAACGCATGCAACTTTGTATCCTGTAGTTTATGTAAAGGAATATCGGCAGAAATAAATGCCATGCATAGCTCTTCATTAAATGTTTGATTTAATGGAAGTACACATTGTTGTAGCAATGAATTATCACATTTTGCAATGCAACGCTTATGTTTAGCTGAACTGACATGTCGTAGCACATTACTCGCTTTACTATGAGCACTTGTGTTATTGCAAGGTTTACAATAAAGGTTTTCAAGAAAAACAGAAAACATGTTCCCCATACTCAAATATATACTTTTGTAAACATGTGGGCGTTTGTAACCTTTCCTTTGGCATTGTGTTTGCGTGAACTCCGTGTCGATTACTGTGACTCAATGTACGGTGTACCCAACCCCCACATTGAAATCAGTCCACTACCGGGTGCCTCCCAACACATGCAACTGCTCCAATGTTGCTGCCCTAGTGATCATATTCTCTTTATAAACTATATCCAGAAACTCTTTCTTTATGTGCTAGTGCCTAAAATGGGTACAGATGACTGAAGATAAGCAAATCATGGTCTCCACAACAAACAGTAGATGTTGCGTTCATTAGTAAAGGGTTACTAAAATTAGGCAAATGAGTCAATCTTGTATATACCTTTCTCCACTTACAAGTTTTTTAATGAAGACTAGTTTCTGGGAACTTCTTCCCTATCCTCAGTTCTGTGGTTGACTGATGATGCATCCGGTGCCTGCATCTGGCTTGGTGTCGTGCTGCCATCTAATATTGTGGTAAGTTTGATGACGTCGTCTACGGCGGGAATTTCAAAATTCATCAAAAGGTCCTGTTTCTTCATAATAAATATGTTTTCCCAAATCTGTAGTTATAGAGGTTTCTTTGCCTGTTTGATCAATTCTATTTCTTGTTTTATGTTGTGATTCTCAGACCAAAAGTGATGTGCTATGGCCGACTTGTCCATGCATTTGAATTTAATATTTCTGAAGTGTTCTTTCATTCTTGTTCCTAGATTCCTTTTGGTCTTACCAATGTATATCTTGTCACATTCCTGGTAGCTCATTTGGTAAATGCCTGATAATTGAGTTTTGGGTGCTCTATTTTTTAGAGGGTGGTTTAGTAAGTTGTGGATGTTGTGTATGTTCTGAGGGGCTAATTTTATGTTTAAGCTCTTAAATATCTTTTCAAATTTTTTGAAGTATTTTGGATGAAATGTAAATTTGCCATATCTGTTGTTTGGGTTTTCTAATTTTTTTAACGTAGTAATGTCCTTTAAGTTTTTGTTTCTTTTGTGTCCATAGATCAACCTTTTGATAAAATTTGTGTTATAGTTCAATTCGGCAACCTGGTATATGTGAGTGTACTTCAGTTCATATTCTGTTTTTGTTGGTGGAATGTTGATTAATCTGTGAACCAAACTATGGAATACTGCAAGAATGAAAGAATACTATAGAAATATGAAATTCAAACACATGGACAAGTTGGCCGTAGCACATCACTTTTGGTCTGAGAATCACAACATAAAACAAGAAATAGAACTGATCAAACAGGCAAAGAAACCTCTAGAACTACAGATTTGGGAAAACATTTATTACGAAGAAACAGGACCTCTTGATGAATTTTGAAATTCCTGCCGTAGATGACGTCATCAAACTTACCAGAACATTAGATGGCAGCATGACACCAAGCCAGATGCAGACACCGGATGCATCATCAGTCAACCACAGAACTGAGGATAGGGAAGAAGTTCCCAGAAACTAGTTTTCATCAAAAAAACTTGTAAGTGAAGAAAAGTATATACAAGATTGACTCATTTGCCTAATTTTAGTAACAATGGCACTCCACTTTCTGAAATACTTCTTTTTATTCTATATAGTAAAGGGTTGTTTAGCAATGACACTTCATCAGTTCTTACATGATACACAGTAGTGTAGTACCATATATACAGCCAGTGTTAGCATTTACAGTATTATATTCCATAATTTGCAGCATTCATATGGCTGTCAAGTGGGAATGAACAATGGTAGTTTTGTGCACAAATACCGATTATAATGAGATGATTTTCATTAATGAGGAAGCCCTAATGAATATAAGAGAGACTTGCCAGTTCTATCAACATTATGCCACCCAGCCCACACTATGTTTCCAGGACTGATGGGGTGCTTATTGAAACAGGCAGTTTACGTCCTAATATATTCTGTTGTGGACATCTATGGCCATGTCATATGTTAGTTTGAACTCTATCCAAGAGTTCATCAAAAACATGGCAATCCATAAAATATATTCAAGTTGGCAGTAGCCACATTGAGGACCTTCGGTTATTCTTTAAAATGCTATCTGTTTAATGCTTTTTTTTTGTGTGTGTGCTCCTTTCCTGTTTAGTTTAGTTTATTTTCAATCGTACAATGTACACATTTGGTGTTATTGAAGATCACATCAGAAGCATTTATAATGGATAAGATACAAATAATTACAATGATACAATTAGTGATACTAGACACATCAATATTAATAATTATAAAATAATAAGAGGAATTTAAAATGATGCACGCAAAACCAGGTATAAGTTATACAGAACATATTATTGAATACAAATAATTGTTGTGCATCATTTATAACAAAACAAACGGTTAACAAAGAAGAAAAGTACGTAAGTAGGATACTTCTAAATTTATTTAAGTTATAACCATTTAAAACAAAATTGACACTTTAAATGTGTAGCATAACTACATCGTCGTTAATGTGTTTAAGACTAATTGGCACTGTTGTATAAAGATTCCTGTGAATTGTAAAAGCAGTGTGTTAGTAGATAATTCTTGAGTCCTTTCGTAGACAGTTTTATATCAGATAATCCCTTTAGTTCTGTTGGTAGTACATTAAAATATTTAGAACCTGCATTAATTATATTTTATTACCAAAGATACCTCTGTATGAACTCAGAAAAAAGTAATTCTGTCTGTGAGTAAAATAAGTATGTCCATCTTTAAAATAAGACCTCAAGCTTTCCTGGTAATGAATATGCTCACTTTCTTCTCAGGCAACAAGCCAGGTGAAAAGACGATTAGATATCAATGTTTTGGGAGTGCGCATCTCTCCCATCATCAGGAAACTCCCGAAACGTCAATATCTAATCGTCTTTTCACCTGGCTTTTGCCCGAGAAGAAAGTGAGCATATGTACATCTTTGTTTAGTTGAGGGGATTCACTTGATGTTTTAACATACAAAATAGTGAAGAATACTGTAACTTTGTGTGTTATTAGAATTAAAAGTCCAAGTTGCAGAAATTCAAAATGTCCTTTATTTCCGTAGAAGTACACTTACAGTAGCAGGATTACATCATGTACACAATTACAATCTTCCAAGGTCGCTGTCCACAAACAAAAGCATTCACACAATTCAGTTCTGATTACTCTGTTTACAACTCTCATTACGACTCTGTTTACGACTACTACACTGGTGTGTCGCAATCTCTTATATACGACCATTGATAATTGTAGACTGTTCTTAAAAAAACAAGAAACTGAATGTGTGTTTGGAGGAATTTAGTAACAGTGACGTCAAAATTAATATAAAAATTATTTGTGGTTGGTTTATTGACACTCGTCACTTACTTTTTCATATATTTATGAGAGACTAGTTTCAAAGGCCCTGGCCTCCATTTTCAATCTCTTCCCAACTGGCAAATGTTGTTATCTGCTCTCTCTGGTGGTGGAACTATGAACTTTTTTGTCAAATTATCTGCTGGCGGGATTTCAAAGTTCATTACGCGATCCTTATTTTTCCAGATGAATATGTTCTCCCATGTTGTCAATCTATTTTGGTTTATCACTGCTTTTAATAATTTTGGATTTGGATCAATGTCATGGTTTTCATTCCAAAAATGAAATGCTACTGCTGACTTGTCTTCTTGTTTCAATCTGATGTTTCTAAAGTGTTCTTTGACTCTGGTTTTTAAATTTCTTTTTGTTTGACCTATGTAGCATTTTTCACAATTCTTGCAATTTATTTGGTATATTCCAGATTTGTTACCTGAAGGAATTTCATCTTTTGTTTTTGAATTTAGTAATTTTAAAATTGAGTATCTATTAGTAGGTGCCAAGATGATATTTTGTTCCTTGAATACCTTTTTAAATTTATTAAATGTTTTTGGATGATATGTGAATGAACTGAATATGCTGTTGCTTTCTTTTTCTTTAATAAATGTGGTTGTTTCCTTAATGGTTTTCTTTAGTTTAGATTTTCTAATTTTCTTCAACACCAAACTTTTGTTGTATCCGTTTTCTTCTGCTATGTGTATTATTGCTTTTTGTTCCTTGAAATATTCTTCTTTTTCCATGGGTATGTTGACTAGTCTGTGTGTAAGGCTGTTTATTATTGCATGTTTATGTGTAATTGGGTTGTGGCTATTATTTTTTATATAATTTTCTGAATGTGTTGGCTTCCTGTAAATTCCAAATTTTATTTTTGTATCATTCCTGATGATATTTAGATCCAAGAAAGGTAGTTGTCCATTGATTTCCTTTTCTATTGTGAATTTGATAGTCCTTTCTTGCAGATTGAGTAATTTTAATGCATCATCTAAATGTTTACTTGGTACAATTGCAAAGATGTCGTCAACATATCTATACCAAACCTTGAAGATCAATGGGAAGGACTTTTTAATTTGTGTTTCAAATGCACTCATAAATAAGTTAGCCAAAAAAGGTGAAAGTGGATTGCCCATTGATAGTCCTGATTTCTGCTTGTAGTGTTTTCCATTAAAGCTAAAGAAGTTTTGTTCAATGCATATTTTTGTTAGAGAAATATATTCTTCTGCTTCTATTGCTTCCATATCAATTGTAGCTAGCCATTTTTTTAACACAGTCTGCAATTTTTCTGTTGGTATGCTTGGAAATAAAGATGTGACATCAAATGAAACCAGTCTGTCATTTTTGTCCAAATTTATATCTTTGATTTTTTCTACTAAATCTAAAGAGTTTCTTAAATTTGCACTTTCAAATTTTGGAAAACTATTAAATTTACTTAGTAACCATTTGGCCAAATTATATGTGGGGGCATTTATGCTACTAGTAATAGGTCTCATGCCTTTCCCTGTTTTATGAATTTTTGGCAGCCCATATACTCTTGGTAATGTTGGATTATCTACTTTAATTTTGTGCAATTCTTTTTTGTTGATTATTTTGCTCTCTTTTAGCGTTTTATTTGTGGTTTCAATGCAGTACTTTAATGGATTAGTTTCTACTTTTTGGTAATTACTGTCTTCTAACAAATCTTCCATCCTCTTTGTGTATTCTTCTTTTTCCAGAATTACTAGTTTATTTCCCTTGTCTGCTTTAGTATAAATAACCGGTTTCTTTTTAAGAGCTTTTATGATTTGGTTACTAAAATTCTTTTTCTTTTCATTTTTAATCTCTTCTACTATTTTGGAGCATTTGTTTTTTACTGTGTTTTTACTTTCTTCATTAAGTGTTTGTGTAGCAATTTGGATGTCAGCAATGTAATCTTCAATTTGGTTGGAATAATCTACACATGTCTTTAAACCTAGATTCAGCATATTCAGTTCTGTTTTTGTAAAATTTTGGTTTGATAGGTTTACCACATTGTTTAGATGATCTTTTAGGTTATGTTTGTCTTTTTGATATATCTTTTTAAAAGTGCCTGCTTTCTGGCATAAATTTTTTAATTTATTCTTTAACTTTGCTGTTTTTGTCTTCATTTTTCTATTAAGATATGCTAATAAATTGTTTTCAAAATTTTCCCAAAATATCCTAATTGTTTGGTAAGTTTTTGATGCAAATTGTACAATTTTATTTCTAGCGTGTTTTTATTTCCATAGTGTTTATTCTTTTCTACAATTAATACTTTTCTCTCTGCTGCTTTTTGTTGTCTACTGTTTGGGAAAATTTTGAAAACAATTTATTAGCATATCTTAATAGAAAAATGAAGACAAAAACAGCAAAGTTAAAGAATAAATTAAAAAATTTATGCCAGAAAGCAGGCACTTTTAAAAAGATATATCAAAAAGACAAACATAACCTAAAAGATCATCTAAACAATGTGGTAAACCTATCAAACCAAAATTTTACAAAAACAGAACTGAATATGCTGAATCTAGGTTTAAAGACATGTGTAGATTATTCCAACCAAATTGAAGATTACATTGCTGACATCCAAATTGCTACACAAACACTTAATGAAGAAAGTAAAAACACAGTAAAAAACAAATGCTCCAAAATAGTAGAAGAGATTAAAAATGAAAAGAAAAAGAATTTTAGTAACCAAATCATAAAAGCTCTTAAAAAGAAACCGGTTATTTATACTAAAGCAGACAAGGGAAATAAACTAGTAATTCTGGAAAAAGAAGAATACACAAAGAGGATGGAAGATTTGTTAGAAGACAGTAATTACCAAAAAGTAGAAACTAATCCATTAAAGTACTGCATTGAAACCACAAATAAAACGCTAAAAGAGAGCAAAATAATCAACAAAAAAGAATTGCACAAAATTAAAGTAGATAATCCAACATTACCAAGAGTATATGGGCTGCCAAAAATTCATAAAACAGGGAAAGGCATGAGACCTATTACTAGTAGCATAAATGCCCCCACATATAATTTGGCCAAATGGTTACTAAGTAAATTTAATAGTTTTCCAAAATTTGAAAGTGCAAATTTAAGAAACTCTTTAGATTTAGTAGAAAAAATCAAAGATATAAATTTGGACAAAAATGACAGACTGGTTTCATTTGATGTCACATCTTTATTTCCAAGCATACCAACAGAAAAATTGCAGACTGTGTTAAAAAAATGGCTAGCTACAATTGATATGGAAGCAATAGAAGCAGAAGAATATATTTCTCTAACAAAAATATGCATTGAACAAAACTTCTTTAGCTTTAATGGAAAACACTACAAGCAGAAATCAGGACTATCAATGGGCAATCCACTTTCACCTTTTTTGGCTAACTTATTTATGAGTGCATTTGAAACACAAATTAAAAAGTCCTTCCCATTGATCTTCAAGGTTTGGTATAGATATGTTGACGACATCTTTGCAATTGTACCAAGTAAACATTTAGATGATGCATTAAAATTACTCAATCTGCAAGAAAGGACTATCAAATTCACAATAGAAAAGGAAATCAATGGACAACTACCTTTCTTGGATCTAAATATCATCAGGAATGATACAAAAATAAAATTTGGAATTTACAGGAAGCCAACACATTCAGAAAATTATATAAAAAATAATAGCCACAACCCAATTACACATAAACATGCAATAATAAACAGCCTTACACACAGACTAGTCAACATACCCATGGAAAAAGAAGAATATTTCAAGGAACAAAAAGCAATAATACACATAGCAGAAGAAAACGGATACAACAAAAGTTTGGTGTTGAAGAAAATTAGAAAATCTAAACTAAAGAAAACCATTAAGGAAACAACCACATTTATTAAAGAAAAAGAAAGCAACAGCATATTCAGTTCATTCACATATCATCCAAAAACATTTAATAAATTTAAAAAGGTATTCAAGGAACAAAATATCATCTTGGCACCTACTAATAGATACTCAATTTTAAAATTACTAAATTCAAAAACAAAAGATGAAATTCCTTCAGGTAACAAATCTGGAATATACCAAATAAATTGCAAGAATTGTGAAAAATGCTACATAGGTCAAACAAAAAGAAATTTAAAAACCAGAGTCAAAGAACACTTTAGAAACATCAGATTGAAACAAGAAGACAAGTCAGCAGTAGCATTTCATTTTTGGAATGAAAACCATGACATTGATCCAAATCCAAAATTATTAAAAGCAGTGATAAACCAAAATAGATTGACAACATGGGAGAACATATTCATCTGGAAAAATAAGGATCGCGTAATGAACTTTGAAATCCCGCCAGCAGATAATTTGACAAAAAAGTTCATAGTTCCACCACCAGAGAGAGCAGATAACAACATTTGCCAGTTGGGAAGAGATTGAAAATGGAGGCCAGGGCCTTTGAAACTAGTCTCTCATAAATATATGAAAAAGTAAGTGACGAGTGTCAATAAACCAACCACAAATAATTTTTATATTAAGAAACTGAATGTTCTTTATCAATCAAGATGTCACTAGAATTTTCCATCCATCTCACCTTATTTGCCTCAGCAGACCTTCATCTCCACACTATCTTTAACAGTTCCTTTGTGTGTACAAGCCATGCTATTGCAATAACAGATTCGCAACAATACATATGTACAAAATAAAGGAAGTATTTTAAGTTGCTTAAAGTATGGCCTGCAAGACTCCAATCTGCTAACTTTAGCCATAGCTCTTACAGCTCTTTTTTGGAGCAAGATGATCTGCATGAAGGAAGTTTTAGGCAAAGATCCCCATATCATTGCTCCGTATTCTAAATGGGAATGAAACAATGCAAAGTATACTGTACGAACCATTCTTTTATAATCTGCATTGCCTATGTCCTGCTCCATATTTCAGAGGCCCTGGCATGTAAACAAACTTCTGGACATGCGTTAATAAAAAATGTGATCATATATGTCCCTCTAACAACCACTGAAACTTGTAACGTATATTTATTTACACTGTATTGTATATGTGCATCTTCAACTATATCTGTTTATTTGTTTTCCTAGTTTTAATTATAGCATTTTAAACATCCATTTCTTCTTTTCAGATACTCCAGCTACTACAGAGAACATCTTCCTTACAAGTTTGACCAACGTTGACCAATTTGTACTTTAAGGTTTCTTGAAATCTGTAACCTCTTTACAAAACCTAAAAGCATTGTCAGTATTATATAAAGGAGGATATGTTGCATTTAAGTTTTGAAGGATGGTTTTGTATGCATTAAAATAAGGTTTATGTTCCACAAGAGCACATGAAACCAAAAGTGATTGTATTCAACATAGATGACTTGACTTGCAAAAACAAATTGAAACAGGAAAAACAATATTCAGTGTTGGTTTCAAGTATAAATTACTACTATATTGATAATTGTCCAATATTTACTATTGTCATCATTAGGATCAAATTATCATTATATTATGTAATTATGATTGTGCTGTCTCACCTTCTTTACTTTGTTCTCTAGCACAGATTACAATGGGTTGTTTTCATTAGCCATCTCCAGTCACTGAAAATCAAATTATCCTTTGAAGATAATCTCTCAGCATCAACAGAAGAACAGTGAATGCAAATGTCTTTTGATATAGAATTTGCATTGCATTGTTGCAAGTATGTATTTATAGTTCTATACTTGTGCTGTACAAATGTTTTAACATAAACACAGTTATGAAACATAACTTCAGCAGATACACACTTGACATCTGTTCCTCTTCTGCTGTACCACTCACATCACAAGCATCAATACTTCTGTTGCCACATTTGGCACCATTATCCTGAAAACTCTTTCAAAATGATTTTCTGCCATCTCATGTTTTTCAAAATGGCGATTCTCAGCTTCAACATGCTGACATTTCCATACTTTTCTTTTCGCATTCCTACATTTGTAGTCGTACCAGCTATTAATATTTAGGTTAGTCTTTTGTTTCATCTCCATTTTAACTCCTTCTCTTTTTACAAGCATCTCTAACAGTTCCGAGGCATTCTCTATTCTCCCTTCTTTTAATGATAACTCTATCCCAGATTCTATTATTTTGCTTGTTTTTTGAGTTTATTTCTCTCCAAAACTCTACGGCCTCTGACTTTCCATTTATAAGACGTGAATCGATTTACTACTCCTTCTCTTGACTGACTTAAGATTTCTGATGTTTCCTCCATTAAATCTACATAAATTGGAAAATGGCAGCTACTTACACGTTCATTTCCTACTCTAAAATTTTTAATCTTTCCCTCTGGTTCATTCCTACAAATTATTAGATCTATAACACTTTGGCCATTTGCATTCACAAACGTATAGTAAGCTCCATCTATTCCTAAAGTGCCATTACATATAAGTAAATTATTATTTTCACAGAACTCCAGAAGTTTTGCTCCCTCATTATATAGCTTACCACTACTTCTGCTCGTCCACATTTCATCTGTATCTATTTCACTTTCTGTTTCCTTACAAATTATTCTTATTTTTTCCTCTCCTCTCGCATTCCTATCCCCCATAATTATTATTTCTGATTCTGGATAGCGCTCCCTAACTTTCTCAATATCTTCTTCTAGGTTATAAATTTTTTCATCAAAAAAGTGTGAACTTTCTGGAGGATTATAAGCTAATCCTAAGACATAACTTGCTTTAACCCCATTTCTTTTTTTATTTGTATCCCCTTGCTTACTTTTACTCTCAATTTTCTCTGTTTCCACTTCCAAACCTTTGTTATTTCTAATAGCAAACATTATACCTCCTGATGCCCTACCCTTAACAGATTTTACTTGCACCTTTAGTACCACATAAAACATTGTTTAATTAAATTAACTCTCTGTCCTCTACCCATGTTTCCACTAAACCAATAACATCCACTCCCTTCGCCACATTATATAATTTGCCACTTTGCTTTTAGACCTTCCACATTCCAAAACATCATAGGTATCCCCTTTCCCTATCTTAAGTTTTCACTATCTTTCTTCTTCAACATGTCTACCTTTCTTCCCCTTGTTAACCTCCCACCCCCACCATCACTTGTTGGCTGTTCTGTGTTTCCAACAATTTGCAGAATACTACCTTCACCTATTGCTATAGTTTGTAACTTTCTATCTTTTATAACCCTTTGCGCCTCAGCCATGTCTTTGAATTATAATACTTCACTTGTATGCGCGCTTTGATGTCCCTCACTGGAACCTTGACAAACGTCACCTGTTATGTCATCACCTCTTAAGTCACCATGTATCACTACGTCACTTCCCCGGATGTCGTCACTTGCTAGTGTGGATGCGTCATTGCCGCGTGTAACATCAGGTGTAGCATCGTCTTTCTTCGCATCTTCTGATATTTGACTCTGCATTCCTTGGGCTCCAACCTTTGATCTGTCTGCTGTCTGCATCTCATCCTATTGCGAATCAGTTTTTCTCTGCTCATCTCTTCTAACATGGATACTCCGTTTGTCGTTTACATTTTACTACTTTGATCTTCCAATTTCTGCAATTTATTGACACAGCTGTTGCAAATCATTGAAAGTGATTTTTATGATTTTTACCATCAGCCAGATTAATTTGATTGGCTTTATATCTGGGTGATAGAAGTGGCTGCCTGAGTACACTAAAGACAAGCTAATATCAGGTCTGAAGCAGTTTCTTGGCTTGAATTAAGTCTTATAGTTTTGTTTTACTCATTGTGTCATCCAAAGCAATATTATGCCTAAGTAACAAAACTCTCATCTCTTCTTTCAAGAACTTTAAGGTAGGTGGTGTGACAGTGAAATGGCTCTGTAGTAATATGTAAGGCTGAAATTCAGGTCTCACTGGGCCAAACCCAGCGCAGTCCTGTCCATCTCTTAGGAGAGGTGTCTCTGAGAGCCATCACATATAAAATATCAGGTCAGACAGTTCCTTAAAGTAAATTCCACTGCCACTCATTTCGCTAGCCATCTACTAATCTAATCCTTCAACTCAAACTTGATAAGAAAACGAAATGATAGGAAATTCTTCCCTTTCTCTTTATACATATAATTGTGGAACAAAGTTTTAAGCTTCTTATTCTCTATTAATTTCACACTAATATCATGCTTGCTACATAAGTGAATTTCACTTAAAAATAACTCATTTGTCTAATTTGTCTAAGTAGCAGAAGCATCACTATTTTCTGAATCAGAGATATGACTTGTGAAGGTATCTCAAAATAGCATCAAAATAGTTTTACTCACATTTGTGTATGTGAAAAGGTTTTGTTTCTAGTTATAACAAAGTACGCCCTGTTCAAAATGTACTTCATTCTTCTTAGTACTCCTTTACTGCATTACGTATTGCAACAAGAACTAAAATTAATACTTAACTATAAATATATGTGCTTCATTTACCATACAGAATAAAATAAAAATTGATATAGATACACAGAGTAATGTATTATTAAATATTGTGTGTATAACAGTTAAGTTCATGTTAAGGAGTAGAGAATAGTAAAGCCCAGAAAAGGAACTTTAAAGGATCTGTTAAGATTTACTTTTATTTGTCTTAAGGTAGCTGGTACATTAGAGAATTTACTTAGATCATAATTTAGAGTCCTTAGATTCACATAGTTTGTAGAAACTAAATGAGTTAAATCCTAATTATATTGAACACAAGAGTTTTGCAAAATGTTCCTAAGTTTACAGAAATTTCTGTTAATGATCTTTAACTTCTGGTGCATAATGCAGGCTTTTCATATTAAATATTTGTGAAAGCCTAATATTAAATAATCTTGATAATATGATAATATATAAGAAAGAGAAAATGTATTTTTGTAGCAACATACATATGTAGAAAGAAAAAACTATAAGTAAATTCACTCTGTATTGCATATTCTGAAAAAGTGAAGTAGCAGAGTAACTATTATGTGTTTCAAATGGGAAGAGTTCTCGCCTGTAGCTAATCAGATGCGTTAGAGCCTTCAGTGTTGCCACCTTGTTATCCCCACTCTTTTTATATTTCCCTCTCTCTCACACACTTGCCAGTGTTCTTGGCGCTAGACATAAGGGAAGGCAAACTGAATTTTCCAAAGTTTTATAATAATGCAGTTGTTGAAATCGCAATTTTATTGCAACGTGGATATTCGTATATTACGCAAATGGTTTAAATATTCAGTTTAAAATTAATTAAAGTTTATGAATTACTTATTTTTCTAATCGAACGAATATACCGGTGGTGCATCCATATAGTTGTGAATGTTACTTACGTTAAGAAATAATTCTTCATTGTCATTGTCCTCATCGTCTAAGTACTGCAAATTTATGATGATAGGTTCCAAAATCTCGTTACGAGCTATTTCTTTCTAAAAGTCGTCTTCCTGTAGTTTATATTATGTCTCACGCAGTTTTGCCAATCTTGTGTTCCTTGTCAATTTTTTCATGAATGAGTCATTCAACAAATCCTTTCATGGAAGTGTTGAAAACAGTGTTGTATAAATTAAATTTATTGGGAGTCGATTAATGGCACTAAACAACACTTACTTTTAAATTTTACCGGAACTAGTTTCAGAGGACTTCCCTCTATCCTCAGCTGGACATCGACTGGTTCTCATTGGTGTAGCTGGCAATATTTTGTCATCAGTCTCCTCTGGTGGCAGTTCGAGGAACTTGCTGAACAAATCTTTCTGGGGGATGTCGAAATTGAATACTTTGTTCCTATTTTTTGAAATGAAGATTTGTTCCCATGTGGACAGTTCTTGTTTTCCTGTTGTATGTTTTAGTAATTTTGGTTCTGGATTTATGTTGTGGTTTTTTTCCCAAAAATGGGTGAAAACTGCTGATTTTTCTAATTGTTTGTATTTTATGTTCCTAAAGTGTTCCTTTGCTCTTATTCCTAAATTTCTTTTGGTTTTTCCAATATAAATTTGACTACAATCACAGCATTCAATTTGATATATACCAGATTTTTTGTCAGATGGAATGGCATCTTTGATGTTTGAGCAAATTAGGTTTTTTAAGGAGTAATGGTTCACTGGTGCTAGTTGAATGTTTTGTTTTTTGAAGACTTTTTTGAATTTATCAAAGGCACATGGATGGTAAGTGAATTTTTTGAAGATCATTTTAGTTTCTGTAGCTGAGAGGGTTGTGGTTTCCTTTAGTAGTTTCTTCTTTTTTGCTAAGTTCACTTTTTTGTCTACTAGTGGTTTGGGAAAGTCATTTTTCTGTGCTATTTCAATGATTTTGTTGTATTCTATTTTGTATTCTTCTGCTGTGAGAGGGATGTTGACCAGTCTGTGTGCTAAACTATTAAAGATTGCCTGTCTGTGGGATCTTGGATTGTAGCCATTAGCTTTTATGTAGTTGTCTGTCTGTTTTGGTTTTCTGTAAATGCCAAAGTTTATTCTATTTTTATTTCTAATTATTTTTAGATCTAAAAATGGTAAATACTCGTCTTTTTCAACTTCTACAGTGAACTTGATGCTTTTTTCTTGAATATTTAAAAGTTTTAGTGCATCACTGATGTGTTTTTTTGGTACTATGGCAAATATGTCCTCTACATATCTTTGCCAGAGTTTGAACATCCATGGGAAACCTTTGGTGATCCTTATTTCTAGTGCACTCATTGCTAGTGCAGCAATGGGCAACCCCTTATCACCCTTCCTGGCCGATCTGTACATGAGTGCACTAGAAATAAGGATCACCAAAGGTTTCCCATGGATGTTCAAACTCTGGCAAAGATATGTAGATGACATATTTGCCATAGTACCAAAAAAACACATCAGTGATGCACTAAAACTTTTAAATATTCAAGAAAAAAAGCATCAAGTTCACTGTAGAAGTTGAAAAAGATGAGTATTTACCATTTTTAGATCTAAAAATAATCAGAAATAAAAATAGAATAAACTTTGGCATTTACAGAAAACCAACACAGACAGACAACTACATAAAAGCTAATGGCTACAATCCAAGATCCCACAAACAGGCAATCTTTAATAGTTTAGCACACAGACTGGTCAACATCCCTCTCACAGCAGAAGAATACAAAATAGAATACAACAAAATCATTGAAATAGCACAGAAAAATGACTTTCCCAAATCACTAGTAGACAAAAAAGTGAACTTAGCAAAAAAGAAGAAACTACTAAAGGAAACCACAACCCTCTCAGCTACAGAAACTAAAATGATCTTCAAAAAATTCACTTACCATCCATGTGCCTTTAATAAATTCAAAAAAGTCTTCAAAAAACAAAACATTCAACTAGCACCAGTGAACCATTACTCCTTGAAAAACCTAATTTGCTCAAACATCAAAGATGCCATTCCATCTGACAAAAAATCTGGTATATATGAAATTGAATGCTGTGATTGTAGTCAAATTTATATTGGAAAAACCAAAAGAAATTTAGGAATAAGAGCAAAGGAACACTTTAGGAACATAAAATACAAACAATTAGAAAAATCAGCAGTTGCCACCCATTTTTGGGAAAAAAGCCACAACATAAATCCAGAACCAAAATTACTAAAACATACAACAGGAAAACAAGAACTGTCCACATGGGAACAAATCTTCATTTCAAAAAATAGGAACAAAGTATTCAATTTCGACATTCCCCAGAAAGATTTGTTCAGCAAGTTCCTCGAACTGCCACCAGAGGAGACTGATGACAAAATATTGCCAGCTACACCAATGAGAACCAGTTGATGTCCAGCTGAGGATAGAGGGAAGGCCTCTGAAACTAGTTCCGGGAAAATTTAAAAGTGTTGTTTAGAGTCATTAATCGACTCCCAATAAATTTAATTAAGTAATTCAACGTCAGTCAGTTTAAAAATATTATTTCTGTTTGCAACATAATTTGATCCCACATTAACTCAATTGGATTGTTCTGGCAGTAGTAAGTTGGAAGATGGATCATGTCTCATTGATCCAGCTGATACACTTTTTCATGGAGGAGTAACTGAGTAATATTGTATTATACAAATAAAAATATTTAGTAATTATTTTCCACTTATCTTAAGAAGTTGATGACAATACTTCTATCTTCTTTATACGAAATCAATTTCATGAGCATTTGCCCACATCTTCAGTCAACACATGTGTGTCAACATGTCAACATGTGTGTTGACTGAAGATGTGGGCAAATGCTCATGAAATTAATTTAGTATAAAGAAGATAGAAGTATTGTCATCAACTTCTTAAGATAAGTGGAAAATAGTTACTAAATATTTTTATTTGTATAATATTTATTACTCCACTGTAACTAGCTTCATTTTCTGTGTAATGAGTAATACTGCTCTGAACTCTCTGCTCTAGAGTAAATAGAGATTACGAACCAATCATAAACAAAGATATAATGTGACCAGACATGTTCTGCCAGACCAGCAGGAAGGAAGTGTATTGTTTACTCTCATCGAATTTAACAAACACCTTGGCTTATTCAAAGTACATATTCTTTTACCACGTCATGTCAAATGTTTAAGTTTCAGTTCTGAATAATTTCAAATATACGTTCACTCATACATGCCAAAATGATATTCATTACAGTGCCTACGTCGCAATACATTGTTATGATATAATGGTATCTACTTTATTTGTATTAGGAAAACTATTTGAGCTAAAAATATGGGGTCTTTACATTATGTTACATACATTACTCTCTCTTTCCTCATGGATCAGTTTTGGCAAAATCTGAATTTTTGTATTAGCGCCAATAGTATTTATTAGAGATTGATTAGTTTGCCGCTCATCACACACCACATAGGGGGAATGCAATTCAACAACACCACAGGGCTCCGCTTGGTTACTCAGCTAATAGCGCTTGAGGACAAACATCATTCCATTTGAAACACATAATAAAGTCAGCTTCAATTGCTTTTGGCAATACTTCTGCTGATACATTATGCTTGAATATTTCAGCAAAATAAACTGGCAATACTTGGAGATCAAGTCAAGAAAACTTGGCATTGACTATCAAAATCTATAAGTGTACCACACATGTAAAGTATTTAAAAAGCAAAGAGTGTTTATACTTGTATGAAATACTATGTTGCATTATAAATAATTTTGAATATTTGCAGATTAAATATAATATTTACATATTGATAAATGTTTTCTTATCCTTTCCACTTCTTCCTTCTCCATACATGTATATGAACTACTTCAATATTAATAAAGGTAGGGTTTACAAAATTAAAAAAGAAAGCAAATGAAAAATAAATATTAAAAGCAGAAGCATTATTAACAGTGAAGTATTCTTCATATTTAAATTTGAATTTATGAGTCACTATGTTTACACTCAGTCTTCACTTACTTGTTGTTGTATAATTGAAACGTTTTCAAGATCATTCGATCTCATCATCAGCTGTTTGGTGACTAGATGAACCTTCCTCTTCTTCCACTACTACGGAGTTCCGATCACTCTGCCACCTGGTGTTAGGGGCACTAAGTTTTAATACTTCATTTAATGCCGGGATTTCAAAATTTATAACTTTATCACGGTTTTTGTTTATGAAAATTTTTTCCCAAATATCCAATTCTATGGGTGTACTTAAAGATTTTAACAGTTTAATGTTGTGGCCAATGTTGTGGTTTTCTGTCCAAAAATGGTGTGAAACTGCAGATTTTTCTGTTTGTTTCAACTTAATGTTCCTTTGGTGTTCTTTTTGCCTGGTTAACATGTTTCTCTTAGTTTTTCCTATGTAGCTTTTTTCACAGGTTTCACAATTAATCTGATATATTCCTGATTTCAAATTGTTGGGGATTGTATTTTTCAGTGGTTTATTTAGCAGGTTCCTCAGAGTGAATTTGTTTTGGGGTGCTAGTTTTAAGTTTAGTCTTTTGAAGATTCGTTCAAATTTTCTAAAAGCCCATGGATGGTAGGTGAATTTTCTATATTGCCAATTTGTGTTATTAAGTGGTGTGAGAGTGGTATTTTTTGATCTTATCTTCAGAGATATGTTGATGATATTTTTGCTATCATTCCAGAAAAACTTAGAGAAGATTCTCTAAAATTACTAAACCTGCAAGATAATCACATCCAATTTACTATGGAAGTAGAAAGAGACAACACCCTACCCTTTCTGGACCTCAAGATAACTAGAAATCATCATGGTGTAGATTTTGGAATATACAGGAAGCCCACACACATAGATAATTACATAAAGAAAAATGAATACAACCCAGTTTCACATCAACTAGCTGCCTTTAGAAGTCTAATTCACCGGCTATACAACGTCCCACTGAGTAAGGATGAATTTTTGAAAGAACAACAACACATAAAAGACATAGCGGTATTAAATGGATTCAACCCAGCCATCATAAGGAATATGATGAAGAGGAAAGAAAAACTGAAGATAAGATCAAAAAATACCACTCTCACACCACTTAATAACACAAATTGGCAATATAGAAAATTCACCTACCATCCATGGGCTTTTAGAAAATTTGAACGAATCTTCAAAAGACTAAACTTAAAACTAGCACCCCAAAACAAATTCACTCTGAGGAACCTGCTAAATAAACCACTGAAAAATACAATCCCCAACAATTTGAAATCAGGAATATATCAGATTAATTGTGAAACCTGTGAAAAAAGCTACATAGGAAAAACTAAGAGAAACATGTTAACCAGGCAAAAAGAACACCAAAGGAACATTAAGTTGAAACAAACAGAAAAATCTGCAGTTTCACACCATTTTTGGACAGAAAACCACAACATTGGCCACAACATTAAACTGTTAAAATCTTTAAGTACACCCATAGAATTGGATATTTGGGAAAAAATTTTCATAAACAAAAACCGTGATAAAGTTATAAATTTTGAAATCCCGGCATTAAATGAAGTATTAAAACTTAGTGCCCCTAACACCAGGTGGCAGAGTGATCGGAACTCCGTAGTAGTGGAAGAAGAGGAAGGTTCATCTAGTCACCAAACAGCTGATGATGAGATCGAATGATCTTGAAAACGTTTCAATTATACAACAACAAGTAAGTTAAGACTGAGTGTAAACATAGTGACTCATAAATTCAAATTTAAAAATGAAAAATACATTCTTAATGGCAGGTTTGGTATGCCTGACTTCAATGAACTAAGAGAATGTTCAAGGTCTGCTTATTCACTCAATCTTCAATATATTCCAGTTTACATGACAATTACAAGGCCTAGTTGGAAGTTTTGATTGGTTGGTTTATATATTTTAGTCATTCATTTATTTGTTTGTTTATTTTATTTGCATTTAATCCCTGTTTCATATAACCTTGCCGCGCTGACATGTATCACTCCGCATGCATCTACCTTCCCCCTCATCCTAATTGGCTAATGCTTTTGCACCATAGGTCATAGGCGGTGCCTTCCCGTCACATTTAAACCTGCAGTAAACGTCATAATTGCCAGGAAGATAGCTAAAATCATTCAAATAAGGATATGAAGGCATGCAAAAATACAAGTTTATAATGAAACTGAACTCGCGCGTTATGGAGAATCTGGTAATAGAGTAATCCCCTCCATCTCGGATTCGGATTCTGATTCTGCAGTAACAGTTTCGCTGTCAGAACTCTCCGTGGGGTTTATAATTATGCTCTCTATTACGTTGTCGACGATGCCATCCAGCTCCCACATTTTCTTTTCTTCTTTGAGCACATGATGGATAGCCTTTTTCCATGTTTTGTCGCTGATCTCCGAAAACACTGTGGCAAGCAATGGCCTGATATCGTGCAACTTAAATGTTCTGTTGTTTCTCGCTACAAATCCTTTAATTTGGCTCCAAATAAGCTCAATTGGATTTAAAATCCAGTGATATGGTGGAAGCCTAAGTACCTCATGACCAGCTGACCTTGCCATTTCATCGATTACATATTTATCATAATCGCTGGCATGCTTTACTACAAGTTCCAGTAGTTCTGCCTTAATAAGGGATTCATTTACAACTTCATTTTTTGCACGCAGCCACTCAATAATGTCTTGTTTCTTCCGGGATGTATTTGGTTTCTTTTCGACACGAACGCTGTGGTAAGGAGCATTGTCCATCACAATTATGCTGCTTGGTTCCAGTTTTGCTAACACTTGCAAGCCATTGCTGAAACACATCTCCATTCATATCCTCATGGTAATCACCGGTTTTCTTTGACTCAAACAGCAGTAGACCATCTTCCACAAAACCACTATCACTTCCTCTATGAGTGACAATCAATCTTCGGGCTTTTCTACTGGGATTTTTTAAACCAGAACACATACCTTGCAAAAATGCTTGTCTTTCAGTCTTAATAGTCTTGTCATGCCATACTTTACTTGTCGTAAGCCCTTCATTCACCCAAGTCTCGTCAAGGTAGTATATTTTGCGATTTGTATCCCGGTACTGTCTGATTGTCCTTAAATAACGTCTTCGCCACACAGCAATATCGCCTCTGTCTCTCAGCACATTTTTCTTGCCCCCTTTTTCATTCACAAACCCCAGCTGTATAAGCAATCTATACAGACTAGATCTGCTGAAATTTGGTAAATCTGCATCCTCATTTACAGCAGACAAAATTTTATTTATGTTAGGGAGTTCGTTTCTAAAGAAAAAACTATGCACATGACGATGTACAGTAGTTTTAATGAACTCATCGCATTCTCCGAGCACATGTTTTTCTTTATTCCTGCGTTTGCCTGGAGTGGTAAGTTTTCCTGTTTTCTCAACTTCACGTCGCAATGTTCCTATGGACCTAACACTCACACCTGTAAGTTCAGTGCGCAACTGTTAGACTTCTCTCACTGACAAAGACGGATTCTTCTCTGTGAGTGCATTAAACACATGCAACACAATTCTTTTTTGACCGCTTTGTAATGATTTACCCTTGTGATGCTTTAGCGAAATACTGGTGGTAGACTCTGCCATTATACATATAATAAGTACACGCGCAATAAACGATGGATAAAATAACGTATCTCTTGCACTCGCACAGCACACCTTCGAATGACAATACATGACTAATCCAGTTCAGAACAATGTCAGTGATAAAAGTCATATAAACAAATATGTCATCACTACCACTAAAGCACGTGCTATTGTGTCATCTGAAAGGCAGGCCTAGATGCAAAGGAACCTCCTCTTTACTTCGTTTTAGAATTAACATGCATTTCAGGTAAATTAACTCTGTTGCATAATATATTTAATTGAAACAGTTATGAAAGTAAATATTTGACAATTCTCTTTCAACATATAAAGATATAAATCCTTTCATGGAAGTGTTGAAAACAGTGTTGTTGCATAAATCAAATTAATTGGGAGTTGATTAATTTGATATAAAGCTATATCACCATGTTAAATAACGAACTAATTTTTACTGCTAAACAGTCTGTACCACAACAGCAGCCAATGAGAGGAGATGAGGTCACGTGACCGTTAAGAGATTATGGGGCAAGCTTACGTGAAACAAGGTATAGTAAGTTCACTAGTACCCTCAAAGGTCTGCAAAGAAATGTACAGTTTAATAACATATACGAGGGCTGTTCAATAAAGAATGATCATAATTTTTTACGGTCATAATTTTTTGCACTAAAATTCAATCTTGCTATATTCTGTTAGCTTAATGTGAAACAAACACGCCGTAGTAGTTTCATTGTTGGTACTCCTGGTTCCCACCTGTGAGAACCAGGACAGTTCAGACATATTCAGTATCGCCTACCGCTGCAATGCAGGTAAAAAGTTGATGATAGAGGAAGATCCGGAGTTTGTTTCAAACGTAATCACTGCTGATATTATTTGTATTGTTCTAAATATTTGTATTGATGTATCCAATGTCATTGTATTGACTTAACGGATGAATAAAACTACTACTACTACTACTACTACTACTACTACTACTGATGAAACTTGGCTACATCATTTTTATCCTGAGAGCAAACAGCAAACCTCAGTGTGGAAATCTTCATCACCAACCCCCAAAAAAGCAAAAGTGGTTGCTTCTGCTGGGAAAGCTGTGGTCATCTCATTCTTTGATATTCATGAAATGATTTATCAGCATGTTGTACCTGCCTACACATCAGTAACTGAATAGTACTACAGGGATGTCCTGAAAACATTGCAAGTCCATACCAGGTGCAAAAGACAACATTTCCATGAAGCAGGCTGAATGCTGCACCACGATAATTAGCAGCCGCATATTGCCAATGCTGTTATTGAATATCTTGCAAAAATCAACATGAACTGCATCCCTCACACTCCCTATAGTCCGGATTTAGCCCCATGTGACTTTTTTCTATTCCCTAACATGAAGAAACGCCTCCGTGGGAGGCATTATCCATCAGAAGCAGTGATGAAGGCTGCGGAGGCGATTTTGAAGGATCTCTCAAAAAATGGTTTCCAGCATGTCTTTGAAGACTGGTAGAAGCCCTGGGACAAGTGCATCGCATTCCGGAAACACTATTTTGAGAAGGACCATAAAAATTATGAGGATGGGTAAAGGAACGTTGTCAAAAAAAAATTGTGATCATTCTTTAATGAACAGCCCTCGTATATTTGAATATTGAACATATGGCACATTATATACGGGCAATATGAAAATCAAGGCAGGAATGTATAGATACAAAATCAAATGCTTAGTACATTTAGAAGACTAGCAGATATGTATATACAAATGTGCAATTAGGCAATTTCATTTTGTAAACTTTTACTTAGCTTTTTCCATTACATCTCAACATTTTATTATATTATATTTGCAATAGATAGCATCTATTATCATTATTCAGTACATGTACAAAGAATAATTTGGCAATGATTTATCATTAAAACAGCTAGATTCTACTTACAGAGCTACATAAGCATCGTGATATTTTAGTTAATTGATGGCAATTAATAATTTCCTTATACTATCCATATATAGGCTAAGGTTTTTTTTTATAGATTGAGTCAACATGAAAAATTCAATGCCATGGCCGGGATTTGAACCACGGATCTACTGGTTTCCATCCAGTTGCCCTTACCCATTGAGCTACCATGGCCAATTTGCCATCTTGACATTAAATTCTCCAATCGACTCATATATTTCCCCGGTAAACCACTAGGGGCTCTCGCATCTAAGATACACTGTTTGTGGCAACTTACTATCGTAAGTACTTGAGTCCCAGGCTTCATCATTTAACTCTTAATATTTAAGTTAATTGATGGAAATTATTAATTTCTTCACGCTAGCCGTATACAGGCTAAGGTTTTGGATTGAGAGAGTCGACTCTTGAATGTGAGGCAGACATGCCACCATCTACACTGCCGAGGCAGGCAAAAGAGAAACAATTTGAACAATCTTTGGAATCTGTAGACATATATTATGAAAAATGGAAATTAAAACTGAATCTCTCCAAGATGCAGATTGTAGTGCTTAAAAAAGAGAGAAAATTAAGCAAATATAAGAAATGAAAAAAGAGAGTTTAGAGTAAAAGGAGGCTCAAATGTTATGTGTTTAGATGAATTTAGTAACAGTGACATCAAAATTAATCTCAAAAACTATTTGTAGTTGGTTTATTGATACTCATCACTTACTTTTTTATATTAATGAGAGACTAGTTTCAAAGGTATTTGCCTCCATTTTCAATCTCTTTCAAGGGAAGTTCTTGTCTTGCCAAGTATACTATGACATCAATGAGACATTGAATAACTGTTCTATTATTTTTGAAAATTTCATTGTCTTGTTACTTCATGTTTCCACTGCTCGTTTAATTTAAAATTCCTCCTACAGCTACTGAAAATGGTGAGTAGAACTTCAGCCCTGATATGTGCTTGTGCCTGTTGGTGAAACTGAGTTGCTTTTAGCAGATTATTCATATCATCGAAACCTGAAGTGTTCCTCACATCCTTCTCGTTTGAGAATAAAATGCAAAGCCAACAAAGTTTTAATTTTTTCTTGCACCATTTAATTTTTTTTGTAGTGCTCAGAATTGAAATGGCATACACATCGTTTTGTCTTGGTTTTCACATCAGGTAACTCAGGCATCGGTCTACCCCCGAAGTTAAGGCCACCTTTTCTTCAAATTTCCTCAAACTCTATATCCGCTTTAGAATTGTTTCTAACACGTAGTCAGATGTTTCTCCCTTCCGCCTCTCGCTCTCGTCTGTTTTCCATTCTTGTCACTCACTGACTGACCCACACAGCTCTCCTGTCACTCAGCATGAAGAATGAGGGCTCGGCATGCATTCCCTTCGCAATCTGTGGAGAACAATGATCTTTATAAACTTTGATAATTATGCTTATAAGGGCAAAATAACTACATAAAATTAATTATATTTATTTACATTAATTATGTATAATAATTAGGTTCCAAATGACGACATAAAGAATAATGAAAACAATTACAAACATCAGAAACTACACTTTACAAGTATGTGACTGGAATGAACAAGCACATTACACTCCCCTTGTCACATGAGGCTCCACGAAAGATTCCGACTTCAGGTTCGGAACAGATCAACTGCATGCATATGTGAACTATCTCCATGCTGTGCCGTCTGATAAATTTGTCACAGAACATTACATCACAATATATGCAACATAGAAAATACATTATCACATTCATAAAACTGATGAAATTGATTTTTAATCTAAATATATTATCCCGAAAATCAACAAACAAAAAAAAACTTCTATCAAAATCGAAGGGAATGAGTCATTCCCTTCATTTCATTGACCAACCGCCACTGATGTTGATGCACTTAAATATGGGTTGACAATCTGAGATACTCAACTGGCTGGGTGCTGGCCTACTGATTCCAAAGTGGTAGCTTCAAATTTGACCCAGATTGATTATTTTTAAGTACGCTTGAAAGCGACCGTCCCACAGCTTTGTTTAAAAACATATTTATAAATAACGGGTTCTCTGCTGCTAGAAAATATAAGTTCACCATCTCGTCTTCAAGTTTCTGTATATAAATTTTCTCTATATTGTGATGAACTAACCATGGATTGTACTGGATAGGTAAGGAACACATGGTCAGATCATACACGAGGGGAATTACTCAGGGTAGGAAATACCGGCTTGGGAGAGGTTGGGATTTTCTATTAGGTTACATTTCTACAAAAGGTATGGGTGACACTAATTAACATTACAATCCACTTAATAAGAATATTTACTACGAATAAGCAGATTACAAAGGTGGTCACAGGGGCCGTTACCTGCCTCAAGAAGCTGCATACAAGTCCATTTATCCCGGCCAAAGGATAGTCCAAGATGGAGCGAGCCACCGGCTTACACACGTTTATCCAACAAGTGATGAAGTGGGGGAAGTGATGTCACACATACTACTGAAGTCACATCAACTATTATTAGTATTAATTAATACAGTCACTTGTGATATCTCTCCCTCGCTTCCCCGATGATCAATGTTTACATTGATCTTGAAATAGTGTTACTTTACATTTTTCACAAAGACAATTTTTTCTTCTTCTTCTTGTTTTTCAAAAAGTTTGTTTTGTTCACAATACAGGTTATGCAAATTCATTGAAAATCTGTGTTGTCTCTGAAAGAATATGAAAAATCAGGAATCTAAGATGAACATTCCAATTATTTGTTTTCATGTCCATTAGCAGGTTCATACATTTTTTTTTTAAATTTAAAAATTCTATATAACTGAACAAGAGATGGCAGTAGATTTTAAAAAATAACACTAATTGATATGACAAAACAACAAAATGAGATATTAAGTTCATATGAATATGAAAATTACATTATTTGGCAAGCCTCAAGTCTTCCTTTATTTTCTTTAGATTATAACATTTAAGAGAAAGCTATTGTTTTGATTTGTTTTTATTCTTTCTCTTTGTTAGCACACATTAAATAACACTGGTGACCCGAGCCCCTCCCAATGTAATAACACCACTATTAGTCACACTGCGAACACTAAATGATGTTTGTGTATTGGTGTAACAGTGGCATCCATGGTATATAAATGGCACATCACAACTGGCAGTTCGGTCTTCTCCTTGCCTCTCAGTGACCCTGCACTGAACATTGTTGACACTTTCGTTGTTAATTGTGGAGGACCGATGTAATTACCAGTCTCCTCCCAATGCAGAACTAAGGACAAGTCTTTTGTCCAAAGGGCGATAGCACATGTACCTAGTCAACAACTGGATGGTTCTATGAGTTTTGTAGACTGCCGAAAGTGCCGCAACCATAGGGGGTGGATATGATTGCTGGACTAATTTCAGTGACTTAATGTTGGTTGTTATTTCATGGTTGTGAGCATAGAAGTATGCAGCAAAGTTTGGATTCAATAGGTTCTTGACTTTTTTCCAGGTGGTGGGATCTGCTTTTCTTGATTTGGCAAGTTCTTGGGACTATATTTGCTGTAAGTGCCAGGGTACTGTTCGTGAAAATTTTGTGAAATATATGGAAAAGGCTCCGCATAGTATATAAATTTCCTGAAGTTGGTCTTTTATGTAATGTTTGAAAGTGTTGTGACCTGTTTGATAGGTTTTCGTCTTCTGAATTTTGAAATTTTCCTAACAACAATTTCCTGTTTGGATCTATTCTACTCTGCAGGTTTGATGATGTAGTGATACTCATAGTTCCGTTCGCTTTTGTTAAAGGGAATGTTGATTAGGTTGTAAGCCATACTATTGAATGCTACTCCTTTTTGTACCTTAGTATAGTAACTATGTGCTTTTATACAATTATCTGTACCTATGTATGGGATTCTGTCTGCAATCTTCGTTAATCTGAGGTCCAGGAAAGATACGAAGTTGTTGGTTGCTGTTGCTACTGGGAATTGGGATGGGTCCCGTAAGTTTAAAAGCTTGGAAGTGTCATTTTGCCATTTTTTCTATTACACACTTTATTTATATTGCCTTTTATAGGAACTGGACTAGATGCCTCAAAATTATGTTCTTCCAGGACTTTGATCATTTTGTCCTCTACTGAATATTGTGACTTTGTGGGTTCGTAGAATTAAAAGTCCAATTTGCAGAGATCCAAAATGTTCTTTATTTCCGTAGAAATACACTTTGGTCAACCCTTACAGTAGCAGAATTTTTTCACATACACAATTACAATCTTTCAAGGTCGCCGTCCACAAACAAAAGCATTTACTTTCAAAATACAGCTCAGGCACACGATTCAGTTCCGATTACACTCTCTCTAACTGGTGATCGCGGCTCCTTTTTATACGACCATTTATGATTCCAGATGGTTGTGGAATGTTCTCTACCAGTCAAGATGTCACTAGAACTTTCTAGTCATTTATCTTTATTTGTTTCGGCAAGCCTTTTATCTCTGTGCTGCACTATCTGTCCCTTATCTCTCCGCGCCGCACCCTTTGTGCACCCGGCCACAACAATGTTAATGACAATATAGTGAGAACTTTGATCTTTAATTGGGAATGAAAACTAGCATTATCTAGCACATTACTTCGCAGCAGCGGAGCTACAAAAATGACATCTACTTTGGCCCTACTAATAGTAGCGAGAATTTGGCCTATTGACTATATCATTAGATTAAGGGGTGCAACTTACTGGCTAAAGAAGGAAGAATATGAGAATGTTTTTTAAAATTATTGGAAGAAGATGCAATACTAAGAAAGAAGTGAAACATTATTTATTACAAGAATGGCAAGAAGAGTGGGATAATGCACACGTAGGAAGAAAAGTACATTGTTTATTTCCGGACATTAAAGAGAGGTTAAAATTGGAACATATAAAACGAAGAAAAGAATTTTTTCACTTTGTTGTAGGACATGGCCCATATAATGTATATTTAAAAAGAATAGGGAAGAAGAACTCAGATTTATGTGAGGAATGTAACTGTTTAGATTCACCTGAACATGTTATTTTTGAGTGCAATAAATATAGTGAACTAGTAGAAGATGGTCGAAGGAAACTTCAAATAAAATGTTTATGGAACACCTTAAGAGATGCAGAAGATTATGTACATTTAGAAAATATGTCTCAGATAATATCCGCTAAGGTGTTAGAGGAATACATGACCCACGACAAAAGTCTTCAAGAAAGAAATGCAGGAACATTTCAATCTATGAAAAGAGAATATTACTTACGAGATTGTTGGAAGGAAATAGGACCAAGAGAAACTGAAGATACAGATTACCAGACTTGAAGACCTGATTTAAGATGCACAGCCAATAAATAGAAGACGCCAATTATGGATATCAGAAAGAAGACAGAAAGACCATAGACAGAAAGAGAATACCAGGAGAGAGAAGATATATATTAAGAGAAGAAGAGAAGATATTAAAGAGTATCAGAGCGGACAGATGCAACTGATTATGCAGAAGCGGAGAGATGACTTACCCGGATGTCTGGAACTGACGAACCAGCTCCATCTACTGATGCCAGTCCCTTTAGGAGATGGATACCAGTAGGAGGAAGCTTTGGATACCAGTTGCAGAAGAGCAAATTTTTAAATTATGGGAAACGGTCTTTCATAGCTTGTTATAAGAATTAAAGCTGTAGTAGAAAAGTAGATTTGATTTATATTGTTGGAGTAGAAGTAAAGTAGAAAAAAGACTGTTTTAGATGAATATATTTTTAAGGTTACTGAAATCCAGTAATCTTTAGGTTTAGTTAGTTCGTTAAGGAGAAAGTAGATTATATCTGTAAAATTTGTAAATTGTTTTGTGAAATCTGATTTAGAAGTTAATAAAGTTAAAAATGAAGTTTGCCTAATAAGGCCTGGTTTAGATTCCAGAAACCGGGCTATTAGATATGCAGATTTTATTTTATTTTATTTACTTTTATTATCCAGCACAATAGCACATTTAGGAGAAGTATTTTCAAAAATGAATTTCTGATTCAAGCTTCAAATATTTCAGCATTCATCTCCTGATGTGAACTGGGCAAGAACTTCTGAACATTTTAATGAGCTCACAAATGCAACCTTTGTGATACCTCCTACTGCATGTAGGAGGTATCCTACATGCAGTATCATTAATGTTTTTTCCCCACAGCACAGGTGCTGGGAGGAAAAATTGGCAAAAAAGATTATCATTTTTTACATAACCTTTTTTTACATCATGAGTATTGTGTCAAGACTCCTCACACATCTTTTATTTAACGTGCGAAAACGGAATCCTAACTCCAATAACAAAGGTTTAAACAAATCCCTTATGTGAGGAAAATCACACAGGGTTTGAAATTCATTCAGCAATTCTAACATTGTTGGTGCTTGTTCTCTATTTTTTAATATAAAACCTAGCAGTGGTAGGCATTGTTGCTTCTAATGCAACGTCCCTCTACTTTAGTTTGTAAATTTCCTTGTTTATCATACTTATTAAGCTATTATCTATAGAGAAAGTTTGCGTGAATGACTTTCTTTTATCACATCAAAGGATATCTCATCCTGCTTCAAGTTACAGTACAAGATAAATGGTTTCTATAAAAACGTATCATTATTATCCATGCACCGTATTGTTTATATTTGTTCTTTTGTATTTTATAAATAAAGCATTCCGGCATTCCTGTACATGGTATAACTGTCTTCGTCACAATCATTAACAAAATCCTAGCGTTATTCCTTAGGTTACAGTCAAAGTGACGTCACTGCAAAAGAGGGAAGTCACAAACATTACTATGATTCTATCATGGAGTGGTAAAATTGATTTCCTAACAATACACACTGCGGATTTGAACTTTCAGAAGTATCTATAACTAAAGAAAAAGAACATGTAGCATGCATCCACTTGGAGAAAAGCAACAACATCCTATTTAACAAGCTCCTCTTTCCCACCAGTTTACCCACATTTGTCTATTCTAGGCGAAGGATGTGGTGAGAAATCCATCTCTACTTGGGAGTTAACCTGGACAAAGTTTAACTATCGAGGAGCACATCTGGGATGAGCCACATCGAGCATGCGGAGCCTCGGCCCCGCTGTACCCCATGTTGTGTAGTCCGTGATGTCGATCTCATAAAGACACATCTTTTTCGAGCTGTCGTGATCTCTCTACTGCTTTAGGCTTGTGAAGTCTGGAGCATGGCTGCAGGTCCTATGCTGCTACTATTTCAACGTCCATCCGTGGTGCTGGCTGGCTGTATAAAGTCAGAAGGTTTTTGCTGCCTTGCAGCTGCTGCAACTGGTAGAGAAAGCTGCCCTGGGTTTCCAGGGCAACCTCAAAACCGTCTCAGTACTCCTGGACGTGGACAAGAACGTCGCCACAACGTGGCACCAGGGCTTACTGTACAGGCTCAAGGAAGCACACCTCCCCTCCCCATACCTCACCCTGATTAGTAGTTTCCTCTGGGATAGTACCTTCAGGGTGTGGGTTGAAGTTAAACTCTCCTCCATCAGATCCATAGCGGTTGGAGTTCTGGAAGGCAGCGTACTGTCGCAGTTGCTCTTTGCTGCCTACATGTCTGACTTCCCAACAGAACCTCGCACTGTCCTGTGCCAATATGCTGACGATGTCCTGATCTTGGCACAGAATAAGAACGTCCGTTACTGCCACCCTCCACTACAGCGATCACTCCGGGCCATTGGCATGTGGAGTGAAAAGTGGAGGATGGCCATTAGCCCACAGAAGAGCTCCTGCTGGGCAAGGTCCTCCGCTGGCATCCGGAAGGAGACCTGTGGTTGAAGCAGAGAAGAATCCCTTGGGTTCGATCCGCCAAATACCTGGGTGTCCGACTAGACAGTGACCTCACCTTCACTTCACATGTCCGTGAGAAAATTAGCCTCACCCATGCTGCGCTCAGGCAGTTGTATCCCATATTCCAATCAACCATGTCCACTCGCCTCAAACTACGGGTGTATTGTTGGCTCACCACCACCAGTCGAGTCCGTCCCGTGCGACCAGAACACGACCAGACCCTAAAGTTCCCCCTTTTTCCCACCTGACTTCTCGCTTCTGGCCCTGCCGCACTGGACAGATCCTGCAAGCAGGCCACTCCTAGCAAGGCGGCATCAGGCACTGGCCTCCATTCTGGACGCTCATCCCGGAACCAGAAGCACTAGCAGAGGTCAACCTATGTCCATCATCTAACATCGACACAAAAGCTTGCAAATCTGACAAAACCTATAAGACCGCACGGGTAAATCCGCTCAGTGGATAGGTACCGTGGCGCTCTGTCCACCTCTTGGGAGCACCCAGACGACCTGTACTCACTCATGGCTCATGTTTGTCCACCTGTTAAGGGTTTTACCACAGGTAGGTCTTTTTTTCTCTGGATATTGTAGGATGCATTGTGGGTCTTTAGGAAGAATTTTGTTGTGAGGTAACATAAATTTTATGTTCTTCGGGGTGTGGGAAAGGATGTAAAAACTTATGCACCCTGGTGTTCTATTTTATAAATTTAGTCAGCAGAATAGATGTCTTTGGGCCATCTATGTATACAGATGCTACCCAATGAGAATACGTTACGAGCCTTCATCTCTTCCATATGTGGAAGATGAAATTAGGCATCGGGTGCAAAATTTTACGACCGGTGTATATTCTATCACAGCATCTTGGTTAAGTTTCTTGGAGATTACAGTCCCAAAGAACGCTGTCTAATGCGACACCGGCTTCCCCGCATGGCTTCCAGGCACAACCGGTAACCATAAAGTATTTGCAACAGCTCCGAAACAACTCCAATCCATCCAAGAGTTTGTCTGGATTTCAAAATTATATAATTCCTTTGAATGAATCAAACGATCAGTGGTGTACTAGGGCCGTTGCTCCCGAGACCACAGCCACTGAGGAACAAAAATGCCACTTCCTTTCTCTACCCCTACCTCATTTTTCACCCGCCAATCTGCAAGTTCCACATCCCGTCATTTCGTGGTAATGCCCCTTTCAGGACAGATACACGTATTGCACCTCAGGCTGTCCCTCAGCCTGTCAGTTCCTAGCTTCTGCTGCTGCATTTAGCATGCAGAACTACACAGAACCATCTAGAGTGATCTCAAAATAGATCATAAACAGTCTGCCACGTCACGTCAATCCTTGTCACGCAACATGAAATCTCATGCATAAATGGGGCCAAGTGAGACGCAACAATAATTACTTTTGCATTAAAAAGGACACAAATTAATTGTGGGAAAGCATTCTTCAGTGTTGGAAAGCACTTTAAATACTTACAAATAAAAGACGTAGAGTTTGAAGTACTACTTCAAACAACTGAAATTAATAATTTCCTAAATAAATATTTTGAATGGTCTTAAACACCAAAGCCTTAACTTATAATGCAGTTGGCCATGTGAGATACAATGTCTGGAGACTGTAAGATGTTTTGATAGTCACTGAAGTCATATCACGACTCCTAAGACAGTGTTTCTCAAACTCTTCTACCTCAAGGACCCCCTTATCACCTAACAACTTGTTCGCAGACCCCCATTGAGTTTGGCAACTCAATTTGTATGAACGAGTCGACTTTTGGTTGAATTTTATAATTGGAATTTAAGTAACTACTATATGTATAACTTAAGATTTTTCATGTATATTTAGTTTTAAATTTAATTTATAGTAAATTAAAAAATGAAAGTTAAACTAAATAGAATAAACTTGTGTATAAAATGTATTTTAAGTGGAAAAGATATATATTTTTAAATTGTATAATGTGGAGAAAAGTATATACAAAGTGACTCACTTGCCTAATTTTAGTAGCAATGGCACTCCACTTTCTGAAATACTTCTTTTTATTCTATATTATTTTATTTTATATTTTGCTTTGAAGTAAATTTTATAATAAAAGTTTGCCTAACTAGGTTTTTATTTAACTTTAGTCTTACATCAGTAAAAGTTTGCAATACCACACTCTTTGGACCACCTAAGAATTAATAACATCAGGCACAACATGTCATAAAAATGAATTTATTTTCCACGTAAAGAAACCATTTTTATCCACATAAAAAGTTATTCATAGTGTTCTGAATCCACCATATAACCATTTCAACAAAGTTAGTATGGGGATACTAAAAAAATCAGTTATGTGGAAAAAGCTTGTAACTGTTCACCGGAATGTATTAATGTGAACAATGCAACTGTTTATTTTAATTGAATAAGCTCAGTTACGCTGGGCTTAATGTTGGTGATTTTTACTCTTAAGTTAGTTTCTACATTGGCAAGTTGTTTCTCTTCAATGGCTTGATGTTGCACACACTGAAAATGTTTGCTCCCACAGACAGGTGGTTGGGAAGGGCACAATATACTTAAGTTCTTTGGTAGCAAGTTCATTCAATTCACTCTGCGCCAGAAACCATAATGTTGCAAGTTCATTTATCTGGTATACAACCTTCCATCCTTTGCTGTTAAATGACTCTATTAGTGGGTCCTGTTCTTTTTCCGAAAGGCTATTAGTGCTGCCTATGTCCTTTTTTCTGGAAAAGATACTTTATCCACTCATTTTGATCATCTGCCGGTGCTGGAAAGAACTTCCTCAAAGTTTCTGTTAGGCCATTTAGGTGTTCTACTATGGCTTCTTCAATGTTTTTAGGGAAAGTTTCTTCTGATGAAGTCAGAAATTGTTCCAAAATAGGAAAGGAGTCTAAAGATTTCTTTTCAACACGACCTTTCCACACTTAAAGTTTTCCTATCATTGCTTCTATTTTCTCATGAACTGTGAAAACATCTGGTTTTGGTCTTTGCAATTTTCGGTTTAGTTCATTTACATGTAAAGAGATAGTAGGTAGATATGCCTCTTTGCACAACCATTCAAAGACACACAGTCGTTCACTGAAGGGAAACTTTTTGTGCTTGCTGTCTTCAAAAAATAGCCTCACTTCATCACATAATTCAAAAATTGTGACAGAACATTTCCATAAGAAAACCAGTGAACGTCTGTGTGCAAGGACAGTTGTTTATGTTCGCTTCCCATTTCTTCACATAATTTCTTGAATATCCGTGAGTTAAGAGGACAGGCTTTAACGTAGTTCTCAATTTTAACCAACTCTTCTAATGCTTTCAACAAATCTGGTGGAACTTTTTTTACAGCCAACTCCTCTCTGTGTATCAATCAATGAGTCCACTTTATCTCAGGGCTGACAACTTGAAATAGAGCTTTCAATCCAGTGTTGTGTCCAGACATTGCTACAGCTCCGTTGGTGTTTACGCCTACACAAACTTTCCACTCAAGATCTTGCTCTGTAATAGATCCATCAAGTGTCTTAAAGACATCCTTAGCATTATTATGCAAGACTTCCCTACAAAACAATAGGTCTTCAACAAGCTGTTTCTCCTGTTCGTAATGTACAAAAGCTAAGAAATGAGACTTGTGAGTGAAATCAGTATTTTCAAGTTGTAAGGCATACATTGTTGTTGACTTTAACCTTATAATTAGCTGGTCCAGGACATTTTGAGACATATCAACAATTCTAAGTTTAACTGAATTCTTTGATAGTGAGACTGTGTTCAGCTCTTTGGCAGCTGAGTCGCCAATCATTAAGCTACACATCTTTTTAGCTGTTGGCAATATTAATTCCTCTGCAATGTTACAAGGCTTGCCACTTTTAACAATGAGTAGCACTACTTCATAGGAAGCTAATTTTGCTTCTTCACTACTGGTTCCAGTAGAAATTTGTTCTATTCTAGATTTACTCATTTTCATCTCTTTACTTTTTATTTTAAAATAATCAAATGTCTTACCAATGCAATCTGTGGTCTCTAAATGTCTTCACAGCTTAGCAGGCTTCATTGCATCATTGGACAGTACATCATAACACAAAACACATTGAAGTTTTTATTCATCTTCAGTTCCAGCTCGAAAAAATCCCAAACTTAAATATTCTTTGCTGTATTTCCACTGTTTTACTTTTCACAGATCGGCAGAACAACAAATAGTTAAACTAGTAGCTTCACTACTACAACTTGCCTCTTGATCGCCATTTATTGTCGGCTTACGTTTAATTGATACAGTCTGTAACCAACGTTCATGTTGAACGACGTGAATAAATTATCATGATTCACAATTACAAACTGTCAGGACAATCAAACACTATCATCACTGGTTTCAATGCAGCGAGAACGACTGGTTTGTTGTGTGTGCATACGTGTAGCCAGTGACAGCTCTGACTCAGACCTGCACGCGCAGGTTTGGCTGACTTCACCCGCACCGCAGCTAACTGCTCACGCTCAGTACGGTTGGGTTGCTGCTATTATAACGCTGTACTACGAGGGTGGCAAAAAGTAATGCCTCCTATTTTTTTTTCCTTAAATGAGTTATGTGAAAACTTTGAATTTGGCACAGTTCCTCAAACCTTCTTCTCCAATCCCCTGCAGTAGTAACTTTCTAAGTCAACAGGTGGCAGCACTGCATCCTCTTGCAAAATGGCTGACATCGACATTTGTATTAGACAGCGTTCTGTGATTGAATTTCTTGACTGCGGAAGGTGAAATGCCAATTCGCATTCACGAAAGGCTAAAAAATGTGTATGGTGATACAACAGTGGATGTCAGCACTGTTAGACGATGGGTTCATCGCTGTAACAAAGCTGAAGGGCAAACACCATTGGCAGATGAAACGCGAAGCGGCAGGCCGGTGACTGCAGTGACTCCATGTAACATTCAGCGAGTCAATGAAATCATTTGTGGTGATCGCCGGGTAACAACAGGTGAATTGTGTCGCATTACCTCCCTCAGTAAAGGCAGTGTGATGACGATTATTCAACAACTGGGTTACTCAAAAGTTTGTTCACGCTGGGTACCAAGAATATTAACCGCCCAAAACAAAGAAACAAGGAAAACAATTGCCTCCGAACACTTGCAGTGCTTCAATTTAGAGGGAGAGGAGTTTCTGGAAAAAATTGTTACTGAAGACGAAACATGGGTTCATTTTTTTTGAACCTGAATCAAAGTGGCAGTCAATGGAATGGCATCACACAATGTCACCGAAGAAAAAAAAATTCAAAACTCACTGGTCGGCAGCGAAAGTTATGAGAACAGTGTTTTGGGATGCAGAGGGTGTGCTTATGATTGATATTTTTGGAGCAGGGATGCACAATAAATTCTGTCCAATACATCAGAACTCTCAAAAAGCTGAAAGCACGTCTTCGCCGAGTTCGCCCCACAAAAACTATGGACCCACCTCGGTAGGGTGGTGGTAGCATGTCTGCCTCACGTTCAAGAGGTCCCGAGTTCGAATCTCGGTTAGGGTGAGTTACCTGGATAAGGTTTTTCCGGGGTTTTCCCTTATCCTGAAAGGCGAATGTCGGGTAGCTCTAAGCTCCATGGACCCCGGACTCATTTGAGCATCATTTCACCCATTTTCATTCATCGTCCGATATGACTTAACATTGGAGGACGTAAATTAAAAAAAAAAAAAACTATGGCGGATGTTCTTTTGCATGTCAATGCAAGACCACACACCAGCCGTTACACCACTGCAGAAATTGAGAAATTTGGCAAGTCTTACCTCACCTCCCATACAGCCCTGACATGGCACCATCAGACTTCCATCTTTTCGGGGCCGTGTCGTGGCTCAGTGGTTAGACCGCTTGGCTCTCACCAAGCCGGCCCGGGTTCGATCCCAGGCGACCGCAAAGTGAGATGTGTGGTGGACAACACGGTACTGGGGCGGGTTTTCTCCGGGACCTCCGGTTTCCCCCGCCATTTCATTCCACCGGTGCTCCATCTTCATCTCATGTATCATCAGTGTCACCGCCTGTGGTGCCGTATGTAGTAAAAACGGGCGTTAAACACTTTTCGGACCACTAAAGGAAGCTCACCGTGGGATTCATTTTGAAGATGAGGAGGCTGTGTAAACGTCCGTGCGTCAATGGCTTAGGAAGCAAGACCGTGTGTTTTACCACACTGGAATACATGCCCTAGTTAAAAGGTGGACTAAAACTGTGGTAAAGGACGGAGATTATATTGAACAGTGACAAATTAATCGTCAATGTTGTAGTTTTCAAGCTATGTAAATTGGATTCAATTTTCTTTGCAATTAAAAGAGAAAAAAATAGGATGCATTACTTTTTGACCCACCCTTTTTTTTTCATTTATACCCCGCCTTTAACTACAATGGTCATATCGGCGGCCGTTCTCCTCGTTATCTTATTTTTGGTTTGTAATCATTACATCACGCACACATTCACACTCTCATTCATACTTCCAGACTCTGTGGAAGATGGGGAATTATCTTGGACGGAGAAAAATCCCCACCCCCACCGCCGGGAATCGAACCCGGGACCCCTAGCACGGTAGGCAGGTGCTCTACCGACTGAGCTATGGGGCCAGCCTTTCTCGTACATGCTCCCAGCGGTTACGTTGATTGCATCTCTCACCTGCGTTACTTCGCTACGATATAGCTGCATAAAATTGTTGAGTAAAACGATTGTGGTTCGGTACAGAGCAGATAAGTGACTGAGTAAATACAATCATACGTTTTCTATAGTTTTAATTCAGTATTATAACTTGAGTTACCCCCTTGCGCATTCCCTGATATCCCCTCGCGGATCTCCGGGGTTCCGCGGACCACGCTTTGAGAAACACTGTCCTACTTTTGCTAGCTTTTGAAATGCGATAAGCTATTTCTGATGACCAAAACAGATTTTCGACAGTTGGCACTTAAAATGTGTCTGTAATCAGCCATGGTTATTCTCATTTAGCTATAAAACTAGTGAATTCTCATATTCATTTAGCGACAGACTGGCAACTTTTCTCATTTGGTTGGCTAAACTTCAGCTGGAAGTTAGAACAACTATGGCGGAAGGTTGGTGTGTCACTTAGTTTGTTGTTCTGTGAAGTCGCCAGCTGTTGAACACAGTGTACATAAGACACTTTAGATCCGTCCAGCTTCACGAAAGAGGTGTGAAGCAACCTCATTTGTGTTGTTTAACGGGCTCGTAGTGTCGACTTGGAAATTTCATCTCGAATATTATAGAAGTAAAAGAATATGTCCGAACAATTTGCCGCTCCGCATGCTTCGAAAGCCAGCCCTTCGGTGGTGTCTGATACCCCAATTACTGATCCAGGATCAAGTGCAAAGGTGTGTTGATAAGTTTAATGGCATTAAAATGTGATATTTTTTATTAAATTGTAAAATAGTTATATATAACACCATAAACCAGTATGTAATGCGCTTAAGTTACCAGGGTGAAAAAGCATTAGAATCAGACTTCAGGACAGTGTGGTGTTATCCCTCTACCCATATGGTTGTACATTTTGAGTGAGAAAATACGTAACCAGTGAAGTTCACCTATGTCGTTACCTTCAATACTAAGGGTGAGATTTTTCATTGGATTCTTTTTCCTACATTTTGGCAATGAAGGTTAAGTATAGGCCAGGACTGTTGCAACTGTCATAGTTTATTAATTACCGCATGTGCATACAGAAATATTTAAACGGAGAGTTTTGAAAACAACCTATGCTCAAGGTATTGCTTATTATCTTTTTATGCACTTATATAGAGCACTTAAAATTGCTGCATCCATGGCACCAACTGCTCTGCTAAATTGTTTGAAATTGAAGCCTTAGTATTAATCGACTAATACTGTTCCCTTAATGTGTTACTGATTTGGTTGTAGACAGGGTAGGTAATTGAGGTATTTTAGGCATGTGTTCTTTAGTGCAGTAAGCAATGTGTGACAGCTACATTGGATAGGTACTTTCGTTTTTAATGCATGGAAAAGGGATTGAGAAGCAGTCTGGGCTGTAAATATGATTTTCAAACTAATTTGAGTGTTTCATAATATATGGTTATTTAAACTTGTTCATATTGTTTAAGCAAAGCAATAAGAGGTATTGTTTACATTTCTCATCACTTGAATGCTAGTATTTGGTAGGGAATTAACTTTCTTCTGTTTAATAGAACTGAAATAACTAATTTAGAAATATGGGGCCTCTCAGTTTTGAACCTTTATATCTCTAAGTGTGTTACTGGTAATTTTATTCCTAAACAATACATTGATATATATTGTGAAAAATAATTTTATTTATAAATGTTGATGAAAAGTAAATTAACCCTGGGAGTACACTTTTATCATTCATCCATATTTTACTTACTGCTTTCTGAAGAAGGTGTAAGGACCAAAGAAAGAAATTGATTTGATTACATTGATTTGCGTTCAGTAGGTTCACTTGTAGCCAGAAAAGGTTGTGAACATTGAATATGTCCAGAGGTGTAAAGTTTAATAGCACATATATGTACAAAAGTTAACATAAGACACATAATTATAGTATACAGGCAACATGAACAACAATATGGAAAACAAAGCAGTGATAATTATATATGATACAAAATGAAACACTTTTTAAACCAGCTTTCACTTGGCTTATGCCAGTACGTCTCAACCTTTTTGCAATGGATACCATTCTTTTTATTTATTAAATACATATACACTAAAAATAAACTTTCAACTTGCATCAAATATTTATTAGTAATGATTTGTCATTGGAATAGTTAGATACTACTTATTGAGCTACAGAAGCATTATCAGGATAATTTGTCATTCAGATAATCTTGTACAGAATAAAAATATTTTGAGCAAAGGTACTCTCTAACAGCTTTTTTAGAAACACCGAAATTATCAACTTTTTCTTTAAGAACATTAGGAAGTGCGCCAAATATTTTGATAGTTTCATAATGCACACCTTTCTGGAAGCAAGAAAGTTAAGCACTGGGATAATGGATATTATACTTTTGTCTAGTGTTTATTTTGTGAATTACATTATTTGTTGCAAATAAGGCACAATTGCATACAAAGAATTTTAGAATCGAGAATATATACATGCAAGGAAGCGTTAATATCTTCAATCTTGTAAAATTGTTATAAATGGAGACAATTTTCAGTGATATATTAAGTATACCACACCTACACTTTTAGAAAATGACCAAAATTCTTTCATATACTATTGAAAAAGAAAATACAAAATGCCTAGGCACCAAGGGTTTTCTAGGAAGCTATTATCAGTTACAGTTATGAGACACAGCAGAGAGCATGGTCAAAACACTGGGTGATGACATATTCACATGTAATGGATATTTTATTCATAAGTTTTAGTGGGCAAATACAGCCATATTTTTTAGTACCTAGCCAGCTTATTTTCATCTGGTGCTTTCTTATTACATGGAATCTTAAAGTTTGCTCTCTTAATTACTGTCTGGCCTTCTCTTTAGCTCTTCAGCAAGCAACAGTTCCAGTTTTTTGCTTAAAATGAAGCCTAGTTTTCTGAGTATCCTGTGAAGCCTTCTGAGAATTTATATTGTCTTAATTAGTAACTAGAATGTGAGGCATATTTAGCATAGTTTCTGTGATTAGTACAGAGTCATACATTTTTCATTGAGAGGGTTAAGTTATTTTTAAGTTTGATTTATGAGTCACTATGTTTACACTCAGCTTCACTTACTATGTTGTATAATTGAAGCGTTTTCAAGATCATTTGATCTTATCCTCAGTTGTTTGGTGACTAAAGGAACATTCTTCCTGCTCCACTGCTTCGGTGCTCTGATCCCTCTGCCATCTGATGTTAGGGGCACTAAGTTTTAATACGTCATTTAATGCTGGGATTTCAAAATTTATAACTTTATCCCGGTTTTTGGTTATGAATATATTTTCCCAAATATCCAATTCTATAGGTGTACTTAAAGTTCTAACAGTTTAATGTTATGGCCAATGTTGTGGTTTTCTGTCCAAAAATGGTGTGACACTGCAGATTTTTCTGTTTGTATCAACTTTATGTTCCTCTGGTGTTCTTTTTGCCTGGTTAACAAGTTTCTCTTAGTTTTTGCTATGTAGCTTTTATCAACCCAGCCATCATAAGGAACATGATGAAAAGAAAGGAAAAACTCAAGATAATATCAAAAAATACCACTCTCACACTGCTTAAAAACACAAACTGGCAATATAGAAAATTCACCTACCATCCATGGGCATTTAGAAAATTGAACGAATCTTCAAAAGACTTAACTTAAAACTAGCACCCCAAAACAAATTCAGTCCGAAGAACCTGCTAAATAAGCCGCTAAAAAGTTCAATCACCCAACACTTTGAAATCGGGAATTTATCAGATAAACTGTGAAACCTGTGATAAAAGCTACATAGGAAAAACTAAGAGAAACTTGTTAACCAGGCAAAAAGAACACCAGAGGAACATAAAGTTGATACAAACAGAAAAATCTGCAGTGTCACATCATTTTTGGACAGAAAACCACAACATTGGCCATAACATAAAACTGTTAAAATCTTTAAGTACACCTATAGAATTGGATATTTGGAGAGAAAAAAAAAAATATTCATAACCAAAAACCGTGATAAAGCTATAAATTTTGAAATCCCAGCATTAAATGACGTATTAAAACTTAGTGCCCCTAACACCAGATGGCAGAGGGATCGGAGCAGCAGGAAGAATGTTCCTTTAGTCACTAAACAGCTGAGGATGAGATTGAATGATCTTGAAAACATTTCAATTATACAACATAGTAAGTGAAGTTGAGTGTAAACATAGTGACTCATAAATCAAACTCAAAAATGAAGAATACTTCACTGTTAATAATGCTTCTCTTTATAATATTTAGGGTTAACTTATTTTGTTGCTATTGTAGAAATTTATTTCTGGCTTATCAGTTTCTTCATGGGCTGGATAAGAATTCATGGAAGATATGAGCATACAGCATAATCGTTCTTGATACCAATCTTACCTCTGTGAGATTCTTTGAGAAACCATAAATTGATTTTCCAGCTTCTCTCTTTTTTTTTTTTTTTTTTTGTGGGAGGGAGTAAAATGTTGTTAGTATTGTGCTTTTTTAGCATTGTAAAAAAAAGTGTTGATTTCTTTTGTACAGTTCCAACATACATAAACCACTTATCTATTATAATGTACCTATTCGAAAGTAGGAGTTTATTTTGCAAACATTTAAAAATGTCTTGGATAGAGTCACCTTGAAAAATTCAATGCCACAGCCGGGATTTGAACCACGGATCTCCAGGTTTCTGTCCAGTCGCTCTTACCCTTGAGGTACCATGGCCAATTTGCCATTGTGACATTAAATTCTCCAATTGACTCATATATTTTCCCAGTAAACTACTAGGGGCTCTTGCATTCGAGATACACCATTTGTGGCGACTTACTGTTGTAAGTACTTGAGTCCCAGGCTTCATCATTTAACTCTTATTATTTAAGTTAACTGATGGAAATTAATCATTTCTTCACACTAGCCGTATATATAGATTTAATATCCATTAATTAACTAAAATAAGAGTTAAATGATGAAACCTGGGACTCTTACGATAGTAGGTCGCCACAAATGGTGTATCTCGAATGTGAGAGCCCCTAGTGGTTTACCGGGAAAATAGGAGTCAAATGGAGAATTTAATGTCATGACGGCACGTTGTCCATGGTAGCTCAAGGGTAAAAGCGACTGGATGGAAACCAGGAGATCCGTGGTTCAAATCCTGGCTGTGGCATTGAATTTTTCAAGTTAACTCTATCCAAAACCTTAGCCTATATATTTAAGTTTGCTGAACTTCAACAATTTTTACTAGGAAAAAAAAGATGTTTTTAGTATTTTTGATGGAATTTCAACCATGCCAAACACATATAAACCATAAGATGAAATCTTCTTACACTCAGTGAACCCAAAGCATTGAGGAACTTTATTTACAGATAATTTTAAACTAAAAGAGCTGTGGTCTGTTTGATGAATTCTAAACTGCATTTATTTTTCCTTTTAGATATAATTAAAGTGTTTTCAGCTTTTACTCTGATTTAGAAATTTATCTTATTACTTGTGTTACTCATTAATCTTGCAGACTACTTTATACCTAATTAACTCTTAAATACCTTTTAAGTTTTTAACAATACACTGTCCATGACTCTTTGCAGAAAAATTCCATTCCATATCTCAAAAACTATTTGTAGTTGGTTTATTGATATTCATCTCTTACTTTTTTATATTAATGAGCTAACTTCAATAGAAATGGAAGCAATAGAAGCAGAAGAATACATTTCTCTAACAAAAATATGCGTTGAACAAAACTTCTTCAGCTTTAATGGAGAACACTACAATCAGAAATCAGGGTTATCAATGGGCAACCCACTTTCACCTTTTCTGGCAAAGTTATTTATGAGTGCATTTGAAACACAAATTAAAAAGGCCTTACCATTGATCTTCAAGTTTGGTATATATATGTTGACGACATCTTTGCAATTGTACCAAATAAACATTTAGATGATGCATTAAAATTACTCAATCTGCAAGAAAGGACTGTAAAATTCACAATAGAAAAGGAACTCAGTGGACAACTCTCTTTCTTGGATCTAAATATCATTAGGAACAACACAAAAATAAGATTTGGAATTTACAGGAAACCAACACATTCAGAAAATTGCATAAAAAATAATAGCCACAACCAAGCTACACATAAACATGCAATAATAAACAGCCTTACACACAGACTAGTCAACATACCCATGGAAAAAGAAGAATATTTCAAAGAACAAAAAGCAATACTACACATAGCAGAAGAAAATGGATATTACAAAAGTCTGGTGTTGAAGAAAATTAGAAAAGCTAAACTAAAGAAAGTCCTGTGCTGTGGCGTAGCGGGCTAAGGCAGCATGCCTTGGTCCCTGGCCACGGAAAGTGGCCCGGGTTCGATCCCACCCATGTGGTGGGGATTTTAGGTCCCAGGTATAGAACCGGTGCCCACTCAGCATCGTGAGGAAAGTGAGGAGCTTACACTAGGTAAGCGGCCCTGGTCATGGAAAGCAACATTCCGGCTGGGGGATGCCGAGATGCTGACCACATCTCCTCCCCGTATCGGTTGAATGATTGTTCACCTCTGCCATGCGTAAGTGAGCGTGAGGCCGGCGGTCAGGTTGGCAGGCCTTGGCCCTCTAAGGGCTCTTGCACCTGTTTTTTGTAATTTACGTCCTCCAACATTAAGTCATATTGAACGATGAATGAAATGGATGAAATGATGCTCAAATGAGCCCAGGGTCGATAGAGCTTAGAGTCACCCAACATTCGTCTTTCATGATAAGGGAAAATCCTGGAAAAAACCTTATCCAGGTAACTCGCCCTGACCGAGATTCGAACTCGAAACCTCTTGAACTAGAGGCAGACATGCTACCATCTACGATACCGAGGCGGGCATTGCGCCTGTGGTTAACTTTAACTTTAAACTAAATAAAATCATCAAGGAAGCAACCACATTTACAAAAGAAAAAGAAAGCAACAGCATATTCAGTTCATTCACATATCACCCAAAAACATTTAATAAATTGAAAAAGATCTTCAAGGAACAAAATATAATCTGGAAATTAATTTATTGAGATTTAACTGTATTGGAACATCACAGTGAAGCGAAATAATTATTAATTTATAGATGAGTCGCATTTATTATACATTTGCTTCACTCCAGAATTACCCATAACACTGGATCTAGCTTTAGTCGCATAAGAGCTGAAGATGCAAACGATGATTTGCGAAACATGTCATTTAATTTATCTTTTTTTAATACGTAAGTGAAGCAGATGTATAATAAATACGACTTATCTATAAATTAATAATGGAAATTAATTGTTCTTTCACACTGGCGGTGTGTAGGCTAAATTGTGGAAACGTAGAGTCAGAATGAAAAATTCAATGCCATAGCCGGGATTTGAACCACGGATCTCCTGGTTTCCGTCCAGCCGCTCTACCATTGAGCTACTATGGCCAACGTGCCGATATGGCATTAAATTCTCCAACTGACTCGTATGTTCCCGGTAAACCACTTAGGAGTTCTCATTAACACATGAGACAACTACCTTAATGGCGACTTACAACATGTAAGTACTTTAAGGCCCGGGCTTTATGGTTAACCACTATTAGGTCAATTAATGGAAATTAATTGTTCTTTCACGCTGTCCGTGTGTAGGCTAAATTGTGGAAACGTAGAGTCAGAGTGAAAAATTCAATGCCATAGCCGGGATTTGAACCACGGATCTTCTGGTTTCCATCCTGCCGCTCTACCATTGAGCTACTATGGCCAATGTGCCGAAATGACATTAAATTCTCCAACTGACTCGTATTGTTCTTTCACACTGGCCGTGTGTAGACTAAATTGTTGACTAAGCTCTCTTGCTCTCCAATATTTCTGTGTAGTGGGTCTGGCGGGTGTGATTTCACAGGTTAAAAGATGTTCTTCAGTAATTTCATCTTCTTTGTTGCACAGAGGACAATTTGAACTTGTACAAATTTCTATTCTGTGTAGGTGTTTGGCCAAATAATCGTGTTCCGTAAGTAACCTAAAATTTACTACTGCAGCTTTACGTGGGATTTCTGGAATAATTTCTGGATTTTTAATTAAAATGTTCCATTTTTTATCTTTGACTTTGTTAGATATTGATTGGTTTTGTTTGTTTTTATATTTGCTTTTGATTAATCTTTTTATGGATGTAAAGGGTAGGTTTTTACTTTTGTTCTGAATTAAATTTACACCTTTTTTGGCAAGAAAATCAGCTGATTCATTTCCAGCAATTCCACAAATATGCAGGTATCCAGTAGTATAATTCTTTTCTGTAGTTTTTGAAGTTGTTGGATCATTTTGTGACATTCTTTAATTTGGATTGGCCTCATTTTATATGAACTTATTGCACATAATGCTGCTTTAGAATCAGAAAGTATGACAGCATTTTTGAATTTATCTATTCTGTATAGAAGGGGTTGGAGTGAAATATGAATAGCCGTTACTTCTGCATCAAAATTTGTTGTGTGGTATGCTGCTGGTTGATAGAATGAGAACAGTGCACACTTAATTCTTGCTCCTGAATTGTTGTTCAAGTTAAATCCATCTGTGTAGATATTCTTCAGGTGGAAAAAATATAATCTTGGCACCTACTAATAGTTACTCAATTTTAATATTGCTAAATTCAAAAACAAAAGATGAAATCCCATCAGTTAAAAGATGCGGAATATACCAAATAAGTTGTAAGAATTGTGAAAAATGCTACATAGGTCAAACTAAAAGAAATCTAAAAGCAAAGTCAAAGAGCACTTAAGAAACATCAGATTGAAACAAGAAGATAAGTCAGCATTAGCATTCCATTTTTGCAATGAAAATCATACATTGATCCAAATCCAGAATTATTAAAAGGAGTGACAAACCAAAATAAATTGACAACATGGGAGAACATATTCATATGGAAAAATAAGGTTCGCGTAATGAACTTTGAAATCCCACCAGTGATTAATTTGACAAAAAAGTTCATAGTTCCACCACCAGAGAGAGAGCAGACAACAGATGCCAATTGGAAAGAGATTGAAAATGGAGGTGATTGCCTTTGAAACTAGTCTCTCATTAGTATAAAAAATAAAGTGATGAGTATCAATAAACAAACTACAAATAGTTTTTGAGATTAATTTTGATGTCACTGTTACTGAATTCCTCAAAACACATATATGCATTCCATATATTTCAGTTTTAATTCATATTGCATGAAAGTCAGATTTGCGGAGAGGAATTTCTGCTAATACTGAGAAAAATAGCATATCTTGTCACAAAATTTCACAAAATTAAAGTAGATAATCCAACATTACCAAGAGTATATGGGCTGCCAAAAATTCATAAAACAGGGAAAGGCATGAGACCTATCACTATTAAAATTAAGGTTACTAAATAAATTTAATAGTTTCCCAAAATTCGAAAGTGCAAATTTAAAAAACTTTAGATCTGGTAGAAAAAAATCAAAGATGTAAATTTGGACAAAAATGACAGACTGGTTTCATTTGATGTCACATCTTTATTTCCAAGCATACCAACAGAAAAATTACAGACTGTATTAAAAAATTGGTTAACTACAATAGAAATGGAAGCAATAGAAGCAGAAGAATACATTTCTTTAACAAAATTATGCATTGAACAAAACTTCTTCAGCTTTGATGGAAAACACTACAAGCAGAAATCAGGGTTATCAATGGGCAATTCACTTTCACCTTTTTTGGCAAACTTATTTATGAGTGCATTTGAAACACAAATCAAAAAGTGCTTCCCATTGATCTTCAAAGTTTGGTATAGATGTGTTGACGACATCTTTACAATTGTACCCAATAAACATTTATGTGATGCATTAAAATTACTCAATCTGCAAGAAAGGACTATAAAATTCACTAAAGAAAAGGAAACCAATGGATAACTCTCTTTCTTGGATCTAAATATCATCAGGAATGACACAAAAATAAAATTTGGAATTTACAGGAAACCAACACATTCAGAAAATTACATAAAAAATAATAGCCACAACCCAATTACACATAAACATGCAATAATAAACAGCCTTACATTCAGACCAGTCAACGTACCCATGGAAAAAGAAGAATACTTCAAAGAACAAAAAGCCATAATACACATAGCAGAAGAAAATGAATACAACAAAAGTTTGGTGTTGAAGAAAATTAGAAAAGCTTAACTAAAGAAAACCATTAAGGAAACAACCACATTTACAAAAGAAAAAGAAAGGAACAGCATATTCCGTTCTTTCACATATCACCCAAAAGCATTTAATAAATTTAAAAAGATCTTCAAGGAACAAAATATGACCTTGGCACCTACTAATAGACACTCAATTTTAAAATTGCTAAATTCAAAAACAAAAGATAAATCCCATCAGTTAACAGATCTGGAATATACCAAATAAGTTATAAGAATTGTGAAAAATGTTACATAGGTCAAACTAAAAGAAATCTAAAAACCAGAGTCAAAGAGCACTTTAGAAACTTCAGATTGAAACAAGAAGATAAATCAGCAGTATCATTTCATTTTTGGAATGAAAATCATCACAGTGAACCAAATCCAAAATTATTAAAAGGAGTGATAAACCAAAATAAATTGACAACACGGGAGAACATATTAATGGAAAAACAAGGATTGCGTAATGAACTTTGAAATCCCATCAGTAGATAATTTGACAAAAAAGTTCATAGTTCCACCACCAGAGAGAGGAGAGCAGACAACAGATGTCAGTTGGAAAGAGATTGAAAATGGAGGCGATTGCCTTTGAAACTAGTCTCTCATTAATGTAAAAAAGTGATGAGTATCAATAAACGAACTACAAATATCGAGATTTAACTGTATTGGAACACCACAGTGAAGCGAAAAATTATTAAATTTTAGATGAGTCGTATTTTTTACACATCTGCTTCACTTTCGTACCTATTTTGAGGACATGTTTCGCAAATCTTCGTTTGGATCTACGGCTCTTGTGCGAATTAAGCTAGATCCAGCGGTGTGGGTAATTCTGGGGTTGTTGCAAATGTTACACAGTTGCTGAACATATAACTCTAACATCTGGTCACAAACAACGGTGTATAGGGTGTTTCTAGACCCACAAAACTTTGCAGTAGATAGATAACCTTATGTGAATCATATTTTGTCAAGTAACCTGTGGGCTGCGACACTATGTTTCAGTGCAAGATGGATATTAATAGGAAGGAATTGGAGAAAACAGAGTACACTCATGTCAGTCCAATAGGTGTTTGTTATTACTACTATCACTAGGTTTGTTTACTTCCAGAGCTCACTAGCATTTGGTATTGTTTACAGCATGGTTTACTTGCCAGTCTGCCCCTTCTGTTACTCTACGTACTGTTTCAGTTGTAATGCATCTTTCATTGAGAACAGAACTGTTATGTTCGGGAAGTACAGCAGACATGGAAAGTTACACATGGCATGAATTGGCAGAAATGCATTTGGTATATGGTGAAGCATTAAGATGTCGTTTGGCGCAGTGACTTTACCAAGAAAGATTTCCAAACTGCCAGAGTACTCACCATACGACATTTGCCAGTATTCGTTAGAGAATAAGCAAATGGGGGTCATTGCACAGACGAGCAGATGGGCAAGAATGGAGGCATTTTGTGCAAACATCTGAACTCAAGGAAGCCTTGCTGCAGTGGGTAGCGAATAATCCTTTGCTGAGTACTCGAGAGATCGCATGACACTTTCATACTGGCCATGTCATGGTCTGGAGAATTTTGCAGGAAATGCTATTGCATCCATATTATCTTGAGAGAGTCCATGCTCTTACACCAGATGACTATCCACTTCGAGTGAACTTCTGCAATTGGTATTTGAACAAATGCATACTCCAACCAGAGTTTGTAAGCCGTGTATTGTTCATGGATGAAGCATGCTTCACACGTGAGAGGATATTCATTTCCCGCAGTTTTCATGCATGGTGCTTTGAAAACCCCCATGCCACGATTGTGCAATCACATCAACAGTGATTTAGTGTGAATGTCTGGGCAGGAATTGTAGATGACTTCCTTGTGGGACCATACATTTTGCCCAATCGAATGAATACCAATAATTATTTAGTATTTCTTCAACATATTCTGCCTGAGTTACTGCATCCGCTTCCTAACATAAGAATGAACATGTGGTTTCAACATGATGAGGCACCAGCTCATTTTGTGCTTTGAAAACCCCCATGCCACGATTGTGCAATCACATCAACAGTGATTTAGTGTGAATGTCTGGGCAGGAATTGTAGATGACTTCCTTGTGGGACCATACATTTTGCCCAATCGAATGAATACCAATAATTATTTAGTATTTCTTCAACATATTCTGCCTGAGTTACTGCATCCGCTTCCTAACATAAGAATGAACATGTGGTTTCAACATGATGAGGCACCAGCTCATTTTGGTAATCAAGTACCCAACCATTTGACAGCTACATTCGGCAATCGTTGGATAGGTCGAGGTGAACTCACTGCCTGGCCACCACGCTCTCCTGATTTGACACCAATGGATTTCTTTTTGTTGGGCCACAAGGCAATCATTAATAAAACTGCTGTTGGTATGGAGGAAATCCTTGTAGCGTGAATTGCCAGAGCAGCATCTGAAAATCAGGGAAACCTCTGTCATCTTTGGAAGGGTAAGACAGGGTCAAGGCAACTAGAAAACTCAGGTAGGCCATTCCGGAGAGTCGCGTTGCCATTGGCTAACGCGCATGACGTCACTGAGAATACAGTTCAACCGCGAGAGTTAAACACTAGCCCCTCAGTGTGTGTTATTTAAGCTCTGCTGCGTGTAAAATCGGAAGAAATAAACATCCACTTGTGTATTATAATGAAGGTTCCTTCTAGCAGTCAGTATTAAGAGTTTAAAACATGTTACTATTCACATGTACTTAATCAGTGTAGCTCAAGAAAATGACGAAGCAACCCATTGAAGATTTTTCTTTGCTGCAAGTTTCCTGATCATTTCTGCCTTCGCTCTTTGGTTTAAGTGCCTAATTCTAATGAAGGTTCTTGTCCTCACATTAAGAGAGATCACTTTGTGATGAACTTCGGGAAACTTGGAGATTATTATAGAAATTAAGTTTTGCATCACTCCATTACACTTCGCAGCACTTTGTCCATGGAAGCTACAAAATATTACTTCTGTACCTTGTTCTGCTGTTTCAAAACACTGTTTTCTTTCTTCAGGGCTTGCATCTGAGTCTTTAGTCTAATTATTTCCTCTTCAGCAGCAACAGAGTGGTCAGGAGCTACCTCCGTGCTGGTCGACGGGTCAAATTTGTTTTTTTGGGAGATAAAGATACTATAATAGACAGCGACCTCTTTCGCACGGTCCTAACTTCGCACCGGCGATCTCTTGCTGATATTGCCTATTAATAAAAACAGTTTTATTATTATTATTATTATTATTATTATTATTATTATTATTATTATTATTATTATTATTATTATTATTATTATTATTACTATTATTATTACTATTACTATTACTATTACTATTACTATTACTATTACTATTACTATTACTATTATTATGATTATGATTATGATTATTATTATTATTATTATTATTATTATTATTATTATTATTATTATTATTATTATTATTATTATTATTATTATTATTATTATTACTATTACTATTACTATTACTATTACTATTACTATTACTATTATTATTATTATTATTATTATTATTATTATTATTATTATTCCACGCATCAAACTTTTCTTATAAAAAAGAGCGAATAAACTCAGTGTACACATAGAAAGAAATACATAAATGGAATGTGTATCTGATAATTACCTGCAAATTGGTTTTGCTGGTACTTGCTACTACCGCCTCAAATACCTCCCCATGCCAATTAGGAATTTTCTATGACGGTACAGCGTCGCCCTTTAATTTTCTTTTCAGCGGCAAACCTAACAGCTCGTTTTTTAAATCCCGTTCATAGTTTTCGGGCAGGAAGTGATCGGGACAAATCCTTGCATTATTCACATTAACCGGATCAGCCCTTTTACAGCGTAAAACCCACTTGCGCTGTAGTTCTCGATCTTTAGGCAAACAATGGAAAATCACATTCGTAGTTTTATACGAAGCGTGTTTGCTTTCAGCAACAGCGCAATGGTTTTCATAATGTTACAACAAAAAACACAGCCAATAACTACAATAGCTCATAAGCAACTGCATCTCGTTTATTTCATCAGAAGGATTGTGGAATTTGCATGCATCAGCGCCTTATCTTATCTTATAATGTGCAATCACAATATTGCATTACGCACATTCACGTGTAAGCGTTCTTGCGTTGTATTCTCAGTGACGTCACGCCCCTCAGTCAGCAGTGACAGTGTTTTGCGCGGGAAGGCGGGAATGGCCTGCCCTGAGACAGGGTATGGCATGGCATTGCACTTCTTGTCTGGAAGTCAGTGGACGTGTGTTTCAGCATTTGCCAATGTGATAAGACAACCAATTGAACCAATTGTCTGTTTTTTTACAATTGGGTGAGTGCTTGAACTTTCGTTTTTTTGTTATGTTTAGTTTCTTCTTGCCTGCACAATAAATCACAAATATATGTAAAACTGAAAGGCTTATTTGCACAAGCCTACTTACGTCTACTCCTTCCACTAATATCCTTCTTATACTGAAACGAAGTGCCGCAGCCCATAGGTTTCTTAACCAAACATACTTAAAAGAAGGGTACCTATCTGCTCCCAAAGTTTGTCAGTCTAATTAAGAAACATCTTGTATAGAAATGATTTAAAATCAATAGAAATTGGAAGACATTTTGAGAAAGCTTTAAGTGGCATAGACACATTTTCAGTCTATTTACATTTGGTCAGTGTAGATGACGTATTTGACAAATACAGAACATGGCCATGTTTGCAAACTGCAAAATATTGAAAATTTTCATTTTATTTCAGGATGAGTTTCAATAAATAAGGCATGTGCTTCTTTGAGAGACATCAACATGTACCCTTTCTGGAGTACTCTTTCCAGATTCTCTTTTCATAATAAAGTCTTTGCTTCCTGGGCACATCCAATTTATGATCAAAGATTTGTTGTTTGATGACCTATTTAGTCAGGATTTTTAGTTTTGTCTAGCTTGGAGTTAAGTGCTTTATTCAATGTTTGACCATGATGAGTCCTTTCATGGATTCTCACCAAAGTGACCAGGGTTCGATCCCAGGCGACCGCAAGGTGAGATTTGTGGTGGACAACACACTGCTGGGGTGGGTTTTCTCCAGGTCTGCGGTTTCCTTCCATCTTATTACACCGGTGCTCCATCTTCATTTCATGTATCATCAGTAGGGGCGGATTTTGCCCTATTTGCATATTTCATTCCTTTGTTCAGAAATGTAGGCTTTTAAGTTATAAGCACGTTTCCTATAATTATTAGCCTAATTTCTTAGTTTTGTAGTGCATGTAAATGCCTATTTCATCCGTTTGTGCCTATTCTGCTTATTACTACCCAAAACTGCCTTGTTAGCCAATTTCTTCTGCTTGCAATTTGTGACAACAGCTTTTGCATTTGTTGGTTTCAACATGAAGTTTTCGGGGAAGAGAAATTTCTTACTGCGGCACATTGGATATACAAAAAGGGGTGTATTAAGGAAACACATCTGCAAATTGGCCCAAAACTTACTACAGTACCAAATTTAGTTTTTTTGTCTTAAAATTAATATAGACATACTTCAATAGAACAAAGTTTTTTTTTTTCTTTTTTCTAGCGGCAGTACAGAAAAGTGACATAACTATTTAAATAACCCTACACCTGTATCGTAGCTGCTAAGTTTAACCTCACATTTCTCAGATTCCATATTTTCTGCATTGCAGTAGTAAACAAATCAACAACAAAAATTTCAATTTTGAAAAGATTAGCTGGAGTCAAGTGGGGCAGTAATCGGAAGACACTGAACACCGCATACAAAACATTCATCAAGCCAATACTTCTTTATAATGCAGAGGTAATAATTACAGCAAACAGTTCTAACATAAATCACCTAGAAGTATGCCAAAATCAGGCCCTGCGACTAATAACTGGTGCTGCAAAATCAACTCCAATCACGGCAATGCAAGTCTTAACTCGGAACTATCTAATACATCTAACTTTAGAGGAGCAGGCACTAATACAACATGAAAAAATGTTGCGGTTAAAAACAACAAAATGGGAGAAAAGATTACTACAACCAATCAAGATGAAAACACAAACAAGTTTCCTACACAAAGTTATGGAATTAAAAACAGATCTGAATCTTCCTAATTCTAAAGAAACCATTTTAATCAAAGAAAACCCACTGACTTTTGAACCAGTTAATATTCAAATAGATTTAGAACAAATAGTTACAAAATCTGAAACTTCCAAACCTGTACTAAAAGCACTAGCATTAGAAAATGTTGAACATTAGATACCCACCTGAAGAATGGTTATATATCCACACAGATGGATCTAACTTGAACAACAACTCAGGAGCAGGAATTAAGTGTGCACTGTTCTCATTCTATCAACCAGCAGGATACCAAACAACAAATTTTGATGCAGAAGTAACGGCTATTCATATTTCACTCCAACACCTTCTATACAGAATAGATAAATTCAAAAATGCTGTCATACTTTCTGATTCTAAAGCAGCATTATATGCAATAAGTTCATATAAAATGAGGTCAATCCAAATTAAAGAATGTCACAAAATGATCCAACAACTTCAAAAACTACAGAAAAGAATTATATTACAGTGGATACCTGCACATTGTGGAATTGCTGGAAATGAATCAGCTGATTTTCTTGCCAAAAAAGGTGCAAATTTAATTCAGAACAAAAGTAAAAACTTATCCTTTACATCCATAAAAAGATCAATCAAAAGCAAGTATAAAAACAAACAAAACCAATCAATATCTAACAAAGCCAAAGATAAAAAATGGAGTATTTTAATTAAAAATCCAGAATTATTCCAGAAATCCCACGTAAAGCTGCAGTAGCAAATTTTAGGTTACTTACGGAACACGATTATTTGGCCAAACACTTACACAGAATAGGAATTTATATACGTCCAACTTGTCCTCTGTTTAACAAAGAAGAGAAAATGACTGAAGAACATCTTTTAACCTGTGAAGCCCTACCTGTCGGACCCATTACACAGAAATATTGGAGAGCAAGAGAGCTAATTGGCTTCATTGCCAAGCCTAGCATTTGACAACAAAGAAGAGGAAATGACTGAAGAACATCTTCTAAACTGTGAAGCCCTACCTGCCGGACCCACTACACAGAAATATTGGAGAGCAAGAGAGCTAATGGCTTCATTGCCAAAACCTAGCATTTGAAAACAACATATTTTCTACATTTTCCTAACTTCAAAATGTTCCACAGGATGCAGTTTTCTGTTAATGTGTATGAAATTCTAAACATGCCTGTAAGGGCAGCTGCATATTAGGTGTACCCATTTACATTTGTTGTGGTTTTGTTTTTTGTATTGAAAAGGATTATAATACTTACTTCTTACTGAAAACGCTTAGGAAAATAAAAATTGTTAAATAGGTATGATTATTTTTTCCCTTCGTTTATATAGCGAAGACAAATATTTCACATAGGTACAGGTCATTAATAGGTTAAAATGGGTGCAGAGACTTATAACCCCAAGCAATAATTTTTAAAATTATAATATGTGGGGCATGAAAATTGACCGTAATTTAGACATAAACTGTTAACTCCTCAGAAACTATTGTAACTAGAAAGCTGAAACTTGGTATTATTCCATTCTTGATCGATCACAAAACTAAATGGTATAAATTTGAAACAAATCTAACAAAAGCTTCAGATATTTCAGTTTTCACCCTTAAGCCCCCCCCTCCCCAAACTCATGTTGTTGTTTTTTGACATAGTTAATTACTTCACACCTTTCTGCACATTATGGTTCTTACTTAGTGAAGTGGATTCATATGTATTTTAATTATACGATAATATCTGTTATTTTAACTTACTGTGGAGCCATTTATGAAATTTGGAATAAATGTAGAACTATTTTGTCTAGGGAACCGCAAAATAGTATGTGTTAAGCAAATTTGTTGCAGCATATGTTGCAATGATTGTCATTTTGTGATAGTGCATTTTAAGAGCCATGTTACTAAAATTGTGTAATTCTAGGTGTTGACTCAGCAGATTTTTAGTGGCTATTTAAGAGCCTATAAATCCGCTATCTAATCATCAGTTGCTTCATGTAGTAAAAGTGGACATTAAACACTACACATTCATTCCTTTTATGGACTTGCAGAAAGAACATTTAAAACCTTTGTAACAGTTTTTCCAAAGGCTTGTATTGATTTGTAAGGAGAATGTGGTGAAATAGAATAATCACCAGTTGGAAGTTCAACTTCATTTTGTTTTCATATATCAGAATGTTTGAACTAATGTAATTAGATATTCATACTTTCTCGAGTTGAAGGTGATTATTGAAGCTTAATTGCTTTCTGCTTCCTGTCTTAATTTTTCATTTCTTCATATCTTATCTCTTTTCCTGTATTCACAACAACATTCTGCTGTTATTTCTCCACTATGTTGCTGAAAGAAGTTGACATTCCAAATAATTCCTTAAAATATTACATAATTTTCTGTACCAAATAAAGTTTTAGTGAGCTTATTGTTCCTGTTTAGTATTGTATATCTTTTCCTTTCAGCTTAAATTCATTGAGGTTGTGTTTGTTACTGACAGCTGAGAGTGTGAGATAGGTTATGTAATTTTGCCATAACCCTAATAACCCTAATGCCCGATTTCAACAGATGTTAAAATCGACGTTAACAAATGTAACGTAACAATTGTAACAGCGCTAACAAAGCTGTTAAAATTTCTTGCATCTCACAACCTGTTTTCTGAAAATGTTAACAAACACGTGTTAAGACCAAGAAACTTGTAAATATTACAGCTATAGAAGGCTATGGATGAGTCGTATTATTTTCTGAACGTACTGCGACACGCTTTCGTTTTCATTTTTGTCTGCAGAGAGCTAAAAAAATGGCGGATAAACAAAATCTTAAAAGCCGTGAGACTAATTCCTCATCGATGGAGAAAGAATTGTTAACTGAATTGATGACGAAGTGTAAGGATATCGTGGAAAATAGGACGGATGCAGTGAATGTAAGAAAATTGGAAACGAATTTAATTCAAATGCATGTGTCATTACCGGAAACACGAAACATCATCTTCAGTATTACGTAAATTTAAAACGAGGTGCGAAGGACAAGTGACTTGAACGTTTCAAGACGGGAGGTGGACAGTGTATTATCCACATAATTCAGTGAATTATAAAATCGCGAAGTGATTAATACTTGAAGCAACGGCGAGATCAGCATATTCCTTTCGATGCATGTTCTAACCTCTCTTGTACTTCCGTACTAACCTTCACAGGAACTTGTTTGGACAGTCTATACCTCTGTGGAACATTTTATTGTGATAGCTTCTCAAATTAAAAATGCCATTTACACTCTTAAATATAGCAAATCGACATCAACAGACGCGTTCACGCCCGCCATCTTGACTATTTACAATTGTTAAGGACTTAACATCAGAAATTTGACTTTTTAGTTTAACAAGAGATTTAAGGCGAGTGTTAAGCTAACACTTGTTGGTGAAATACAATTTTTGTTAAGTTTTCTGCCATTTATGGCTCCTACTTAAAAAGTAACAAAGAAATAAATAAGTTTTTGCGACAGAAGTGCATGCCTTATGCATAGATACCTCCAGTGTTAAGCATTTATAATTGTTTTTTTTTAAATATATATAAATACATTTGATGAATCTTTATGGATATCAGATATTAATTTTTGGTGTCCTATATTTGAAGCAAAATGATTAAGGACTAGAGCCCGGATTTGTATGCAATATGTATGATCTTATATGTATGACTTTGGAAGTAATATTTTTGGTGAAGATGGTAAGATTCTTTTTGCTTTGTACGTGAAAAGTGTATTTCTTCAAACAGAATGTTTGAAGTTGTGCAGCACATAAATACAGCAATGTATAAGGACCAGGTTAATTGCTATAAATTAGCAATTAATTACAAATACGTAAATTAGGAAGCTAGTAATAGTGAAGCAAACAAATATATACAAATATAACAATTTTTAATTTAAAACTTCACTTATCTTATAAGAAATGATGACTATTTTCTTATAAACTGTCCGGGATAGCTATTTCATGTAAAACTTTTACACATCTTCAGCCGGAAACAACACACTTGTCATCGTTACAAACGCTAGATGTTAATATGTTCTTGTTAGTATTACCAAAATCTAAAAATAAAACAAATTTAAAAACAGAATCGACTGCCGGTATTTCAAAATTCATTACGTGATGTTTGTTTTTTAAAATAAATATGTTTTCTCAAACCATTAAATCTATCGGACCATTAAACTGTTTTAATAGTTAAACTTCTGGATTTATTTATCAGTCTGTTTATACTTAACGTTACGAAAGTGTTCTTTTGTTCTGGTTTCCATATTACATTTTGTCCTTCCAATATAAACTTTAATTACAATCGAAACAATTCAACTCATAAATACGAGATTTTTTTTATTAGGAATTTTATCTTTTTTAGAGAAATGCAATAAATGTTTAATACTATATTTATTTTGGGGAACTAAAGTTATACCAAATTCTTTAAAAAGTTTTTGAAAATGTTTATTAACCGAAGGATGGTAAGTAAATTTTTTAAAATTATAATCACCTGTTTTAACGGTAGAAATATCACTAAGAGCTTTTTGATATTTGAATTTTTCTATTTTTATATAAAGTCTTTATTAATAATATGTTTATATTTTTTATTAAATTCTAAATGATTTCTACATTGTATAAAATCTAGGTACCACAGTGTTTTAAGGATGTAATTTCTAAAATGGGATACATTGGAACACGAAAAAATAACTTCAGATGCAGTAGGAGAGTGTGTGGCTAGTACTATAGTGGGTTGAATGAATATTTAAGTACTTGAGAGGGTAAATCACAGTAGGTGTCAAAATTTTTCAATGACTCGGCTTGCTTGTGACCAGGTGGATCCCGTAGAGGAGATCCGTCCCCTTCAGCTGCCGAGGTGTGGGCGCTGCGGACCCTTAGCACTCGTGGTACCTCTGACGTTACTAGAGGAACCTCGGGCCGAACTGCCGAGCCCCTCCCGTCGGGGAGTTGTTCGGATTGGGTTGGACTCGAGGGGGTAGTGTGTTCCCGATACCCACGGGGAATTGGGTACCTCCGGCCAGGCTACGGCCGCCGCAGGCGATGACACTGATGATACATGAGATGAAGATGGAGCACCGGTTGAAGGAGATGGCGGAGGAAACCGGAGATCCCGGAGAAAACCCGCCCCAACGCCGTGTTGTCCACCACAAATCTCACTTTGCGGTCGCTTGGGATCGAACCCGGGCCGCCTTGGTGAGAGCCAAGCGGTCTAATCACTGAGCCATGGCGCGGCCACCATGCTCACAGTTTACATTGGTTGCTAATATGAAAAAGTGGACTCATTTGTCTCCATGTTAGAAAAGTGTTTGTGAGGCGTCACTAAAAGTTAAACATTTTGAGAACTTTTTTAAGTTAATTGGTGGAAATTAATCATTTCTTCACACTAGCCGCACATAGACTAAGGTTTTGTATGGATAGAGTCAACATGAAAAATTCAATGCCATGGCCGGGATTTGAACCACGGATCTCTTGGTTTCCGTCCAGTCACTCTAACCCATTGAGCTACCATGGCCAAACATGCCGTCCTGACATTAAATTCTCCAGTAGACTCATATATTCCCAGTAAACCACTACGGGCTCTCGCATCCGAGATACACCGTTTGTGGCAACTTACTATCGCAAGTACTTGCGTCTGAGGCTTCATCATTTAACTCTTATTATTTTAGTTAATTGGTGGAAATTAATAATTTCTTCACACTAGCCGCACATATGCTAAGGTTTTGTATGGATAGAGTCAACATGAAAAATTCAATGCCATGGCTGGGATTTGAACCACGAATCTCCTGGTTACGATAGTAAGTCGCCACAATCAGTGTATATCGGATACGAGAGCCGTTAGTGGTTTACCAGGAATATATGAGTCAACTGGAGAATTTAATGTCAGGACGGCACGTTGGCCATGGTAGCTCAATCGGTTAGAAATACTGGACGGAAACCAGGAGATCCGTGGTTGAAATCCCGGGCATGGCATTGAATTTTTCATGTTGACTCTGTCTATGTTGTCTGGTAATAGGAAAAAAAAAAAAAAAAAAAAAAAAAAAAAAAAAAAAAAAAACTAACAGAAGAGGAATTCACTGAAGAATTGTGGTGCTTTTCACATACACTTGTGACATCACGTGCATACTTCATTGTATAAAACCTTCAATTACAGACGTAGCAGGTTCACATAAGAAACCCCCCGGACAATTTCCTTTATCTACAACAACCATGAATGGGGTAAGATTACCCCCGTCCCAAAAATATGGATGATTTTTGTTCATTTGTTTTTGTATATTATGACGCATATTTTTTCAATTTTTTTTTTCATGTATATTTGAGTGCATATTTTAATATTTTATTTTGCATACAAATTCAAGCTCTATTAATGACAATAATGCAGCAATTTAGTTATGTGATGTAAAATAAATTCATTTTCCATAGGCTGCCTACTGCACTACATGAAATATATATTTTAAAGTATAACCTCGTAATATATACGCATTTCCCTACATAAGTATAGTTTTAACTTTCAGTTACATTCATTTTTAATTATTTTAATAAATCCTGAAGTTAAATTACTAAAACAATTAAATGGTCCGATAGATTTAATGGTTTGGGAAAAAATATTTATTTTAAGAAATAAACATCGCGTAGTGAATTTTGAAATACCAGCAGTTGATTCTGTTTTTAGGTTTGTTTCGGTTTCAGATTTTGGTAATACTGAAAAAACACAGTAACAATTGATAGTATCGTTGACGACGAAGTGTTTTGATGACTGAAGATGTGGACCAATGTTTACGAAGTCGATCTCATCAGTTAACAAGAAAAATTTACATCAGTTTCTTAAGATAAGTGAAGTTTTTGTTGCAAATAGTTATATTTGTGTAATATTGATTGCTTCACTGTAACTAGCTTCATTTTTTACCTATTCATGTCATGGTTGGCATTTTCCTGGATTGGTCCACTAAGCATTCGTTTCAAATGAATTGCTTTAGGAATTTTAGGCAAGTAAAAGGCCTGTCCTGTCTTCATTAATGCTACAGAGTAAACAGGTACATTTACTGCTATGTTATTAATCACATCTGAGAAAACAATAGGCAACCAAGTCAGTTTACTTGTAGCTCACCCAATGCAGTTAGTTACTAGCTTACATACCTGTGGTTAAGTATTCAAGATTAAATCTTTTATGCTCTAAGTGTAGTGAGAGTATGAATAGTTGTTTATAGTGCCAGCGTTCCCAAATGACCTAGCTGTCGACAGGTCCTAAAACTCCACACACTCTCACTCCTCCTGCCTAGCTTAGCAATCGGTATAGGCACTTAATAACTGATGACGTGGGAAAGTGTTCAGCTGCGGGAGTTCCAACGTTGATATCAGATCATGATGCTATATATTTTGCTAGCTCATGTCATAATATTAAGCTTCATAATAATATTTTAACGAAATGGCTATATACTATTAGTCAAGAAGGTTGATAATTTCACCTGTAACATAGTTTGTAGAGAGGTCTATAGGTTTTATAAAATAGGGCAATAGCTACAGTTTTAGAATTGCTGCATGAACTTCCCACTTTGTGCGATTTTTCTTACAAAAGGGATTCACTTAGTGGAAGTGCTGTTCTATAAAGAATGATCACAATTTTTTTTGACAACGTACCTTTTCTCATCCTCATACTTTTGATGGTCCTTCTCAAAACAGTCTCCCCTGAATACGATGCACTTGTCCCAGCGTTTCTGCCAGTCTTCAAAGACATGCTGGAAACAATTTTTTGAGAGATCCTTCAAAATCGCCTCCACATCCTTCGTCACTGCTTCTGATGCATAATGCCTCCCACGAAGGCGTTTCTTCAAGTTAGGGAATAGAAAAAAGTCACATGGGGCTAAATCCGGACTATAGGGAGGGTGAGGGATGCACTTCACGTTGATTTTTGCTAGATATTCAGCAATAACATTGGCAATATTCGGCCCTGCATTATCGTGATGCAGCATCCAGCCTGCTTCACGGAAATGTGGTCTTTTGCGCCTGATATGGACTTGCAATGTTTTCAGGACATCCCTGTAGTATTGTCCAGGTAATTACGTGTGTGCAGGTACAACATGCTGATAAACCATTCTATGAATATCAAAGAATGAGATGACCATAACTTTACCAGCAGAAGCAAACACTTTTGCTTTTTGGGGGGTTGGTGATGAAGGGGATTTCTACCCTGAACTTTGCTGTTTGCTCTCAGGATGAAAGTGATATAGCCAAGTTTCATCAGCAGTGATTACGTTTGAAAGAAACTCCGGATCTTCCTCTAACATCAACGTTAACTGCATGCGGATGTCCTTTTGTTCAGGAATCAACAGTCTTGGAACCCATCGCACACAAACACGTCTCATGTGTAATGTTTCTGTCACCAACGTGTGGGTGGCACCCAATGAAATGTTTATTATTTGAGAAAGTGATCTTATGGTAATTCGTCGATCTTCTCTCGCAATGGCAGCAGCAGTGTTGATGTTTTCTTCCGTAAGAGCAGTAACTGGAGCACCGGGTCCAGCTTCCTTTGAAATTGTCTTCCCTCTTTAAGCATTTTAAACCAGCTTCGAGCTGTGCTATAGGGAAGAACAGACTCTCCATAGGCCTCCTGTAACATTGTATAGGCCTCAGCTGAAGATTTGTTGAGAATTTCAACGCCGCATATTGTTCCTCGCCTGTTACCTCTTATTGCAGCGGTAGGCGATACTGAACAAGTCTGAACTTGCCTGGTTCTCACAGGCGGGAACCAGGAGTACCAACAATGAAACTACTACGGCGAGTTTGTTTCACATTAAGCTATCAGAATATAATAAGATTGAATTTTAGTGCGAAAAATAATGACCGTAAAAAATTATGATTATTCTTTATTGAACAGCCCTCGTATTTAGCAGGCTAAACTATTTAAGACAGGAAGGGTGTCGTATAATTTATTTAGATGAGTCTTGGTACGATACTCATGATGTAAGAAAAGATTGGAATGACGGCAGTTGCTCTTGCTGCATTCACATGCCCCTGTGTTACGTGGAATAGAAAATAATGATCTTGCATGCAGTAGGTAGCGAGGTTTAGATTGAGGGCTACTTATATTTGTCCTCTAGAAATATTCCGTAAGTCCTTGGCTGATTCTCATCACGAGATGAATGCCGAAATATTTGAAGCTTCATTGAAGAACACATTTTTGGAAAATATTCTCCTAAGTGTGTTACTGTGTTAGATAATGCTTATCATTCCCGGCTAAAGATAAAAATTCCCATCATGTCTATCAGAAAGAACGAAATGGTTATATTCATATTAGAACATGATTAGAATTACCCAGTTCAGGTCCTATAAAAGCCGTGCTTTTGTAGAAAATTCGAGAAGCCAATATACAGAAAGTGTATGTAATAGACAAAATGGCAAAAGATCAATGGTCATGAAGTTCTCTGGCTACCACTACAACACTGTTGTCGCAATCCGATTCAGCTGATATGGTCACGCCTTAAACATGCCGTAAGAAAGCGGAATGTGACTCCTTCTGTAGGTGACAGCGTGTACCAAATAGAGATTCGAATGTATGGGAAATATGTGCAACAAGAGCGAAAATTTCAGCACCAGGATATTTCACACGACAATGCTTCGTTCTTTATAAACGGGAGTGAAAGTGGCAGTGACAGGAAGGAAGGCGAAGACAACGTAATGCAACTAGAAATGTGGTTTGATGTTATTAGCTTTGTGCAGTAAATACTCTTGTTGCACTTAATAAGAACCTTGCTAAGCTCATTGTTCACTTGGTAAATATTCTATGAAATAAGCGTCAATGCTTGCAATGCGGACATAACTTGGAGGAAACGCGACAGCGTTGCTTTCTTCATAGTAGCGCTCAAGGACAAACAGCTTCCCATTTGAAATACATAACTACTAATTTCTGTATCTTAGACGCACTTAAGAGCTTTCTTGCATCACCATGCAGTTTCACAAATGCAGGAATTTTAAACTGTGCTTGAGTGACATGTTTCAGTGAGAATATCTTAATTGTAAAGAAGTGAAAAATGAACCAACTTCTTCATAGGTATTTGAAAATTCTATTCCCCTACTTTGTAGTACATATGATGATAGTCTGTGGATCATACATGTACTGGAACTTAAATCTACACCCCAGTGGGTGGGATCAAACCAAGGAGCTTTCCATAGCTGCGAACTATAGCTCCATATTCTAGTTCACAGCATCACAGGAGTAAGTATTACCATACACTTATTTGTACTGGTCGCCAATCTAGAAAGTGATTGACATTTCATACGGAGAGAGAGGCGACTTCGCCGCTTATTGCTGCCACGTGAAGAGCGCGATAGGATTACGCTTGCGAAGGTAATTCAGTTGCGACTGTAATGAGTATTTATTATTATTATTATTATTATTATTATTATTATTATTATTATTATTATTATTATTATTATTATTATTATTTATAATACTATACACAAAGACAACAGTACAGTCGTGGATCTACATGCAAACGCTAGAACATGCAAGAACACATCAATGTAAAGATCAACTTAACAAAAGAGGCATACCTGTGACATTTTGAAGTTTATTCGAGTGAGGAAATGCCGCCTACATACTTTTTGTTACTGGAGTTTCTAATTTAGATTCCAATGTCTAACTTTCTTCTTTATAATACTTGTCTTTCCCAATCTTAACCACAATGTTCTTACTGATACCTATAGCACGTGACGTCCTATCAATCATCTTATAGAATGGAATAATAGGCTCCCCTTTCAATGTCTTCTCTCCGAAGTATTCTCTCACAGAGCATATTCTTTCTCGTGCCTGTCCTTGTTCAGGTTTTCGCTTGTCACTATTTTTAGACATAATTAAACATTCATTAAAACATAATTGCAAATGATCACAACACACGCACAGATATACGGACTCAGACACACGTAAACCAAGGCAAATTGCCACAAATAAAATGCAAAGGAACTTGCCAAAACAGGATCTCTAACTGTTGTTTAAAAAATGAGAACAACTACATATATGTGAAGGCATTCTGTTTATGCTGTTAGCAGAGTAAACAAACACCGAGGTATTGTGTTTACTGCAGCGTTTGCGTAACTCGCTCGCCCGTAAGTCATGCTATAAGCACGTGTTAGAATATCGGCAACCAAGGTTTAGCGTCTAACATTGTCGTGGAAACGTCTCGACTCTAACTGGTCTTTCTAATAGTTACTATGACAACCGTTATGACGTGCCCACCCCCTCCCATTTGTTTAAAGCGTTCTTTCATGTGCTTACTAACCGTCAATCGTATTCTAGTTTGGCGACCAGTATAATTTAAAATTATGCCTGATAAATAGAATGTGTTTGATAGTCATTGCTGTCTCTATCTTTGAAAGTTCACTAAGATTGCTAGCCAATTTTCTTTGTCAGTCCTTTACTATAAATTTACTTGTTTACTGCTGCTTAAAGCAGTGACAAAATTATATAATTTTGTTGTTGTAAAGAGTAGAATCAACATTACATAAATAAGCAAAATGGTTCGAACTACATTTGGTTGTTGAAACTGCTTATCTGGCAGATGAAGGAATGCTTCTTGCATATTATATTTTGTATGGATATTTATAATCGAAGTTGAATATGTAGTTCAGCATTTATATATATATATATATATATATATATATATATATATATATATATATATATAGTCACCTAATTATCGGAAGGCCCGACCAGCTAGCGGGGGATGATTGGAACAACATCGCTAGCCATCTCTTTTCCCCTCCTTGACGTCTGGAACCTTCAGGATGATTCACTGAACCGCGGGACTTCCAGAAACAGCGATATTCCTATAAAAAGGGGCTGCAGTTGGCGAGTCAGTTGAGTTCTTGGCGAGCAGCCGTGAGGAGCGCCGCGTCAGTGAACGGACCGGAAGACTGTGTACGTGCATCAGAGGAGTTGTATGTCATTGTGAGTGTAGAGTGGACCTGTGGCAGACGAACTGACGAATTGTAATTGTGCTCATTACGTAATTCTGTGTAATCGGCAAGTGTTCCAACTGTAATTCGGTGGAAATAAAGAACATTTTGAGTCTGTGCAATTGGACTTTTAATTTCACGAACCCACAAAGTCACAATATATATATATATATATATATATATATATATATATATATATATATAGTTTTCAATCGTGCAAATATAAAGGGAATTGGAAAGAATACTTATGTATTAATTGTGGGACATTTTAAATAAGGATGCCCAATATAAGTTGTTATACATATTGTGACTTTGTGGGTTGGTAGAATTAAAAGTCCAAGTTGCAGAAATTTAAAACGTTCTTTATATGCGTAGAAACAGACTTTGTCCACCAGCAGAATTACATCACATACACAATTACTATCTATCAAGGTCGTTGACCACAACAAAGAGTTCACTTCCAAAGCACACCAGTTCCAATTAGCACTCTCTCATTATACCTGCATTGATAATTCTAGACTGTTCTAAAACAAACAAGAAACCGAATGTTCTCTATCAATCCAGATGTCAGTAGAATTTTCCTTTTGTTTGTTTCAGCAGACCTTTATCTCCGTGCTATCTTTATCAGTTCCTTTGTGTGCACCAGCCGGGCTATCGCGATAACGGGTTCGCGACAATATACTGCAGATATAGTACTTGTATTTAACAGTGGAGGACTAAGAACTAAGAACATTTTACTGATTCTCATAATATATATATATATATATATATATATATATATATATATATATATATATATATATAATGGTGGTTTTCTTAATATAACATCCTCCAACATAGGTCATATTGGACAGTGAGTGATGCTTAAATGAGCCCAGGAACTAAAGTGCTTAGTTACCCGACATTCATCTTTCAGGATAAGGGAAAACCCTGGAAGAAAAGCCTTATCCAGATAACTCACCCTGAGATTCAAACTCGGGACCTCTTGAATGTGAGACATGCTACCCCGAGACCACAGAGGCAGGCTATAATAATGGTGGATGTTTGATGTATTATTGTGATACCGAAATTATGGTTTGCCAGAAGCAAAGAATCATAGATGTCAAAGGAATGTTGATTCTTTGTTACGACAAGGGGTAAGGCCAGTTGAGTTGGGGAAAGTGTATAACAAAGCAAGATAAGAAGCAGTGTCCTTAGAAGATTTCTAAAGGAATTGTCACTTGACGTGTATGAATAGGGAATTCTTTGGATCATTTACAATGGCGACCAAAACAGCCACAAAGGAATTTTGAGAGTGAAAGTTAGAGATATACACACGTGCAGCTGTGGTCAGAGAGCACTCTTCGGCGTGAAGCCGATTTGGCTAGTTCGCGGCTAGGAAGCCATTATAAACAGTCTTCGGCGTGAAGCCGATCAGAAGGGTCTTCGGCGTGCAGCCGCTGAGACAAGAGAGGAGTCTGAGACGGAAAGCCTATTAGAGCGGTCAACTTGTTCTGTCTTGAATATTTGTCGGGTCATCAAAATTTATCGAGGAATAAACGATTAGCATTCAGTAAATCTAAACCGAGATTGGTAACCCTCGGTCGGCAACTTCCATTTCGATGTTTGAAAAGAAGCAGTGAATAAATAATTTGGAGACGGGCATTCCAGTGTTGTGAAAATCTCCTTCTCACACCCATCCACGCATACCCTGAGAGAAACCTCATTGCTCGCCAATCACACTTGATCGTACACCAATCATTTTTGTATCAATTGGCTGATAAGTATTGTATCACTTTGATACTTGGATATGCCCAGGATGTCACTGAAGGCTTGGTTTTAACCATAGCTCCATGAACTATTGGGCCCGCCTCGGTAGCGTAGACGGTAGCATTCTGCCTCACGTACAAGAGGTCCCGAGTTGGAATCTCGGCCAGGGTGAGTTACCTGGATAAGGCTTTTTCCGGGGGTTTCCCTTATCCTCACAGACCAATGTCGGGTAGCTCCATGTACCCTGGACACATTTGAGCATCATTTCACCCAATTCATTCACCGTCTGATATGACTTAACGTTGGAGGACGTAAAATTAAAAAAAAAATGAACTATTGGGCATATGAAGCATGTGTACATTCCTAATTCAGTTCAAAATAGTTTAGAAACAGTTTGATTATTTAAATGCTATTCACTTATAGAACTTCATTTTAGAGATAAATGTGTAGCTGAGTGCTTTAGCTAAACTGAATGAAGAAAATTAGCTCTTTTACTGTGCTTGCAGCTGTTTCTGGTGACTAAACTTGTAAAGTAGTGGCAAAAAAGGAATTTAGATATCACGATTCAGTGAATTGTAATTACTAGAGCCTGAGTTATATGCATAATCAAGTAATAAAATATGCTTGTGAAAATGACAAAAATTGGAAGCAAGGAAAAAAAAAAACATACATATCATAAATTTAAAAAAAATTAAAAGGACAAAAATGAAATATGTTTTTTGTGGCTTATCTCTTATTAATACATGCAAGGGTCCTTGTACCTCGCATGGCCATAAGAAGCTGCAGCGAAATAACAGGGTTCTCTGTTTTCACAGTTTAACCTGTGATTAGATTTGGTTTGTATAAATTGGATTCAGGCTAGCTATGATTAATCTGTATCATTTTGTGAATATTTCACTCTTCTCATCCCTCAAGCTGATGGGACTGAACTTGAACATAAATGGAGTTGAAAGTGTAAGTGTTCATCCCAAGATCCTGAAAACAATAGCTTTGACCCCAATATCAATTCTTTAAAGTTTGTATGTAAACTTAATTTTTTTTTCCTCACCTCCAGAGTGTTTATTCTCCAGATTGTAAGTCCTTTGTGTACCAAGTTTGGTTAAAATTCTTCCTGGCATTCCAGAGTTATGTTGGAACCGAATTGTCTGTGAAAGTGTGACTTGTAAAGTACGCAATTCCTTTATGCCTTTAAATACAATATATAAACAACAACATACATTTTGTGTGCAAGTCCAGGCTGTGGTAATTACAAAGAGTGAAAGAAGAGAATGAGCTCCAGTTTAGTTTTCGGTATAAAGGGAGGTTGATCTTCCATTTGTTATTTGAGCAACTGTGTGCATGTTCAACACATTCAGCTTTTCTTGAAATATTGCTCTAAAAATGAGACAGTAATGTCATGCCAACAAGCCCTAAGTAATTAGTTACAGATATTAATATGCATGCTGCAAGTGAATATGGTTTGGGTACAAATAGTTTCTGTAGCAACAAGTGTGTAAAAGAAGGGTAACTTAATTATGTCATGTTTGTATTTGTAGTTTTAAAATTCGAGACTAAGTAATTGTTTTACGAGGGTGAGTCAAATGAAAACCTTAAATTTGTAATAACGAATCGAAATTTCCCGCCGTTATCCTGTAAGTTGGTAAGCGTGCTACAAACAGCATGCAGAATGGCCTGTAGGTGACAGCATAATGCAGATGCACACATACCGTCGCCCCACTTGCGACTTGCGCCGGGAAGAACAACGTTCTGTTATTCGGTTTTTGCGTAGTAAAGTTGTGAAACCTATTGAAATTCATCGGCGAATGAAGGTTCAGTACGGTGATGCATGTTTGTCACAGGCAAGTCTACGAATGGAGTAGGAAGTTTGCAAATGGTGTGACTCCAGTGGAAGATGCTCCATGTCCAGGTCAGGCACAACGAGTTGTGACTCCACAGAACATTGCAGCAGTTGAAGCCATAGTGAAGGAAACCGCCGAGTGACACTGAATGACATTGCAGCATGACCACTGTCACCAGTGCATCATACACAGATCTCCTAAAAAAATCATCTGCGGCCTGCAATCAAATCAAAGCGACGTGGATTGCTGTCAGCAGGTGTCCTTTTGTGACATGACAATGCAAGGCCCCACGCTGCCCGTACAACAGTTGCAACAATCACAGACCTGCATTGCCTTCCTCATCCAGGGCATGCCGTGGCTCAGTGGTTAGACCGCTTGGCTCTCACCAAGGCGGCCCGGGTTCGATCCCAGGCGACCGCAAAGTGAGATTTGTGGTGGACAACACGGCGTTGGGGCGGGTTTTCTCCGGGATCTCCGGTTTCCCCCGCCATCTCATTCCACCGGTGCTCCATCTTCATCTCATGTATCATCAGTGTCATCGCCTGCAGTGCCGTATGTAGTAAAAGCGGGCGTTAAACACTAGACGTTCCTCATCCATCATAGTCACCAGACCTTGTCCCAAGTGATTTCCATATGTTCGGAACACTCAAAGACGCAATGGGAGGAAAGAAGATCCGTTCCGATGAGGAGGTACGCCACGCGGTGCATGAGTAGTTGCGCGGACTACCAAAAGAATTTTTTTCTAAAGGCATTTATGCACTTTGAAATAGCTGCATGACTTGCATTGAGCGTGGGGACATTGTTTAAAAGTGATACAGCTTTGTACCATTTCTGCACAGTCAATATTTTAAAAAATAGTAAAAGGTTTTCATTTGACTCACTCTTGTATAGAGAAAATAAACATTGTCCGAAACCGGGATATCTTGTTACTGAAAGAGCAAGTTTTGCAAGTCAGAAATCATTGTTTACATAGCGTGGGTGTAAAACCATTGTTCTTTGTGCGATAATTCACTGTGGCAAAAAGAACTAGGCGACAACCACAGATTCGTGGAAAACCCTGACTTCAGATTTTAAAATATCAGGAGATTTAAGTCCGACCAATTAGAATTAGGAAACCTAAATGTGAAATATTTAGCCGCACTGTGAGTTGCGGAAAAGCCCTCCAATAGAAGATTATTGTGACAAATAAAAGAAGAAATTTACTTTAACTAGTTTGTCATCAAAATCGTTAGACCATTGCTAACGTACAATAATTTTTCTGTTTTACACAAATACACAGCTCCACGTCTCTTTGTTTCTTTATGTCTTTGTTGCTCACACCAGCATGCTGGTAATCCCTCTGACGTACACAACGGTTTACCTCTCACATAGAGCTGCACGCCGACTCTGAACATAACTCCATGTTCGTTAGTGAACTGCTTCACTGCTCCGACTTCTCGCCACAGAGGTGCACTCCTGACTGACACTGAAGCTTGAAACATACACAAACAAACTCTAAAACACGCTACACTAAACACTGCCTTACCAGGTCTGGCATCGGCTGTTATATAATCCTGCCGGGGATATAAGGAGCTTCAGAACCAGAGACTTATTACGTATTAGAACAGTCTTGAACGTTAGGGGAAAGTAGCCTAATATGGAGTGGTGCGCAATTTGGGGTAGCGTGGTATCTCAGCTGCATAGTGCTGAACCTTGCTAGAAATGTGATGGACTAAGAGAGTTTCGGCGACTAAACATCCTGCGGTTACGTCATGGCATTCCTACTTGAGATCGTATCATGGTGGACATGACGAAGGAAGTTTGCTCTTGAAGTTATTTTCTGCTGTTGCCATCTGTGTATAGAAATATGATAGGGTATTTATTGTTTTTAAATACACCTTTGCTGAAGTTGTGTTAAGATCGAACTATCTTTTCTATGCCAGTCCTTTGCCTTAGTTCAATTACAAAAGGAGCCGGAAGAAACTAATAAATTAAAAATGGGAGTTCCCTATTATGGGGTATCATGGAGAACTTAATTAGGGGTCCCCCATATAGGGCCTACTATTGTACTTTTAATATCGATGCTAGAAATTAAACTTCTACTGCCAGGAAATCCGAACATGGCTGAAAAGTAATATTGGTCGAACGGTTGCAGTTTACCAGATAGTAAATCTCTTTGGAAAAGCCTATCTACGTGCAGCCACTGCAAGAATAGTTAGTAATTGGTTCCGCAAAACGGAAATATATCCATTCAACCTCAACATTTTCGGGCCACAAGATTTTACAATTCATGGAAATGAAACGTGCAATTCAATGCGATGAAGTGTGGCACAAGTGACAGATCCAGTTACTTCTCAGAATGCCACGCCGTGGCTCAGTGGTTAGACCGCTTGGCTCTCGCCAAGGCGGCCCGGGTTCTATCCCAGGCGACCGCAAAGTGAGATTTGTGATGGACAACACGGCGTTGGGGCGGGTTTTCTCCGGGACCTCCGGTTTCCCCCGCCATCTCATTCCACCGGTGCTCCCATCTTCATCTCATGCATCATGCAGTGTCACCGCCTGCGGTGCCGTATGTAGTAAAAGCGGGCGTTAAACACTACACACATTTCATTATTTTCCCAGAGGAGATTGATCCTGGCGCCAGAGATCAGCCCAATCTCAACACTGAAGCAGAAGGGCAAGTTCAGCAGAACAGGCCAAACCATCTCGAGCTGGGATATCTTGTGTAATTACAAGCTTGCCATGCAAAGCTCAGCTCACTGAGAAGAAGTCAAAGAAGGCGACAAGACTCGCCAAAAGCCAGATGAACCTATCATTGCGCACCAAAGCGACAAAGACAACCAGAAAAAGAAGAAATGCACTGCTGAATCTTCGTCCTCCGAAGACGAAGAGACTTTGTGCTTTGGAATCCCCCATAGGGGAAGGGATCCGTCCCTTTTAGCTGCCAAAGTGCGGGCGCTACGGACCCCTAGCACTCGTGGTACCTCTGACGTTACTAGAGGAACCTCGGGCCGAACATAACGAGCCCCTCCCGAATGGGAGCTGTTTCGGATTGGGTTGGTCTCGAGGGGGCAGTTGGTTCCCGTCACCCACGGGCAATTGGGTACCTCTGGCCAGGCCGCCAAGGGCCGCCCGGAGGGGGTAGAGGGTTGCCTCATAAGGTCCCGGGGACTAGCCTGCAGAGCTAGTAGCTGGTGAGCTAGACACTGGCGGCCCTACCAAGGTTATTTGGTAGCTGGTTCAGTAAGGACTGGCGCGTATGTGGCGTATCCACATCCCGTCCCGTCTGCCGTGTGCAGGCGGGGGGGGGGGGGCAGCTTATAAAATAGGTGCTGTCCTAATGGAAATAACAGACGAGGCCCGGGTCCCGGTCCTAAGGGGCCGGGGCTTATGGGAAGTAGACCTCGGTGAGTATGTGCCTTTGGAATCGGAAGAGTAGTGGGGAAATGAGTGACGGACGACGATGATAATGCG